>JAMAJV010000001.1:1522703-1863541 GCA_023628835.1 Sordariomycetes sp. S4602
TGCTATCGGCGGGGAAGTTCCGTCGGGGAGAAGCGGAAGCCCCGCTTAGGTGGCCGCTCCACATCGCTCCTCTTTTTAGGGTAGGGCGCGGGGGTCGTCCGGTCGAAGCCGGATCAGCGGTCTGTGTGGTTCCGGATCGGCTCGACTAAGGGTCGGAAGGGACGAGAGCATCCCCGGACCAAGCTTCCCTCGGACAACATCGCAAAAGTACAGGGGAGATCACCAGGATTCGCCAGGGGCTTCCAATTGAAATTTATCATGCAGAAATTCAAGGGGGGGGGGAAATCCAGAATGGTGGTTCGCTTCTCATGCCCTTGCATAAATGCCCGAGGAACCCGATTGGAGCGCCATAGAAATGGAAGGCCAAAGACGGGCATGATCTGCAAAGTAAAGAGAATCCTTCGAGCACAACCGTCTTGGCCCTGCTGCGTCGCACTCGCACCTTCCTGACTCGTATCCACTGGTTCCGCATTCAGGGCTTGCGAAGTCCGCGCGCCTATGGGTTAACCACTATAGGAAGGAGGCTATACTGCAGCAGGGTAGACTCGGGAAATAGCCTTTAAGCTCCCTTGCGCACCAAGATGTTGAAACCCCGGGGACTGACGGAAGGCGAGCTGAAAGCAACGACAGACGCGCAATTCTCCATTTCTTGCCAAGGACGATGTTCCCTTGGCATATTAGATTTGAGTAAGCATCCTTGCGAGGTTACTTAATCCTCCGCTCACCGGCCCCACCCGATGAGGGTTCCCTGTCCTTGCACGCACGATACGTGGTATGCAGGTGATGTTGCGCAAGGAACAATTATGGGCCCACGGCTCGGAGGGTCCGCCCTCCAGTTAACACAGCGTTACATGCCCCGTCTATTGAGATTTGGAGATGCACATCCGACAGGTAGAAAGGTTTTTTTTTTCTTCTAGAAGAGGTGAGATTGAAACAACGAGGGTGATATCACTCACTTGAGCGGGCACGCTCCGCGGGGCGGAAAGCAGGCTCAAGCGTGACTGGCATCTCGCTCCCATGCCAGTCGGAGTTCGCCAAGAAAGGCGACCCAGGCCATTGGGAAGGGATCTTCATCCTCCTCGTCGTGGCGTTCTTGGCGTTCTGAGGACGACTCGCCAGTCTCGGCCCGGTCGGACCTCAAATTCCCCCTGTACCCTGAATCCTCGCCCTCTTTGGCTTAAGTTCCGAGGGCCGTATCTTGGCCGGCTAGGGGAAGGACGTGCGGAGTTTAATTGTCCGCTAGCGCGAGGACCAGGCTATTTCCGTCGGGGCCAAGGACTGGCTGAACCTCCAATCTGCCTATCCATCAGAGACTTTGATTCTAAGCGTATCAAAGAAGTTTCCTCTGCCACCAGTTCCCGGCGTTCCGGCTGGGCAATGACTGATAGTTTATCCTGGGACATGCTGCTGTATTCGTTACTGTGAACACGACTGTGTTGCAAGACTATCACATAGACATCGATTTTTTTCGAGATCTGCTCAGCAAAACAAGCAGCTTCACTGACCTTTATAGCTCTTCAGGATGCCGAGCAGTGGTTAGGAGTCCAAGAAGCCACCAGCACCAGCTCAGCGAGGGAGAATACGTAGTACTTACTACGTAGCTAAAGGGAGGCTTTACTGAGCCCTTCAAGTCGGATAGTCGGATGGCCCAGATGCCTTCCCGACAGAGTTGGGCCCGGAGGACCCGCCTTGTGCAGGTACATGACAAGGCCCCTCTCTCTCGCACCTCCAAGCTTCGTACGGTGTGGCGTACAGGGCTCTGGTTGCGGCATGATTCCCCTGCAACTAATCCTTGTCCAACCCCCTCGTCATTTCGGGAAGCTTCCGTCACTGTCTCGTTCTCCGTGCTGTTACAGGGGTACATTGCCCACATCAGACTTTCGAAAGTCACTGTCTTGGGACTTGGCTGCAGTCGCTTTGGCGCAGGAACCGGGACTTCCCCGGCCTGTGAACATGGTATTGGGCGCTATTGGAGGAGGATACGACGTCGTCTCCAATGCTACTATGATGGTTGTCGACGAGAAAAGAAGTTGGGATATTACAGTTTACCTAATGAATGACACCAGCTCACGACATGGGTTTCTGTCGCAACCAAATGCTCGTAAAAGCGCCAGTGAGGTGATAGGCCAAGTCCCCGTGGTTCCTTACATATCGGAACGCAGGCAGGCCGAGATTTACGGCTGCCACCCTCACCCCATCCCAACTATCTTCAGGGCGCTCATAGTTGCTCTTATCCCTAGACCCGGCCCCGTGTAATGCATGCTACCCCTTACAGTTTTCACACAGCATCTATCCCGACGGCCGCTGCCCTAGCTCTTCCACCAGATATGGGCACACTTTGTACAGCGTGCAGCGGAGGGTACGGAGGTCTGTGAGAGTTAGAGAACCGGTACGACCTATGTGCACACCGTATGATGGCATTAAACGCCCCAGGGCGGCTGGACATGGCCAACGGCGGAAATTGCACTCTTCAACCCCTCTCCTAACCCGGATAGTTCCCTACTGGCGCCAATACCTTAACCGAACCCGAGAACCGGTAGCCGGGCACGTTGGCTTTCTCTCCAGTCGCTTCCACGCCGCCGGTTCCAGCCACCTGCAGGGTAGTGTCACTATTTCTGCGCAGAATCTTTAAGCGAGGCTGGTGGCGTTTTAATAATGGATCTGGACGAGTACTGTGTAGCATCGGAGAGAACCCCTTGGACGGATCCACAGTCTGAAGCTGAAAAGCTGATGTCCGTCAGTGTTATACGCCCCAGAATCTCACCGAGTCCTTGCACCCGAAGTCTCATCAAGCTCCGGCTTGCTCCGCTCCACTACCGCGAACCTTCTCCTTGCTTGGCTCTCGAACTACGCTGACTTCCTCCCAGTATGATTATAACTTCCCAGCTTCCTCTCACAAGGCCAGTAGTTTTCACCCACAGGACCCATCCCATCGTTATCAGTTGAGCTATGTCAGTTTCACTCTGGACATTTACGAACGGACTACAAGTGAACCCAAGAAGAATTTTGTGACTTCGCATTTCTTCAAGTTAGGCAATGCTGCATTCGTTCCTGACAATTCCAGAACACCCCTGATTTCCTCAACATGGGTTAGCGGCATCTGGCTGGCCGCCTCCAAGCAACCTCTTAATCCGGTTTCGCCAACGGGGCTGCTCGTTCTGATTAGAGCGGCCGTTTGGTTCGTCAACGTTTTTCTCCGTCGGTTGATCGGGTGTTTCGCCTCGCGGAAACTCCACGCCATCCTTGTCGCCTTCACAACCGTCGCCGGACAGCGGATCTTCTTCCCCCGGGCCACCACCAGGGTTATCCTCAGCTGTGGCGCCATCTTTCGGCGGCGAATCCTTCCTCTGCATCTCCGCCAGGGTCCTCCAGAATCTCCTCACTGACTCCAACAATCCCATAGCCAAGTCCCCAAGTCGCTCGACATACAGGAAGACGCTGAGAGTAGCCGTGGCTACAAACGCCGCGACTAGAACACACGGGACAGCAATGTCAGTGGGATCCCGGAAAAGGCGCCGCGAGCAGGGTTTATGGAGTCCATACCGAGTACCATGAATGCCCACACCGGGCTTTGTAGGAACGACGCAACGTCCAGCGCGAAGAGTGACGAAAAGAAAGACGCCGGCAGCTGTAGGTAGAGTACCAAATCAGCTCTTCATATTCTCGGTTTGATAATGGTCACGAGAGGGAGGATATGGTCCTGGGGGTGGTTTAACTCACAAACAAGATCGTGAAGATCGTGAATGTCATGAGCATTCTCCCCTGCTCCATCGACAGGTCGTTTTGGAGGAGGGAAAGCTCGCTCTGCTGGAGCGTGAGAGTCGTCCCAACCTGAACACCCCTGTTAGATTCTTAGGGCCCGGATTGCACGGGATGTGCTCACTCCCCCCTAATAAAGTGTAACTTACCGCTTCCCGGATTTTGTTCGCCAAGTGGATCTTTTCCTCGAGATCATCCACGATGTTCCCGGCATTGCAGTCATTCCCCGCCCCCTCTCCGCGCACATTCTCCTGTACACCCCTCGTATTCGCCGAATTGGTCTTTTCCACGCATTCATCGGCGCTATTCCTGGCCTTGCAGTCATCGTCACTGTTCCTGGCCTTGCGGTCATCGGCGCTGTTCCTGGCCTTGCGATCGTCCCCTGCCACCTCTCCGCACATATATGCCTGCACATCCTTCTGGTGCTTGGCTAGTTTCAGGATAATCTTCAGCTTGTCCTCCGTGTCCTTGATCAAATCGAACAGCTCCGATGCCTCGGCAATATCCTCCGTCATTTCCTCCCGGCCCGCCTTTCTCTTGGCGGCCTGGTCGCGAGCAACCGCCTTTACGTCGTCGGTCGTTTTTTCTCCCGTCGCCCTTCTGTTTGTCGTCGGAATGCCGATTTCGGTATTTCTGGAACAGAACTGCCTCCCTGATTGCCTGGTACTCGCGGGAGAAGATGAGCTTTTGCGACAGAAGAATATGGAGGTGTTCATATCCATGTTCATTTGGTTAATGAACTTCGGACATATAAGGCAGTAATTCTAGCCACTTACATGCGAACAGCTAGAATCACGGCATAAAGGAAGCCCTGGTGACCAATGAAGATGATAATGGTGAGCATGTTAGCCATGATGGCGTTGTGTCTCTTGACCTGTTAGCCCGCTTGCCAGGCCTGACAAAGTCCTGGTGACCAAAGAAGATGATGATCGTAAGCATGTTGGCCATGATGGCGCTGTGTGTCCTAACCGATCTGTTGGCCCGCTCACGAGGCCCATGTTTGGGGTGAGTGACCCTAGCGTTAAAGAATTGGCTGCTGGTTTATCAGGGCTTGAAGCAGGAGTGGTTCTAGCTCTGGTCTTCGAAGATTCTAGGGACTTTATGTCGGTAGTGCCACAACCTGAAGTGCTATACTTAACTCAACACCATTCGCGATCGCCAAGAGCATGGATTGTTCCTCGAGCGCATACTGCAGCCGCGCGCAAAGTGAAACACGGCCAGCATTATGTAGCCAGTATTAAGGGAGGGAATGGCCTAACTGATCGGGCTAACATTCGGCTATGGGCCCAAAAATAGTTGTTGATGCTGCAGCTGTTGGATTTTTGGGCTGATTCCTCGTGGGGATTGAATTGAGGATATCTTGTTCTCTGTCTTCTGTCTCTCAGTCTTGGGGATATTCCTGCCCTAATATGTACAATCTAGGAAGAGTTGTTGGAATAGCCGGATCCCCGACCTCTCAGTCTCTTCCTATCTCAGGGGTGGGTGCCAGACCCTCTATATAACTATACTGGGGAAGTGACAGACCTACATGTCCCAAACTGCATATCCCTGTGCAGGGGTTTGAGACACACGCTTGCATAGGTTCCCCTCACTTGTTTCATAGCCCGTCTCGTATCCTTGTAGGCCCCATGGCCCATTCCAACAAGAGTCCTTGATCTTGGACTTTGAGCATCTGATGTAAGCGTTGGGAGTTTTCCACCAATCCACCAGCAGCATGTGTCGCTTGGATGGTTCGACTAACAGACAGCTCAGCCACTTTCCTGCGAAACCCCGCTTCTGAGCGCCATAATCATTCACACTTTCTGCCGCTGATAATCATACAACAACGACAAAGGGTTCCTCTTGAAAAAAGCCGATCAACCCGGCGAAGAGACAAGGATCAGGACCAGAAACCCTGCCGAACCAGACCTCTCTCTCGGCTTTCTTTGTACTCGTTCTCTGGCCTGCATATCATTTCTTCTCTTTATCTCACAATTATTGCCAAGACGGCGACTTGCCTTACTCTTTCGACATTCGCTTTGAACTATATCGGACACAGCATTAGTCTCACTCCATCTATCAAGTCGGTCAACATTCTACATCGCATCCCATACTACTCAGTGTCAAGTAGTACGAAATATTAACTACTTGTTAGCTTTTTATTAGTTGGCAGACAGAGCATGGCATCTCTTAAGCTTGCCGTTTCCAAGACGCTCCCTGAATCAGGACCACTTCGAGTAATCGTCGATGTGCCCAGTACGTGGCTCTGCAAATTCGACAGCCACCTGGATGTCGACGTTGACGTTATCGAGCTCACGTCTCGGGCTGACACACCGATGGCCTATCTGGAGCTGGGGAAAGGGCTGCGGTCACCTGCTTTGGGCCTGACTGTCCACTTCCAACCATCCGTAGCTGCTACATCTTGAATCCACGGCACAACACATACCGTATTCGGGTCGCAGTTGACTATTTAGTTGAGAAAGACAACCGCAACCCCCCTGTGGTGTTTTTCTGGGCGCTTGATGAATTGAATGAGGAGGGTGAAGTGGAGTTTGCGCCCATCATCCCGCGGACAGAGAAAGCTAGGGCGAAATATAATTGTGTATGGTAGTTTTATAATCTTAAACCGATGAGCCTCCACGTTGACTTTAAACCTTTATACCATGCATAGCGTTACAGGTTGCTAAGAGGACAGAACCTTACGTTTGATGTAAACAGATACATCGGGAAAATTCTCTTCATCGGTTGGAAACCCCAGCTCATCATAATAAGTGCGAATATGTTCCTGAACACGGGATCCGTCTGGATCCGCAACGAGCCTGGATTCTAATTAGTGGAAGCGGACGAGGGAGGGCAAGAAAGCTTACTCCGATGAAGTCATGGCTGGCGTGTGCTGCTCAGTGCTAGAGCTAGCTTCAACCTGATCGTGTTTGACCGTCTGCCATATGATTAAGGCAGGTTTCGTAAGATTAAACACTATTTCCTTCATTAGCTGTGGCCGATAAATAGAATACGGAATCAGCGTTTGATGGCATCGTTCCTGAAGGCACTTGGACCCCACTCTAGAGTTCGTATAATCGTACATAGATACCCCTTGCTTGCAATTAGCGCAATATTCCGGGAAGTAACAAACGTCCCGTCGTAAAGCCGCAGTGACATGCATGTTTAGAATCATTGGGACACTCCCACGTGTTCCAACCATTGGCCAGCCACGGCCGATCTCCCGGTCCGTCCCAGCGCACACTGCTGTTTTACAGCAGCCGCAGGTACCGCTCTCACCTTTCTCCATCATCGCGCTCGCCACGGGGGCTAGGCGGGTAGCTTTCTAGGATATTGATATTTGCATATGGGCTGAGCTGGTTTCCATGAGCGGTCTGCACATAGAGGCTGGCTTGGTGTGGAAGTTATTATTTGTCCTTTAAATCAGGAAGGTAGCGAGTTTGGCGAGTGGTGTGTGTGGTGTTGGAACCTGATTTTCGGGGCCCGAGCATAGCAGGTTGCTGGCTGTGCCTTGAAGGAGCCGATCAAGAACCAAGGTGGACGTTGGATTTCATAACTTAGTTTAACAGTCATCGACTGAATATAAACGCCTGGCCCACAGCTAGTATAGCGATAGACGCAACAACTCCGGCTCTGGGCTTTGGAAAGATGTAAGCCCCGCTCACGATGCTCACGATGCTACGTGACTCATACTCGTTCATATTTAGGGTGTCTGACGGGCTTCTTGGCCGTCGTATAAATCGAATGGGGCGCGCTCTCAGTCCGGTCCCTTTGGTTGCTCTCAGTCCGGTCTGCTTGGCCTCCCCTAATGGCATCCTAAGGTCATCCGCAAACGAGCCTCCCGCAGAGAATTGCCAGAAGGTACTGGACACATGATGATGCCAACAGCCCAAGGGCCTCACCATCACCGGCTGTCCCCGTTCTGGGAGCAACATCTACGTTTTACGAGACCTGCTCCCGAACCTGCCTACGCAGAGACCGGGACCAACCTCGGCCATCGAAGATCCGCCATCGTCTGAATCGGAAAGATCACTTGTTTTTAACAGAGGAAACCTATAGCAATACATCCAGAAACACCAAACAAACCCGAACGCTAACCACACCCATATCCGCACTAGGCAAAAAACTCCGAAACCCCCTCCGAACCCAAAGAAACCCACTACTTCTGAGCCTGCATCCTCATCATCGTCTTCAGCGCCTCGTTCTCCGCCTCCTGGCGCGCGAGCCTGATGCGCAGGTCGTCCCGCTCGCCCGTCACCTCCTCCAGCGCGTCCTCCAGCTCCTTGATGCGGTCGAGGCGCTTCTGCCGGTACTTGCGCGCCGCCAGCGTGTTGCGCTGGCGCTTCACCGCGGCGTCGTCGTCCTCGCTCGCGTTCCCCCGCCCCCGCTTGCCGCTCGCGGCGGCAGCCGGGGCCGGGGCCTCGTTCTTGAGGCTCGTGGTGCTGGGGGGCGTGAAGGAGGTGGAGGGGGAGGTCGTCGAGTGCTGAGAGTTCGTGGAGTAGGAGTTTGAGAAGGTGGAGGGTTGGTAGGGCGGGGAGGGAATGTTGTGGAGTTCTGGGGTGGTGAGTGCCGAGAGGTTTGAAAAGTCCATGGTTGTATCTGTGGAGATTGGTTAGGACGTTTGCCAACCATGTGCCACCACCCCACGTGGGATGGTCTCGCGTATATATAGACCAGCGACGGCCGTGATTCAAAACGTACCGATAAAGAGGTCGCTCTGGTCAAGGGGACCCTCGAAAGCGTCCCCCAAGAGATGCCCGACGTCGAACGCAAGTGCCTCGCCGTCGAAGAGATCCCCGGGTGCCTGCCAGGCGTCGAAACCGCCGCCGAACGTCTGGAGGAAGTCGGACGACGGAGGGAGGGATAGGAGAGCGTCGCCCGGAGACGACGCCGGCAGGAGGAAGGTATTATCCTGGGAAGTCTGCGAGTACCCGCTGGGCTGGTGGGCAGGTGCGTTCGAACTGCTTTGTCGGCGCCGGTTGTGCTGTGACTGTGGCCGCCATTCTTGCAGGATAAGGTCGGCCTCGGGGAGAGGCCGGGGAGAGCGCTATTTACAGCTTGGGAGGTGGTTGCCGCCGATGCCGGGGGGGTGTGGTATGGAATTGGAACGATTGTTCCTTGATGGGGAGGGAGGGAAGGGAGGGAGTCGAGATGATGGAGAGTGACGGCGCCTTAAAAGTGTGGCGACGGGGAACACTGAAGGGGGGAAATGTGGGGCCGTGACGGAGCATGAGCCAGGATGGTTCACAGTGGCTCAGGATGGCTCAGAATGACTCATAATGAGTGTGCGTCGGTTCGGGTGCCGAGGGCCAATGGGAGGCCGGCGGAGCTTTTCAATGCATGGGGCGGTGCTCGCGGGTGTCCGCGTGCTGCGACTCTGCGCTGACACACGTGACCTGTTAGCTCGCGCTGCCCCAAAACGATGCAAGCACAAGCTTCCGAATCGGCGGCCGAGAGGTCCGGCGAGCTTCATCGGGTTTGGCGCCGGATACGGCCCGCCGAGATGACCCACTCGGAAGCACGGAGACTTGCAAGGCGCAGCGGAGAATTACTGTCGAGCCGCATATTGAACGCTGGATAACCGGACACATTCACCGCTCTCCTCTTCCTCAAGGCCCATCGGTCTGCGAGCCCCGGTGGCAATAACGACGACTAGGATGCCTTCCCACACCAACCGCACGCGCTCCGTCTTTTCCTCCGGTACGGGGGTGGGGAGCGGGCGGCAGCCCAAAGTCCGACCACAACCCCATCAGAACTATGGCCGAGGCCGCGCCGAGGACGTTGCAAACGGGGGTGCTCACCCACTTACTGTCCGTGTAGTGAGGGAGCGTTGCCAACACGTAAACCACAATGATGACGGTGAGCGCCGTGACGACGACGCGATATGGGCGTAGAGGCCAGAAGCAGGTGATGGCGCGAGTGAGAGGGTCCGGAGGCGGGAGCGGCTTTCGTGGCGGGAGGGGGACGCTGGTGACGCCGTCCCAGGGCCGGAACCGGGGCGGGGCGGACCTTCTTCGACGGGTTGATGTCGTCCCCGCCATGGCGGAGATGCACCTGAAGGATTGTTAACCCAGAAGAGTGTGGAGGGAGCGGCGGGTGAAGCCCGTGTCACGCACAAAGGAAGAGACGTATATAAGCGTAGCCTAAGACGACAGCTTGGCCCAACCTCACACGTCCGTACCGGTTGCGGCCACGTCCTCGAGCGCTCCGGAGGCGGGCCCGCGCGCCGACCGAGCGTCCTCCTCCCAGAGTGCAACGAGAATGAGGCCTTCTATAAACCCGATGATGGCGCTCGCAAGCTTGCTCACCCAGTCGCTCCCCGTGAGGTCGCCGGCCAGGATCGGGACGTACACCAGCAGGACGGCCGCGAGCACCGACAGGGCGGCGCGGTGCGGGCGGAGGGGTCGAAACGCGTCGACCAGGCGGGCGGTCCAATGTGGGGCAGGCGGCGGCCCGGGACGCGCTCTCGGGGCCCCGCGCCAGGGTCGGTGCTTGGACGGGGCGGAGTTCCGGCGGCGGATCGGGGTCTTCCCCGGCATGGCAGCTTGGAAGCTTCTGTGAGCTGGAGGGACAGAGCAAGTGGAGCAGGCGGCGGGCGATGGCTTTCCGGCGTCAGATGAATGACGTAAGCAAACGACAGAGGATCATTGGCTGCGGTTTCAACCTTGAACAGACCCAAGCCCCGCTTCAGCTGACAGTTCTGCCTGCGGGTTGCTGCGCACCAGTGGGCTGAGGCAGTGCCGCCTTATCCGTCCATAGCATCTTCATGTTGACCCTATTAAAAAGCAGGCGATGTTGAATGTGTCGTTATTCACTCATTTCGCGTTGGCTTGCTTCGACGGGGCCCCGTTTGGGCCATTAAGGAGGTGGGAGATAAATCACGTTTTGAGCCTTCACTTTTATAGTGTCTTGCCCAGGGTTGTCAACTCTGGGGAAGTTTGGCCTAAGTGGGCCTACGTGGGTCGATGGCGGCCCTCCCGTGACGGGGCGGTGCGCAGCTGTGAAGGAAATGGTGACGTAAGCCTAAGCTGAGCCCAAAGCGCGGCTCGGCATCTTCGCGCCCCGTTTCAGGCGAGGGCCGAGACCTCTTGTACTTAAAAGTGCCATGCCTCGAGGAGCCTCCTCGCTGATATCGCAACACCACCAACAAGTAATGATTTCCGGCCGCAAGGACACAAAGGGGCCCCCGGACGGGGCGCCGCTGCCCCCGTACACAGATAACGCCTCGCCCCCAGGACCGGTCCTAAACGTCGAACCGCCACCGTCGTACACCGGCGCCGTCGCACCAACGCAGAGCACACTCGTGCCGCCCGAGACGCTGATACTCAGGGGGAACGCCATCCACAGCGGCTCCGCCGCGTCCTCCGCCCAGCTCTACGAGCTCTCCCACGCCATGGGCGAGGTCCGCGAGTTCCACAACGCCGTGCAGCTCTCGCGCCTCGACCACCGCCCGCGCAGCACCCCACACGCCGGGTCCGCGCCCCCGGACCTCGCCACCACCAAGAAGCGCGTATACACCCTCACGCGCCCGCCGCCCATCACCTCCCCCCCCTTCTTCTACTACCTCGAGGCCGCGTCGGGCGCCGTGGGCGACGTGGGGCTGGAGCCGTACAGCCGCTTCCGCAGCTCCGGGTACCGCGTCTACAAGACGACGAGGGCGAAGGGCCCGGGCGAGATGAGGGCGCTGGGGGTGCTGTTCGTGGCGAGGTCGAGGGGCGGGGGGAGGTATGACTGGCGGGAGGGGAGGGATGACGGGAGGGTGCTGGCGTATGAGAGCTTTGGGCCGGGGTTCTGCCAGCTGCAGGTTGTGGAGGGGCTGGAGAGGGGGTGGAGAGATGCGCTTGTGGGCGCGTGGTGTCTGAGGCTTTGGCAGGAGGTTGTTGATGAGGAGCCGAGGCCTGGTTGTAAGTGTGCTTTCGTTCCTACCTGTTCCCCTGGAGTGCCAGAGAAAGCTTGCTAACCATGTGACGCGTTTAGTTGGGAGATTTGTTGGGTCGGGCTGATTACGACTGTTCTTTCTGAAATTTTATGCATATGTTGCGGCGTACGGGTAGCGAGTGCAAAGGTCATAGTGGAGGCCCCTCGTGGTCTCAGATAGGGCATGCGGAGCGAGTCGGAACAAGCCATTGGTGGCTCCATAGAGCAGATTCAGCATTACTCGTTCTGTCCAGCACAGTTACATTATACAAAGCTTGGTAAATAGCCAACGCGCTGCTTCTCGAAAATTCGGTATACTGACTGAACTTCCGCGTCCAGTCGTTTCTGGTTGACTGTATCCGCCGACCTAGAATATCTAGAGGGTTCCCGGCATGCGCAAGAGCATTTTGTCCTGGCATTGGCGTTCCGAGTAACTCGGGCTAGCTGTCCCTGCTTCGCTCACTGAGTTTCTCTAAATATAGTAACAAGAACATTCTAGACGGGAAAGATGCGAAGAAAACAGGAATAAAAGCTGCTTTTCGCACCCCGTATGCGTGAACATGATTGTCGTGCGCCTCCGATCTGTAGATCCTTGCGTTTCCACGTCATGAGCTCGGCAGGCTGTTTCCGTATTATGGATCCCCATGACAGTATATCCAGGGACCTCCGGCCTCCCGTAGCCCGGTGCCGACGCCCGAGCTACGCACCGGGCCCACGACCTTCCAGCGCTGATCGGAGCCGAGATCCTCGCCTAAATTCTGCCCCGCCGCTACCGAGGACCAACACTCGGTGGAGAGCTTCATACTTGACAATACCCCTTCCTGTGAAACCTGCATGGGCTTCGCCGTCGCGGCCCAATAGGACGGAAGCAATTCACGTCCCGATGTGGTATTGAGCCGGGGGCGGACTGTTCTCGGTCTCGCTCTGCTATTTGCCTGGTAATATGGGAGCCAGTCTCGGCACTTTGCCAACCCATTAACGCCCGCGGTAGAGAGGTGCTTATCGAAGGTGAGCCTCCTCGTTTATCGCTGAGTATTGATTCTCCAGTAGCACTAACTAGTGCGCGAGCACTTCCGGCATTTTCTTGAACAATGCTGTTCACGCAATTGGTCTCGGTGAGCACCGCAATGTCTACCCGCTCCTCTTTCCGGGGCGCCCAGCGGCACCATACCACCCAAGACAACACAAATACGGATTGCACTATCCATGAGGAAGCCAAGCCCAATTGACGAACCAACACCGCCCATCCTCCCGCGTGTGGCTTGCTTCCCCTGCCGAGAAACCCCACCGTCGATCCGCACCACCGGGATGGCTCAATCAGGGAGCTCCATATTAATGTACCTGATTGTCGGCCAGGGCGGGAGATGCACCTCCCTATTTTACCCGGAGGCTCTTTTGTTGCCGACTCTCAGGCCGCCAGCTAAGCCTTTCGACGCCTTTCGACGCCTTGGCAAGCCCATATTATGTGCATTTTGCCATGCGCGTATGCGTTCGCCTGCCTCGCGCGTAGCTTCCCGGGGCGGGACCCTGGCACCATCGGGAGACCGCCGCCGGGCCCCGAAAGTCCCGGTATATTGTCCCGTAGATTAACTGGAAATAGTAACATGGAGCACTCTCCACGCCAGGACCGCCCAATTCAACCAGGGGCCGGCAGAAGATTATAACAGGTTCCCGCTCCCTTTCCTCTCCCCCTGGGCGTGTATCATCTCCTGCCCCCCAAGGTTCTGTCGACACCCACACTCGTTTCTTTCTGCCAACACCGTTCAGGAAAAAAAAGAGACCAAGATGAAGACCAGCTTCGTTCTCCTCTCCGCCGTCGCGGGCGCCTGGGCGCAGAGCACGGATGCCGAGGTGGTGTCCGACAACCCGTCCGGCGCGCGCTACATCGCGCGCTTCGACAACGGGCTCTTCCTCGCCGGCCGCGTGCTCGCTGGCGCCGACGTCTTCGGCCTGGGAACCACCTTCCACGTCTCCCTGAGCGGACTTCCCGAGGACACCGGCCCCTTCAGTACGTCCCCTCCCGTTTTGTCTTCGAGCGCAATGGGGCTGTTTGTGGAGGCGGAATGCTAATTGCTTAGAGTACCACGTCCACGAGGATCCCGTGCCCGAGGGTGGTGACTGCGCTGGGACTGGCGGACACCTGGACCCCTACGGGAGGACAGACGACCCGCCCTGTGACGATGATCGGCCCGAGTCGTGCGAGGTGGGAGATCTGTCCGGGAAGCACGGCGAGCTGGATGGGTCCTCGGCCGACCAGAGGTAAGATAGGCCTTTGTTCCCGTCCACTATTTTAGCAACATGTCTCCAGACACTGGAGACGCGAAAAGCCCTGAGAAAGCGGTGGCTAACCTCCTTCAGCTTGCACGACCTGTACACCTCCCTCAACGTCGACTCGGTCGCCTTCATCGGCAACCGCAGCGTCGTCATCCACAACGCCGCCGGCGACCGCATCGCCTGCGCCAACTTCGAGGAGATCCCCGCCGAGGAGCCCGTCGACGCCTCTCCTTCCGGGACTGGCGAGGAGGAGGCCCCCTCCGAGACGTCCGCCGAGGAGACGCCCTCCGAGACCGTCAGCGAGACCTCCGTCGAGGAGACGCCCGAGGTGACCGAGACGCCGGAGGTCGACTTTGAGGACGACGATGAGTGTGAGGCCGAGGAGCCGGAGTCCACGACCGAGGCCGCTGTTGAGAGCCCCACGGCCGAGGAAACCGCGGAGGCACCCGCCGAGACTACTGCCGCAGAGGAGGAGGCGCCCGCCGAGACTGCTGCCCCCGTGGAGGAGGCCCCTGTGGAGGAGGCCCCCGTGGAGGAGGCCCCCGTGGAGGAGGCCCCCGTGGAGGAGGCCCCCGTGGAGGCGCCGGCCGACCCCTAGATGCTGTTCTCGCGCGTGAACGTTTTGTCTTCCATTTCTTCACCTCATCTGGTTGTTAGGTAGTTAAATCTCGACCGTCGAGGCTCTTCACTTTATGTAAAGACATGAATTTAATCCCCTCCTGTGCCTGGAACCTCACTAGAAGGTATTTCGATTACTTGTAAGCATACCTTCCGTCCTATTATAGTAATGGCGAGCCTTCCCTAGTTTTATGACGCTCCTGCCCAGGAGGTATGCGTTTGTGGACTGTGTGAGTTGCGAGATATCTGTCAACCAGGTAACTTAGGAATCCAAAACTAGATAGGTGCGCGCGAAACCATGTATGAGACAAGTAGAATGTAGACTGGTTTCCGGGAAGATGTCGTGGATGGTGTTTTATCCACGGCCTATTCCGGTTCGAATGCGATGGAAAGAACTACATCCTCTCCTACCGCATTATCGTTCTCTCTAATCAAGAGACATGGCACCTAAACGTTGAAGAGCTCAACTTTTGCGTCGCCTGCGATATCGACCGTACCGTGTGGCCCGCCTACACGAGAGAAACTCGGGCTAAAGAGCTCAACTAACACGTGGGCCATTGACGGGGACTACGTTTCCTTTCGCGGGATACTGCCTGAAAATAAAACCAGTGTTGGCGGAACACGATCATCTTGCCAAAACACCAGAGCGTGGCGCAGAACGTGCGTACGTCTGAGCCTCCTCAAGGTGCACTGGGCAGGGCTTCGTGCCACACAAAAATGTACGCGGCCAAGCGTCGTGTCGTCGGCTTACACGAGCGAGGTAGGCAGAGGCTCCCCACCAGCTCCAACGGGAGCGGACTTGGTAAAGGGACACCGCAAGGCAGAGTCCAGAGAGACCCGCGCCAATAATTGCTAGGTCCTGGGAGCTTGGCATCTTGACAGCTGAGTGTGAAGAATAGCGAGGGTCTAGTTAATTAAGGTTCAAATGATCCAATATTATAGAGTTAGATATTGTTCTGTCTAAATGCCTTTAAGAGTGAGTCCTGTAACTTCTCCGTTTAACAGTTTACCGTTATACATATAATGTCTGCATCGGTTCGGACTACACATCTTTGCCAATTGTCCGAAGCTGCGAATGCCGAAATTGTCTGTCCGCAGCGCGCATGGATGAGCAGGCAGGCATGACGAGGCAGGTTGATCATCCATGTAGGCTACCTGCTGCACAGGGCGCACCTCCAACAGAGGCAGAGCTGCGCCCCCTGGGGCTGGTAATATTTCTTCATTGAAATGTCTTATCTCCGCACAGGGCTGGAATTCCGACTGACAGAAATTAGGATATCTCCGAGAGTGCCCGGGGTTAGGCTTAGGCGACCAATGACAAGCTCGCACTCCACGGTCAATTCGGGGTATTCGAACATAAGCAGAATGTTGCGGGTTGCATTGCCACACAGCGGTTTGGACATACTAGAAGGCGTACAGGTCAAGATCTATATAATTTAAAGGTCTCGCTGCTGCTGTTCTATAAAAAAACAGACTATCTTCCGCACATCGACTTTAAACACTATCAACCATCTTCAGCATCTTGTACTCAACACCGTCAACTATCACCCTACCACGACCGGCATTAACAACAAACAACCATGAAGTTCCTCGTCATCGGCGGAAGTGGTCGCTCAGGGAAGCTCGTAATTGACGAAGCTATTCGCAAAGGTATATATATAGAACTCTCCAACTCCTCCCATCATTACTCGGCCCTGACAACTGTGACCTAGGCCATGAAGTCGTAGCACTCGTCCGCGACACGTCCTCAGTAGAGGAGCGCAGAGGCCTCACCCTCGTACAGGGCTCCCCCCTTAACAAGCCGGACATCTCCCACTCTATAGCCGCGGGGGGCTCCAAGATCGACGCCGTCCTCGTCACCCTCAACGCGCGCCGAGCCAGCGACAGCCCCTTCGCCGCCGCGGACCCGAACACCCCGCCGCCGCGCCTCATGGCGGACAGCGTCGCGAACGCGATCGCGGCCATGCGCGCGGCCGAGCCGCCCGTCCCCAAGATCGTCGTCATGTCCTCCGCGGGGACGGGCGACTCGATGAAGAACCAGAACTTCCTCATGCGCTTCGTCTTCACGCACACAAACATGCAGCTGAGCCGGGCAGACCACGACGCGGTGGACCAGGAGCTCAGGGCCGCGCGGGACGTCAAGTTTGTGGAGGTCCGCTCGAGCATGCTCACGGATACGGAGCCGGCGGATGTCAAGGTGTTCCGTGACGATGGCAAGGGTGCTGGTTTTATGCCCAAGATTTCGCGTGCGAGTGTGGCCAGGTTTATAGTGGAAGCTGCGGAGACGTCGAAGTACGACGGGACGGCACCAGTTATCACGAACTAAGAAGACTGTTATTTAATGTGTAGGTTAGGTCTGTATGGTCTTATAAGGAACAGCAAAGGTGTACAGGGTGGTGTTCGCCATATTGGCTATATAGAGGGTACATGGAACGGCAAGGTAGACTATTTATAAAATGCTACAACCCTGTCTGCCTCAGAGACTTGCCCGTTTATAAGAAACATCCGCGACGTTAGTTATATTGCCTTTGAGCGCGTGTGCCTGGGGTGCCGCGGATGCCATTGGACAGGCGGTGGCATACATGTAGTAGGTGTCTTGCTTTGGGAACAGCAACGAGTCGGATAGTAATCGTAGGGACCCGCGACTCGTCTCACTTAATACGAACGCCAGGGCTAGTGTAGCCCGTACGACAGGAGCTCGACCCGCTAAGCGTGAAAATTCATAAGGATATCATTCTAGTCGAACTTGAAAGGGGGCGGCGGATCGATCAACACGTGTGGGACGCCAGGGGGAAGCCTCCCAGCACTACTTTAACATCATGGTTTCGCAAGAGCACCTCAACCAGCCCTCGGGGGATGTATTCATGGACTCGCCTTTTCCAATACAGTCTCGTTCGCGGACACTCCCGCCCACCTCCAGCAAGCGTCCCACAGCTTCCTCTGCACCTCCGCGTCGGCGCTCTCAGCCGCCGGCGTATGGGCCTTTTGCAAGACATAGTACCCCCTCTTCCCCTTGAACTCGTCCCCGACGGCCACCGCGAAAAGGTCGCGGGCGGAATCCGCCCCGGTGCGCAGGCTGCTGGTGACGTGCCTGAGGACGGGCATCAGGGCGCCGAGGACGTTAAAGGCCGCCTTTACGGCAGCCTTCTGCTCGGCGTGGGCGCCGGAGCCGACCAAGCCGCCCGGGTCCATTGCCGTTGCTGTGATTTTCGAGAGGTTGGGGTCCTGGATTGTTTCCCTGTTAGTCCGGGAAGATAGGTAGCCGGTGAGGATAGGGCGTTTCCACTCACGGCTTGGAGCCTCTTGTTGAGGTCCATCATGAACGTGACATTCGCAAGCTTCGCCGTCCCGTATCGCTGGAAGCCGCGGTCATGCTCCAGCCCCGGTGCGTCTGGCGACGGCCTCACAATCTCCTCCATATCAGCCGGAAACTCCGCCTGCAGCTTCGAGAGAGGGTTCGGGTTGCCCCTGTCGTGCGCCGTTGACCCCAGCATCACGACGCGGCCCGCCTCGGCGTCCATGCTCCCGAGGAGGCGGAGCACCATGAGGTGGTGCGAGAGGTGGCAGATCTGGAAGGTGTCCTCGAAGCCGTCAGGGGTGCTCTTCTGCCCGTTGAGGGACCAGGCGGAGGCGTTGCAGATAAGAGCCGAGATGCGAGGGAGGGCTTTTGTCGAGACGGCGGAGGCGATGCGGGCTGTGAAGGCGCGGACGCTGTCGAGGCGGGCGAGGTCGACCTGCTCGAGCTGAATCTTTGCGGTGGGATATCTTGAGACTATGCGTTTGAGGTTGGCGGTGCTGGGGCTATTCTTGGAGGTGCCTCTGACTGCTGCCACGAGGGTGTGCTCGGGGCAGGAGGCGAGGAGGAGTTCCACGAAGGCGTGGCCTAGGTGGCCAGTGGCGCCGGTGATAATGACAGTGCCCTCCATTACAAGAAAGTATCGTCCTGGATGTTAGCTTCGGTCGTCTTTCTGTACGTAGTAGGACGCACAAGGGTTTGTAGGCGGAAGAGAGATAATGGGCATCCATCTTATACAGGACTCGGGCGTACTGAGTGGAACAGCGGCGTTTCCAGGCATGTCGGAACACCAGCAAATTCTCCATATCCTCATACCCATAATAAAAGTAGACGATACTTGGCATCGCAGTCCCGACACCGTTGTCACCCAGCCACAACGCCAAGACTGCCACACCTCAAAAGGTATAGGTGATTTGTAGGCCAAAGAGCCGGTCCGCCCACCGTGCCGGGTTTACTACGTACAGGAGTCAGCACAGACCGGCCCCCAACATAGATAATCTCCCCGTGCCGGAATTCCGGCACTCTCGACACACCAAAACCACGCGTTCCCTCATTCCGCCGCCAAGCAGCCCTACAGCCCCGCACCTTTCCCTCCCGACAAGAAAAACACAGGACGGGATCCCGAAGCGAAGAGAAACTTGGCAAGATTCCGTTTTCGAGTATGGACCAACGCGGGTGCGCCACATGTGACAGGACCTTCCACTCCGGTACGCACCGCCATTCTTCGACCCCCCCTTGCCTCCCCTTTAGTCCATGTCCCCCGTCCTCGCGCATCCCGAGTCACCCCATTTGCTAACCCGGATGGGACGTTGCAGCCACGGCACGGGCCCGCCACGAGCTGAGGTGCAGGGCCCGCCCGCGCACCCGCAAGAAGGCGTGCGAGCAGTGCTCGCGCTCCAAGGTCAAGTGCGACAACCAGACCCCCGCCTGCGAGCGGTGCGCCGTCATGAAGCTCGCCTGCGCTTACCCGCAGGGCGGCGGCGCCGTGGCCCCCCGGGATCCGCCCCAGGCCCAGGGCTTGGCGCCGGAGCCCGCCGCGCCGCCGCCGCCGTCAACGGCCCTCCCGGATGACTGGCTCCAGAGCTGCGGCGGGGGCTGCATCCAGGCGCGTGCGGGGCCGGAATGGGGCGACGGCATGCAGGGGTGGGAGGCCCAGGCTTCCTGTCTGGAGCTGGGGGCGCCCTACTTCATGGACTCGTCGTCGGGGATGTACGCAGCGGCGGCGGCGGCGCCAGCCACTTCTAGTTCCAGCACCGGCACCTCGGACGGCCCGGCGCCCTCGCCGTTCGCCTCCCTCTCGAGCTATCTCGCCGACCAGTGGACCACCGCCGAGCACGGCCTGGACTACGTCGACGCGCAGTGCAAGCGCTGGGCCGACGGCCTGCTCACCGACTCGCCGCCGCCCTTCGTGCACGCGCGCGACTGGGCGCCCGCCCGGCGGCACCGCTACCTCCTCCCCGCCGCCTCGACGGCGCAGCTGTACGCCATGGGCACCCCGGGCTCGAAGGACGTGCTCGTCAGCGTGATAGCCTCCCAGATGCACCAGATGCAGGTGAATGTACGGTCTACCTTGTCTTGACCCCTGCTCCCCAACTGCTATCGGTTCCCGGTATGAGAAGGCCCTGGCTGATTTAGGGGCGTGTGGGTGGGCTGGTCGAGTAGGTTGCGAAGCATAAACGAGCCGATGACATCGCAGCCCTGCAGACGGTGTTGCTTTGTACGGCCATGAGGCAGTACAGGGGGTCGGACATCTCCGAGCCCGTAGATAGGTTGTCCACGAGGTCGTGCCAGGTAAACTCTTCTTTCGTCCTTGCCCCTCCTTCTCTACCTCCTGCTCCTACAAGAGGATCGAATCTTGCGAGGTAGCGCAGGGCTGAGCTAACCCGGCCTCTAGCATATACTAAGTAAACACGCCGACAAGATGGAGGCGCATACGCAGGTTGACCAGGCGGACTGGGACGACTGGATATTCCATGAGAGCCTATGCAGGTATTCTCCCCCCCTCTTCTCACCACGACATCCATCCCAATAGAGGCTAATACCCCCCCGCGGCCCCCAGATCCTTCTTCGCCATCCACTCGCTCGACTACGTCGTCAACGCCCGCCAGGGAAACCCCACAGCCCTCTGCGGCCTCTTCCCTGAGGCCCCGCTCCCCTGCCCGGACGACGTCTGGGACGCCCCGGACGCTCCCGAGTGGGCGGCCCGGCGCCGGCGCTGGACGGAGAGGTGCGGCGGAGAGGCGCTGCGAGGACGGCACATCCTCTCGTGGCTGTGGGGCGTGGAGACGGGGAGGGAGATCGCGCTGGAGGCCTGGTTTAGGGAGGCGGGGGCGTTCGGGGCGATGCTCTTCGTTTGCGGGAGGGCGCAGCGGGGGACGCCTGGGGCGGGAGACATGCTCTGATTGTCTTGTTTTGGGGAATGGGGATGGAGAGGGGTTGGCTGTGTAAGGTAACGATGTTGGCGTAGAGCGTAGGATGCACACGATTCCATTTACATGTATTGCTAACGCCCACGCGGGCTATTCAAACTCCAATCCCTACTCCGGTCCGTACCCAACCTAGACTCCGACCCCAGTCCAGCCAACGAAACGCCAAAGAATAGTAAACACACATAGGAATACACCACCGCAGCACAGCGGAACCCAGCCAGAACCCAACACGGCACGGACGTCACGAGAACGCCAGCGCAACAACGCTCATAGCCCCGCCAAAGATCCCAGCACAGGCCAGCGCATCCCGCCCGTCAACCTCGCCCCGCAGCCCGCCCGCCTGAAGCAGCGGGTTCAGCACCCCCGCCGCCACGAGCCATATCACCACCATGCGCCCCGGAAGGCCCGGCACGGAGGCGAAAGAGAGAACGGGGAGGAGGACGGCCACCGCTATCGCAGCGGCGATGGACGGGATGGAGATTTGCGGGGCAGGGTGAGGGGCGGCCTCGGCCGGCTTCGGATCACTCTCCGGGAGCACGGGCGAGGATGGGCGCTCGGCGCGGGGCATTGGCGTCGGGGCGCCGGAGGAGAGGCAGTCCGGGGTCGGCAGGGGCCCGCGCAGGGCGATGAGGTCGTCGGCGCCGTCAAGGAAGCGCGTCTCGAGCTCGGCGATGGGCTTCTGCACCTCCAGGAAGGAGCGGTACTCTTCCATCTCCGACGGGCAGGGGGTCGCGAAGCCCTGGGTCTTGACAAAGGACGCGAGCACGCGGTCTTGATTTCGCACGTCAGTATCGTTGAGGACCGAACAGGGCGGGAGGGGGGACGCACTGTACTGCTCGAGCTTGTACCCGATCTTCCCTAGAATGTCCGTCTTGTGCCACTGCAGCTCGCCACCCGCGAGCACTTCGGTCCGCCTCGACGCGGGCAGGAAGCAGCTCCTCAGCCTCCTCGTCTGCGTGTCCGCCGTGTCCAGCCTGTGCAGCTGCTCCTCCAGCTCCGCCAGCTCGTCCTGCAGGTGCAGCAGTATCCGGTGGTTCAGCGTCTCGAAGCGGCGGTACATGGGCTGGATGGGCGGCGAAAGCGGGTGCGACGACGACAGCTTGGACGCCACCAGCTGGTAGCCCGACAGGGGCAGCTTCTCGGCGCGCGGCAGGGGCTTGACGTAGTGCGAGCCCAGGCGCGGCTGCAGGGCGTTGGGCGGGATGTGCGGGTGGTTCGCGGGCCCGCGCGGCATCTCGGGCGTGCCGTAGCTCTTGGACGGCCGCCTCAAGGGCGGGCGCGGGGTCGGCGAGCCGCGCGCGCTCTGGGCGGGCGAGCTGCTGGGGCTCGTCCCCGGGCCGGTCTGCGAGAAGACGTCGCTGGCGGACGAGCCGGAGGATGCGCTGGACGGCGAGGTGCGCGGGCGCCAGCGGGCGGTGGACTCCTCGATGGAGCGGCGGATGGACTCGGGGGTGATATCGGGGGAGTCGGGCTCGAGGAACGAGAGGGGGTTCGGGCGCGAGAGGGGAGGGGATACGGACTGGGGGCTCAGCTTGGTGTGGGATGAGTCCATCTCGCGCGGGTGGTAGCTCTCCGTGTCGGACTGGGTGACGGTGGCTTCGCTGTCGCTGGAGCTCCCGGAGCTGGTCTGCTTGAACCTGAAGGGGTGGTCTGCTCGGGTGGACGACGACGATGGAGACTGGGTGACGGGCGTGCGCCGGGCTCTCCGGCCCCTTTCCGGCTCGTCGGAAGGAAGCTCCTCGTACGAGCGTTCGCTTGCAACGTTTGATCCGCCCTCCATCGCGACGCTCTCGTCAACGACCATCTCCGTCGGCGGAGTCCAGGTCAGTGTATTTGTAGAAGCGTCCTCGCCATCCTTGCCGTCCGCCGCCCTAAACTCCAGGTCTCCAACCTCCGACATGTGGCTCTCGGCAGCGCAGGCCACGTCCTCGCCTGTGCGCCCAACGTCCCCCTCACCTATTGCTGGTGTGTCGCGCATATCATCCGCTTGGCCCACCGCAGCCGGCATTAGGCACTCCTCCTCCGGGGGCGCGGCGGCCCGGGGAGACGAGCCACGAGACATGGGGCGGCCCTTATAGCAGGGAGAGAGAGGGGGCGAGCTCGGGTGGCACCGGCGCCACGTCCCCCCGTCCGGGCTGGAATGCAGTGTCACGGTGCCGACTGGCTGCACGGAATGCCACGCGTTAGTCGGGCGACGATATTGCCCGTCCTATCAGGGCGCGGGCTTATATGGGCGTCTCGCCGCTGGGGCGGGCGTGATTGGGCGGGGGAGCCGTAGAGGTGGACGGCAGGGTGGCACGAGGGCCTGGCCAAGGCGGGAGCGCAGTATGACGACGTGGAGGTGCTGCGATGGGGCGGACGTGGTGGCACGAAGGGATACGGCGAGAGGAAGAGCTGATTGCAGGCTGCGTTATGCCATGGTGAAGTTGAGGAAGAGGTTCAGCCGGGGCGACTTGCGCCGCCCGTGAGAGCGACGGGCGCCATGGCGGCAGGTTCCTTTAACCGCAGGATCTGAAGGGGTCCAGACCGGCGGATGGCGGTCCAAAACATTGACAAGGAATTCTGGGTGGCCGTGTGTCGGGTTTGTTTCAGAGGTTCAAGTTGGGCGCGGCCGGGATGGGACGGCAGGACGGTGTGGAGGCCCAAGCTGTCACAGCGTTCAGCGCGGTTCCAGCGGGGAACCCTGCACGGCACGCTCCGCTGGCGCCAAGTTCGCCGCTGGAGGAGCTGGGCGGGACAGTGGGTATCAGCCTGATTATGTAACCCACCTGCATGGACACCTCCAAATTTCGAAGCTCCCGAAGCTTGGCGAGGAGCTCTCCAACCACGCAACAGCTCGACCATGACACAATCCGTCGCCCGGCTCTCCCGCTACCTGCTGGACGGCCACGTCTCGCGCCGGGGCTGCCTCGCCCTCCAGCGCGCCGTGTACCCGACGCACCGACCACGAACCGCGCGGCCCCTCCACACCACGGCGAGCGACGACCCGCCCGAAGGCCCCTCGCGCCCTCCGCCGCTGCGCAAGAAGCTCAAGGACGAGGCCAAGCGCGCCAAGAAGGAGGGCGGCGGCAGGAAGAAGGCCAAGTCGGACGACCAGACGGTCGAGGGCTGGGAGCTCGCCGTGGGCATCGAGATCCACGCGCAGCTCAACACGCCGCGCAAGCTCTTCTCCGCCGCCGCCGCCTCGTCCGGCTCCGGGCCCAACGCCCGCGTCGCGCCCTTCGACATCTCCGTGCCCGGCAGCCAGCCGCGCTTCCAGAAGGAGACGCTGGTCCCCGCGCTGCGGGCCGCGCTGGCCCTCAACTGCGCGGTCGAGCCCGTCAGCCGCTTCGACCGCAAGCACTACTTCTGGTGGGACCAGCCCAGCGGGTACCAGATCACGCAGTACCACGAGCCGTTCGCGCGGGGCGGCCACGTCCAGCTCCTCGCGCGGGACGGGATCGCGAGGGAGGACGGGGAGGGCGTGCGCGTGAGGGTCAAGCAGGTGCAGATGGAGCAGGACACGGGCAAGACGACGGCGCAGCCCGGCGGCGCGCAGTGGGTCGACTTCAACCGCGCGGGCATGCCGCTGGTGGAGATCATCTCCGAGCCGGACATGCGGCACCCGCGGACGGCGGCCGCGTTCGTCAAGAAGGTGCAGGCCGTGCTGGCGTCCGCCGACGCGTGCGTCTCGGGCATGGAGCTGGGCGGCCTGCGCGCCGACGTCAACGTCTCGGTGCGGCGGGCCGGCGACGCGGCGCTCGGCACGCGCACGGAGATCAAGAACCTGGGCACCATCAAGGCGGTGGAGGACGCCATCATCGCGGAGAGGGACCGGCAGATCGGGGTGATCGAGGCGGGCGGGCGGGTGGCGGGCGAGACGAGGGGGTGGACGCTGGGCTCGAGGGAGACGCGCAGGCTGAGGGGCAAGGAGGGCGAGGTGGACTACCGGTACATGCCCGACCCGGACATCCCGCCGCTGGTCATCTGGCCGGACCTCGTCGAGGCGCTGAGGGCGTCCGTCGCGCGGCCGCCGGACGCCGAGGTGGACGACCTGGTAGGCACGTACGGGCTCACGCCCAAGGACGCGCTCTCGCTCATGGCGCTCGAGGGCGGGGGCAGGGCCGAGTACTTCTACAACGTCGTCGACCGGCTGGGCGAGCTGCTCGGCGGGGACGTGGAGCTGCGGTCGTACGCCCAGCCCGCGGCGAACTGGATCCTGCACGAGATGGGCAAGCTGACGGCCGAGAAGAGCGCGGGGTCGGACGAGCCGAATCTCCTGCACATCTCCCCCGACGGGCAGTGCGCCGAGGTCCCCGCCAACGATCTCGCGGAGCTGCTCCACCTGGCCCACCAGGGCAAGATCACCGGCAAGGTCGCGAAGCAGCTCCTCATCTCGCTCTACGACGGCGCGCTGGCGGAGGGCGTCACGGCCGCGGTCGAGGCGCACGACCTCTGGTTCCACGAGATGTCGGCGGAGGAGTACGGGGAGCTGGCGGAGAGCGTGATGGGCGAGCAGGAGGGGGTGCTGAAGGAGTTTAGAGAGGGGAAGAGGTACCCGACGGGCAAGCTGATGTTCCTGGTGGGCAGGATGATGAGGGAGGGGGCGGAGAGGATGAGGCCGGAGAGGGCGGAGGGGGTGCTCAGGGCGAAGATCAAGGAGAGGTGCGGGGTGGAGGAGTGAGTGTATGACTTGTGTGTAATCTACGGCCATGTGTAGTCTACCTGTATGCGTACCTACCATCTATCTTGTATAATATCTATCCCCATGTTCTATGTCTCTCTCTGCACCGCGGAAGCGGACTCACGCACCCCGGCTGGGTCCAACCGGGACTGGGAGATGCCTCCTCAGCCGCGTCAGAATCTCCAGGTAGTCCCTCTCGTTCTCCTCCGTGATGACCCCATGCCGCACGAAGAAGTCGATCATCACGAGGCAGCAGTTCGGCTTGAACCTCCACTCCAGCATCGCGTCAAAGACCTCCTGCACCGACATCAGGGTGAACGCCTCCACCTCGTCGTCCTGCGGCTTGAGCGGCATGTCCTCGGGCACCTGCAGGTCGAACACGTACAGCACGACGGGCTGGTACGTGTCGTTCTTCTTATTCCGCGCCAGGTACGACACCACCCCCGTGGGGACGACGTTCTCGCGCACAAACTCCTGCGGGAGGGACGCCTCCTCGTCCGACTCGGCGACGATGCAGTCCAGCGCCGAGTCCGTCGCCTTCACCCCGCCCGCCACCGACGTGTCCAGCTTGCCCGGGTGCGTGAAAATCCGCGCGCTGCGCTTCGCCACCCACACCCGCATCTCCGCGCCGCGGCCCACGTACGCCGTCATGTGCGCGCCGCGGCTGGCGACGCCGAACAGCGGCGAGGGGAAGCGCTCCAGGGTGACGCGGTGGTCGGCGCCCAGGAGGAGGAAGTGCTCGCTGTGGACGCTGCTCAGCTGCGGGAAGATCTTGGCCTCGAGGGTGGCGTCGACGACGGCGGCGAGGGAGGCGGAGAGGGCGGGGCCCGGGGAGGCGCCGGAGGAGGTGTCGCGGAGGTGGATGGTGCGGGCGGCGTGGTCGATCTCGAAGTCGGGGGTGAAGGGGAGGAGGGAGACGTTGTGGGGGGTGAGGAGGCCGTGGGGACGCGGGTCGGAGGCGAGGTAGAGGCGGTAGAGGGTGGTGAAGTCGAAGTTTGGGGGGACCCTGGAGGGAGGTTAGCCTGGCGGTGAAGGGGGGAGGGAGGGATGGGAGGGGAGGGGGGGCGCTTACGGGTCGACCAGGTCGACGAGGTCCATGAGGCACTTTGCGCGGGCGGCCATTTTGGGGGTTCGAGGTCGGGGGTTGGAGAATTGGGTCTTGGCGGAGGTGATGGCTGTGATGGTGCGCGGAGAGGAAGACGGGGTGTTTTGGGGCCAGGTTTTGGTGCTGGGTGCCCCACGGCGGGGTAGCGGGGTCAGCGTTGAATTGTTGGGTGTCCGCGCGGGGCTATTTTTATCGCCCTGCTCAGAACGGGAGCCAGTGAGACTGCCTGCCCTATCAGCATGCTGGTGCATGAACACCAGAGCGCCCGCTTGGAGGCGATTCAAATGCGAGAAGTCACGTCTGTCTAATAATAGGTTTCTTACCACGTGGGAGGCACCAGTAAGAAAGTGTTTGCCTGGGGAGCCTCTTCTTAAATTCGACACGTTTGAGGGCAGACAAGCGCCTCGGCTGGTGTGTGAAGGAGGCTGGACGTGGAGGGTGGAGGAGTCAATATTGGCCTTCATCCGTGTCATCCCGCCAATTGCGGACTTCGGCGACAAAGACACGAGATCCCATGGCTTGATTCGGATCCACCACACTTCTTGGGAAACCACAGGGGTGGGAATTATTTGCTACGACCACATCAAACGTACAAAGATAGAAACTAGGCATCCAGTATTATTCCATTTTGAGAAATGGGTACATCGAAGCAGAAACATTGGCTTGCCTTACAGGGTGCAGGATGCGGGCCATCCAATCCATGCATCCACGGCCGCGGGTCATCCCGCAGCCGCCAACCTTCCGGATACGGAGTCCGGGGGCAATAAGAAGGGCCTTTACGAATCTGCATTAGCCTCCGCTACGAAAATAGAAACGAGCCTCGTTTTGGGCCTCTCTCCCGCATCGTCAGCAACAGCCATAGACGCCGGGCGTCGAGATCATCCCCCTCGTCATAGATGGTTTGAATGTGGTTGCCTCCAGGCGCGAACCAGCTCCAACCACAGCGGACTCGTCCGTACTGACGACGAGCATACCCAAGGGAAGGAAAAGGAAAGAGTAGGAATTCGTGTATATAAAGTCGTAGCACATCCGAGTGCATCTCGAGGCAAGGAATGCAGAACACGCACCAAAGCACTGCTTCCAAGATGCCCGGCTCCCAGTGGTCCACCGATGCCAATGCTGGCTCCCCCCAAAGGTATACCAGCCCAAAACAAAGCCAAAAACTCCAATTCTAATGCTTCAAGCAAGCTCAGCCCAAAAGTCCTCCACGCGCGCCGAGCGGGAAGCGCTCTCAAAGCGCAGGGTGGCCGAGTACCACCACGACAGCGTCGCAGCCCGCATCATGTTCAGCCCAGCCCCTCCCCCCTCAAAACCACACAACCCCGCCCCAAACAAGCTCTGAGCACCGCCCTCATCAAGCCCGGCCCGGCTCCTCCGGCCCCCCCTTCGACTTCCCCTCCTCCCACTTCTGCGGCACGAACCCAAACGCGGCGTTCTCCCTGTCCCGCACGAACCACTCCACCCTCTCCTCCTTACCCATCCGCGCCGCCTCCGCCGCCCGCCTGTCCAGCCCCCCGACCACCTGGCCCTGCCTGTCCGCCGCCAGCTTCGCCCTGTTGTGCGCCATCGCCTCCGCGCGGCTCGCCTGCCCCACGATCCCGATGCTCAGCGCGAACGCCAGCAGCGCCACGAAGCTCCCGTGCGACATGTACACCGGCTCCTGCGTCCGCCCGCTGCGCGCGTCGCGCCACGCCTCCCAGTCCTCCCACGTGGCGTTCTGCGCGGGCGACTCGCGGTCCGCCCGCCACCGCCGGTACGAGTCGCGCGTGAGCGCCGGCCGGGCCGCCCAGCCGTCGCCGTGCGCGTCGTAGGCCGCGCGCTTGGCCGGGTCGGAGAGGATGTCGTTGGCGAGCACCACGAGGCGGTAGCGCTCCGTGCACGCGGCGCGCGTGAGGTGCGGGTGCGCGGCCCCGCGCGCGTGGTGCCGGTCCGGGTGGTAGAGCTTCGCCAGCTGGTAGAAGCGCGACTTGGAGTAGGCGGCGTCGCGCGGGAGGTTGAGCACGTCGTAGGGCGTCGGGGAGGGCCCCGTGGGCCAGTCGCGCGGGTGGGGGTCGGACGGGGCGCGGCGGTGGAGGAGGCGCCTGGGGGCGTCGGGGCGCGCGGGGCAGCGCGGGCAGAGGAGGGCCTTTGGGAGGGCGTGGCGGGGGATGTGGAAGAGCATTGTCGAGCAGGTCAAGAGAGCGTGCCCCGGGTGGGCGCCGAGGACATCATGGGAGCCTCGCCGAAGGATCAAAGAGAATGCGGAAGCGGATATCAACCCGTTACTCCGAGGGTATCGCTGGATGGGTGAGGATGGAGGTTACGGTGCGGAGGTTCTGAGGTTGCACCCGGATAGGCTGAGCCGCGGATTCCGGCATCGCCCCAGCTGTGTCAAATGTGGGGAACTCTGCCCCCGCCATGGTTTGCCTTGACAGCTGTCACGTGCTGCCAGAGCAGACACCTGGCAGCTGCCGATATTACCAATGTCCACTGGTACAAGGTACACGCTAGTGATTCCAACATGCTCAGTTTCCCGCTGTTCTCAACAACGCGATTCATACACCCGGCTATATACCGCCATGCTAGCTATTCTCTCCCATCAGCCTTTAGCGAACTCACTAGCCTCTACTGCAGGGGAACCCTAGGCACCAGGAGTAATATCAGGGAAATAATAGCCTATTCTGGAGAGGTCCCGAGAGAGCTCCACAGCTCCGCAAATGGCGTAAAAGCCATATCATGTCAGCTTTCTAAGTCGCTGCCGGCTGCAAGGTCACAGGAAGCAGGACACACGAAGGAAAGCAAATATATTATTGATTCCCCTAAGACGTGAATCTGAACTGAGTTCGGTATAGATATCGTTACATGTCTTCGTATACACCACGCAATAAACCCATATGTATATATCTATCAGCGAATAATATTACTTCTCTCCCCTGGGTGTTCATGAACCGTAGTCCTCAAGAGCATCCCCAACCAAGGCCAGATTCTGAATAACCGCCAGTCCATACTGCGCAACGTCGTTAGTAGAAACCCACTGCGCCTCCTCCCCAGGAACCAACCCAAAAGGCCTCTCGATCTCGACAGCAGCCCACGTCTCATTCTGCTCGAACCCATCCGTCTCGAAGAACTCGACCCAAGCCCTCCCCGCAATCTCCCCGTCCTCCCGCTTCTTCGCCGCGTACGCCGTCAGCCGCGAGTGCGCCTGGTACAGATTCAGGCCCTCGAACGCCTCCCCGTACCTTTCCTCCTGCTCCTCCCCGCCCGCGTTGTAGTAGTAGCAGTAGTCCAGCCACGCCTCCTCGAACCCCTCGGGGAGGTCTTCTCCGAAATACTCGATCAGCTCGGAGACCACCTCGGGGAGGCCGAAGACGGCGGAGAGGTGCGAGACGTCGACCGCGCCCTCGTTATCCGGGTCCGTGGGCGGCGGGCCCAGCGTCCACTCCTCGAGGTCGTAGAGCCCGGACCCGGTAACGAAGCCGTTCTTGAGGCCCGCGATCCCCTGCACCGTCTTGGTGAGCTTCTCCCTCGACTCCTCCCACCTCGGGCCCCTGCGCTCCCAGTCCATCAGCCACCCGCCCGCGAGCGCGCTCCAGTCCGTGCCCAGGCCGAACGCAACGCTGGCCCCCGGCTCCGGCACCCAGCCGTCGTCGCGCACCTTGCGCTGCGGGTCGAGCACCCCGTACGTCTTGTCCGTGTCCAGGAGCTCCTCGAGCAGCTCGCCGACGCGCTCGTCGCCGCCCGAGAGGTAGAAGAAGTACTTCCTGTACTGCGGCTGCGAGATGCGCGCCTGCTTGGCGCTGTCGCTGAAGTGCTGCACGCCGTGCCGCGTGCCCAGGCCCTTCCAGCCGCCCAGGTGGTACACGTCCACCTCGCCCGTGTGGCGCGTCAGCGCCTCGGCGAAGCGGAAGACGTCCTCGCGGCCCGTGCGCAGGAACTGCTGCCACAGGAAGAGGTCGGGCGAGAGCTCCGAGTTGTCCCAGGCGTAGCCGCCGACGTCGTAGCGCCAGGTGTGGCGGTCCGGGTCGTAGGTGTGCATGAAGTCGCCGTGGTCGAGGAAGCCGTACCAGCGGCGGTGGTCGACCTCGGACTGGTAGAAGTCGGTGAGAAAGTTGAGGTGGGCCTCGAGAGTCTGCGAGGATTCGGTCGCGGCGTCGGCGGGGGACCAGTAGGTTCCGAGGGCTTCGGTGTCCCGGATGTAGGCCGAGTCGGGGACGAGGACGGGCGGGTTGTTGATTCGGGTGACGCAGCGCGCTAGGTTTTCTTGAGGGGGCGTCCGGTCGAAGGCAATCAGGTAGACCTCGCTCGTCCGAGCGATGCCGTAGGGGGTATCGAACTCGTCCTCCCAGTCTTCATAGGTGATCTCGAGAGCGTCCAGCTGGTCGGTGTAGTTCTTCTGGCCAAGGCCATCGTGGAACGGCCGAAGGTCCAGTGGCTCAGCAGAGGGGCTGTATAGCCAGAGCGTGATGCTCCCGGTTTCGGAGGCGGCGTTTGCAATGTCGAACCCCGTGGGATACCTCTTCCAGAAGTCACGCAGCCCGACCGCGAAACCGCCCTGGGTGGCTCCACCAAGATAGGCCAGGCCTTCGGCGCGAGTGCCGCCCGGGATGTTAACCCAGCTCTGACCGGCTTTTGTCCTCTTCTTGAGGGTAAAGCCGTCAGGCGAGAGCTGGCTCAGGCTATAGTCCTCCCAAGCCGGGATCCAGTGCATGCGAGTCGACACCCTCGTATCCCAGGTGCCGATATCCGGAAGCCCCTCACCAGCAAACTGCGCCGCCCTGACCTCCTCGCCCGGGTCCCTTCTCAATCCGGTGATACCCTGGACGGCCTCGCTGAGGAGGCCGCCCTCGACGCCGGCGATCCTGACATGGCGGTTGTACAGCTCCTCGCCCTCTAGCGGGACGTCGAAGCGGATTCCGATGCCCGAGACGAAATCCTTGGAGGCGTCCCCGTCGAAGATGAGGCTGTGGATGACCCTGATCGACTCGGAGTTCGAGTAGAGGTAGAAGCGGAGAACGAACGGAAGCCAGGCGTCGTGGGATGACCCTCTGGTGGCCTCGTGCTCGCCCCTCACGGTCACGAGAGCACGGACTGAGCTGTGCTCACTGACGGTGACGTTGTCGATGCGGCTCTGGAAGCGGAAGTTTTCGATAGGATCCGCCTTGTCGTCCGAGGGATGTGAGACGCCTGACTGCGAGTGGAGGACCAGCCGGCCGTTTTGTGCGACTTGTTTTCCCTCGGACGTCTGGATGCTCTCGACAATGACGGATCCCTCCTTGGGGAAAACTGCCGTAATCCTTCCGGTGTCGATCTCGATGTCATCGGAACCTTCGGTGACCGTGATGGCCTGGCCTTCATCTCCAGCGCTGGTCGTGTTGGCCGAGCCCTCCGAAGCCGTCGCCTCGACGACATACTCGTTGGCAACGTCCTCCAACCCCGGGATTGCATGACCGGTCCACTTCACCGAGCCGTCCGCCCAGTACCCGGTAACCCAGGACTGGAGCCCACCCCCCTGGCCAGAACCGCCTAACAGGGAGAAGGTCGTAGTCTCGGGCCTGTGCTTGGACTGGGGCCAGGGCAGGCCAAAAGTGGTGCCCTGGATGGACTCGGGTTTGTCGCCGAGCCAGTGCACCTTGGCCGACGAGCTGGAGTTGGAGGGCGCCGCGCACGCGACGCCGCCCAAAAGGGCAGCGAGTAGAAAGGAATGGACAGCTTGCCGCAGCATCTTGGGCCGACGACTCGCCGAGTGCAAGAAGGATCTTCTATGAGAGCGTGTCCCTGCCAATAAGGGAGAGTGGGGGACGATCAATACCGGAGGGACGCTGCGATTTTTATATGACACAAATGCCCCAATACTTGACGCCATGCGGTACCGACATGAGAAATGCAAGTAATTTCGGGACCTATACCCGAGTCGAGCCCACCGAGCAAAACATGACCTAGAAAGCGGCCTCGTCCCGCGCGATTCGGCCATCGGTACAAGACACGCCGAAAGACTTCCCCCGCCGCCCCGGAGTGCCGGACCCGACGTCGAGCTTGGGGCAATTGGTGCGCATCGGGAGGGTCCCCGTGGGGATGGCGGGCAAAAACGACCCCTCAATACGACGGAGCGGCCCATCCTTGCCAAAACGGGACGGCGGGATGGACGGTCATTTCCCACTCCCGGCGCCCAGGTTTCCCCCGCAGTGGAGGCTGGCGAGCTCGCTGTTTTAAAGGCCGAAGGGACGGAACGTCCGGCATGGCAGAATATGTGTGTATCGCTAGTAACAAAACTTGAAGCAATCGTCGCTGTTGGTGCCGCCAGATCGTGCGGATTCTGCCACTGATTTCCGAGGTACCGGCAGCGCGGGGAGCGGGTATGGAGCCAGGTACCAAATACTGCTTCTCCCATTGGTCTCCAAGAGTCAACTTCCATTTACTGTTTTCTGGCTCGACACCCGTCGTTCTTCCTCCATCCATTGGTTCTGCATCTCCTTGGTCATTGTGCTATCCGGCTCTACTTTTCTACTTACAGCAGCCCCGTCTCACCTTTAAGTATAAGTGCCCGGCGGAGCACGTGGCGTGAGTCAACTCTACAACGTGCCGTATGATCTCACCAAGCCCGCTGCATGCGTTCAAAGTATATCTGTTCAACATAAAAACTAACTCGGAACAGGCTATAGTATTTCCTATCATAAGCATTACCAGGGTTCAGATCGACCCCCGTGATCTTCAAAAAAGGATGCCCATTCAGGACCGTCGTACACCCTAGATACGTCTTGGAACCTAGAGTCATACCACCAGATGCACCCGCCGTCGGGCATGGGGAACATATCCCAGTGGATTTCCGGCCAGCGTACGAATCTGTCAAGGTCATTAGGATCGTCTACCTGGCGGCAAAATCGTTTCAGCCTGCCAATTCGCACCACACAATCCGGGAACTCCTCCGACGAGACGCCGTGCTCTTTACAGCCGAACATGAACATGAGCGCGCAAAAGATCCTCCATATTTGCATGCGGCGTATACCATGTTCTCGTACAGCTGTATTGCGCCTCAGCTTGCCCAGGACTTTCATGATCTCCGCCACGGCGGCTCGCACCTCGCGGTAGCTGACTTCTTCGCTAACGTGATCCCCCAGCTGTACTACCCGGTGGCCATGGGGGGGTTCCGTATGGGTGTTTTTGGAGACATAAGCCTCGTATGTCTCGGTATTAGAGCAGAATTTGATGGCGGCTAGCTTCCACGGGACATTGCGCTCGAAGACACGGCAATTTCCCTTCATGTACACTATGAATTCAAGTATGGCGATCTGTATGGCCGAGTCCGCTTTTAGTTCTAAAACGACGACTTCGTCAGTGTTGAAATCGTTAGCAAATTCCTCTATTGCTTCATCATCAAGAACCCCGGGTTGCCATGTATCTAGATGAGCGTCTGGGGTGGCCATTTCGGGTAACACGGATAAGTGACAGACTAAAACTGGCTGCGGAAGTTGTTCTTCTGGAAATTGGACTGATGGATGCTTCTGGGGTCACTATTCTCAAAGTCCATCTACGGCAGGAAAGCCCTCGTTCAAATACTCAAGACGACACCAAAGAAGACCGACCTTCCACACCAGAATAGGCTATCGCGGGCGCATCACGTCAACCTACTCCATCCCTCTTCTCCCATCACAAACAGCCCGCGGGCGCCACCAAACAAACACTAGCCACTTCCGTCGCCTCGCTAGAGCCGTTGGAATGTGGGCGAACGAGGCACTTAAAAGCCGCTGCGGCCGTTACAGCCGGTATTCTCGCTGCCGTGTCCGCAAACAGCCGGTCATTCTAGCGCCTGGGGCCTGCCTTGCGGGCGTCAGAACGCACGGGGTTCGGGATACAGCGGGCTGTCTTATATCTCGCACTTCCGCATCCGGTGCTTCGTGGAGGGTGCCCGGCGGTCAGGGGCGAATAGGATGGCAGATGTCCCCCCCATGGCCGCAAATAGCGCGTGTGGCGCCGTGAGGTGTGGGTGCACACGCACGGGAATACGGGGCAGGCAGGTGAGGGCTACTTCCCATTCCCCTTCCCGCCCAGCGCGCGAACTCGCCATCCTCTTTCTTGACGGCATGGCGTCCTGACCCATAACAGTCATTTCTGGCAGCGGCTTGCCATCAGACAGTATGTTGGTGTGTTGCCATCCTTGTTCTGGTAGCCAGCCATGGCCTCCAGCATCTAGGCCGGTAGCGCGTCCACCAGGACGGCGTACGAGCGTCCAAGTTGTCTTTCACATATGTGATACTGGAAGGTACCTTATACACATTCCCCGATCCATCTTTCCCGCTGGCTCTTTCAGTGCCGTCCCAATTTTTGTAGACATACCGCCCGCCAGGCCATGCGCAGGTAGAATCCTACAGCTCATCTTTATCCCCACCAGCATCCTCCTTCCCCATCCCGCCCCTGCCCTTCTTGACGATAGAGCTCAGCATCTCATACACCACCTGCGCCGCCGCTAACGCCGTCTCCTCCCCAGAACCTTGATACGCGGGCGCCACCTCCATGATATCCGCTCCCACGACATTCAGGCCCTCCACGCCCCTCAGCACGCGGATCAGCTCGCGCGTGCTCCACCCGCCCGGCTCCGGCGTGCCAGTGCTCGGGGCGAAGCCCGGGTCCAGCACGTCAATGTCCACGCTGAAGTAGTCCGGGTCCTCGGTGCCCAGTGCCCGCATGATCGAGTCGACGACGCCCCGCGGGCCGGTGTCGCCCATGCCGACACTGTGCGGAGGTCCAGGAAGGGTGCATTCGGGATAAGCCACCGCCGGGCGTCGCGTCACGGATCTGGCAGGCTGGTTCTCGTGGAATATGTCCCCCAAGTTTACACGAGTTCGGTACGCATACTCTGAGCCCGCCGTCTTTAGGAGCGAGCCAGCCGAGGACCGCGTTTCACGACTCACGTTTATCAAGAAGAAAAGAAATAAAAGCCAGGCCCAAAGTCACATTGCTTCTAACAGGTTTTCGTGTTGTTGAAAGACACGTCTGTCTTCGTTCCAAGCCCAAATTTATGTCGTCTATCTTTGTCCAGATTCTGTGTCTAGTTACAGTAATTTTCTCGGCCCAAATGTTCTCTTTATGACATGTCCTCCTCCAAGCTACCTATGCAGGCGACACAACTCCTTATCTCTTACCAGCAGTTGGGTGGATAGAATCAGGGGTAGCCGTCTCAACGCCCTCGGGAACCTTCTCCTGCAGATTCCTAGGCACCATGGACTCATCAGGGTCCGTGGCGTGCGACTGATTAGTACTCTGGTTGTTCGAGTCCCAGCCGGTCGGGTGCACCTATGATTACCATGGGTTAGCATCAAGTCTTGCAGAAAATAAGTGCAGGAGGAAGCTTACGCCTTCGGGCAGGCTCTCCCCAAGACCCCTAGGAGCAGCGCGCTGGACGCTCTCGGGCACGGCGGACTCGCCGGTGGCGTGAGACGCGCCCTGGCCGGCCCTGTTCGTGTTGAAATCCATTCTGACTGAAGATCAGGAACTTGTGCCTGTCTAAAAAGAAAATTCGATATGTTCTAGATAGAGAGATAAGAATGATATCGCGTTTGTGGGATCAAGAACCGAAAGAAGATAATACCCCAAAGCACTCGAATAGTTATGGTTTTATAGCCGGGAGGCTTCGCACGTCAGGCGCATCATTGCTGCGTCTATGAACTACGTTAGCTTGCATTCGTACGTTTTAGCTTATTTTCCGCACAGCATTACAGCGTGGCGAAAGCCTCTACCGTGATGCTTCTTAAGGAAACATTTCTAGTTATGACGCGAAACACTTCGTTTGAATATTGTGGTCCTCTAGGTGAGGGGAAGCTATAACCCACGTTGTAACGCTGAAGGAGAGCATGAGGCGACAATCTCACCGGAAATTGAGGGAACCTAGGAAGTGAAGTCGTCTAAATGTGCAACTTGATAGAAGGACATTCAAAGGGGAGCCGTGGTGGGGAACAAGGGCGCGCTAATGCAACCTACTGACAATATGGGTGAATGGTAAGCTTTTTGCCTCCTCATTCTGGGCTCTGCCCCTATTTTAGTTCCAGCACGGTCGAACGGGGCAGTGTTCGGTGACTGCTGGATGCATCACGGATTAGTTTGTAGCTGGCAAGGACAATCATCTGCCGCTCGTACTTCCGAATACTACCTAACGGGCGTACATACTCTCAGGGGTCGAGTATTGCCTAGCCCTTACCATAGTTGGATGCTTTAGGAAACACCCGTCTGCTTCTTTAGTCTGAGAAGTTTAGAGTCTTCTCCACGTCACTACTAACTAAGTAATCCAGACCCTTCGCTACTAGGGCCTCGCCTCGGGGAAATCATAGCTTTGATAGTGTCTATTTCATCGCCCATGACTTCCACCTGTCTCAAATACAGTACAGGCCGTGGCTCCGAAGGTGAAGCAATGCACGCGAGCTGCTGACAAGGTGACGGAGAGATGAACAATGCCCCGAGAATGATCCAGAAAGGAAAGGGCTGCGCCTCTGGCACACGACCTAGACGACGCAACCAGATTCCCTTGGCACTGCTTATGAATTCGGCAAGATGTGGGGGCTGTCATCAACTCGCATTAGCGTCGATTTCCCATCTGGATATATCACTTTACAACCCCCGGCCTCTTACGCGCGTCGTTATGGCGAAGTCTCCAAGCTCTTGGGGATCTACAGGACCGGGCCGATAACTTGCTGTTTTCGTACATCTCGGTGAGGCACGATCGTTTCTAGGCGGACGTCAAGACATTCGACAGTAGTAAACCTCGATGGGCCTTGTACCTTGATCCTCACGCCGACGATGACGAGTACGGAGGTCTGTGATTTCACAGTCCGAGTATAAGACCGGCAACATGTCGCCCAAGACGAGCAATACTTCTAGGATCACTCTTACCGACAACCCCTTTCTACAAAAGTGAACTTGCACAGCACAAACACCATGCAGTTCGGCCTCCGCTTTATCACCGTCTCCGCACTCGCGGCCTCGAATGCCATGTCGGCAATAGCACAGAATCTGTCCTACGGAGCCGACAACTTCTACCGCAGCGACGCGGTGACAGTCCAACCGATCTCTTTCCCGAGCCAATACCAGACGGCTATCGCGGGCAATCTCTTCATACTCAACAACCTCAGTCGTACCGTCGACACGCCGGCCATTGTCGTCAGCCACCCCATGGGCGCGGTGAAGGAGCAGGCTGCGAACCTGTACGCCACGAAGCTGGCCGAGCGGGGCTTCGTCACGGTCTCCGTCGACCTCCCCTTCTGGGGCGGCAGCGAGGGCGAGCCGCGTAATCTGGTATCCCCTGACCACTATGCAGAGGCATTCAGCGCAGCAGTCGACTACCTCGGCGCCCAGGAGTTCGTCGACCGCGAGAGAATCGGTGCTGTCGGCATCTGCGGGAGCGGCGGCTTCGTGATTAGCGCAGCGAAGATTGACCCGCGCATCAAGGCCATTGCGACCTCCAGCATGTACGACATGGGTGCTGTCACCCGCGACGGTCTGGGGGAGTCCCAGTCCGTCGAGGAGCGGAAAGAGATCATCGCTGCCGCGGCGGAACAGCGCTGGGTTGAGGTGGACGGCGGCGAGGTGGCGTACACGGGTGGCGCCGTTCATGAAGTCACCAACGAAACCGACCCAGTAGCCCGCGAGTTCTACGACTTTTATAGGACTCCGCGTGGCGAGTTCACACCTGAGGGCTCGTCGCAGGAGCTCACGACGCACCCGACGCTCTCGAGCAACGTGAGGTTCATGAACTTCTACCCGTTCAACGACATCGACACGATCTCCCCGCGACCGCTACTTTTCATCTCAGGGGACCAGGCGCACTCGCGCTATTTCAGCAACGATGCTTACGAGCGTGCGGCCGAGCCGAAGGAGTTGCATTGGGTGGCTGGTGCTAACCATGTCGACCTCTACGATCGCCTGGACCTGATTCCTTTCGACAAGCTCACGCAGTTCTTCCAGGCGAACATTGGTGGGGGCAGTTCTAACGTGAACGGAACTTGGGTGCGACCCTAGATGACTACGGGAACGGGGGCCTTGCGCCACGTCTGTTTACCTCTGCTGTCGCTAGTGTATAGACTCTGGTGTTGAGAATTGCTGTGTGGTAGACGACGTCTATATGCCTTAGGAAGTGATAGTCACGGGATGCGTTCACTTTGTACAGGTGGCACAGGCTCGAGAGATAATATACTGTCGTCCTAAACTATTGATATTCTACTGTAGAGTCAGTATCCCCCGAACCGAAACCATTGGCTGTCGTGGGAGTTGGGTCTGCATCCCGTTGCTTCCGGAAGGGGGCCTTTGGTTCTTCGGGCCCGGATCGTCGTCGTCACCCAGGGTCCATCATCCGGTGGCCATCATCTGGTGGACCATCATCTGGAACCTTCAGGTCTAGGTCTTTGTCGTCTCCAGAGGGCACTACGTCCGGGCCTGTACTCGGCTCGGGTTTGTCAGGGGGGATTCCTGAGGTAGGCTCGTCATCGTCATCGTCTTCATTTTATTCCTCGCCTTCTTGCTCATCCTCCGGGAGACAGTAGGGCTCGGTTCGCAATTGCGTTCCTCAGCACTGGCGGTGACCGTGACGGTAACAGGCCGGGGGAAACCCCGTGAGCACCAGGGCGGAAAGCACCAGGCAGATATATGATGATACCTGGTACAGGACTCTAGGTAGGTACAGGCTCTTTAATTTAAATTGAGCCTTTTACCATTTTCGTATATTGATACGGCTAAATGAGCTGAGGCTGCTATGGCGTTGCTGCTGGTGTTATCAAGATTGCGGTTTGAGCAAGTTTGAGCTTCTTTTTCGAACCATTTGTGTCCGGCGGAGAATATCAAAACAAATGGATGTATCAATAGTGTGAGGGAAATCGAGACCTTTATAATATTGCAGTCTTCAGTCTTCTCTGGCCAACCCTGCTGCTATATATATCACTCTCTCCCTCCCCAGATCCAGCTGCCTTTGTCGCTTCATCGTATTTCGTTATCAACTTTCATGCTAAGGACCCATACCGATTTCAACAAAACACGGTCCTTCCAGGATGGTCAAATACGCAGTATTCCTTTCTCTCTTCGCGGCCGTCTCACTCGCCGTCAACCACGCGCCGCGCCACGAGGGCCACGACCACGAAGATACCGCCGTAGCCGTGGGCGCTACCGACGCCGCTGCTGCCGAGACCGGTGCTGGTCACGACAACCACGAGGGGCCATCCGCCACCGAGGCTGGCGAAGCTGCTGAGCCCACTGGTCACAGCCATGACGATGGCGAAAGCCACAGCCATGGGGACCAGTCGGTAACCGACACCTCGTCCCCTACCGAATCCTCGTCCCCTACCGAATCCACCTCCCCCGATGCCGAATCTACCTCCCCCGTTGCCGAATCCGGGGCCAGCACCACAGACCTAACTTGGTCACTGGCGCTTGCCCTCGTTGCCTCCGTGGGATACTTGACTTAAGGCCTGGAACGGATTATTTCAGAACACTATGACTGGAAGGAGAAGAGCTCGTCACTGCTTTGCGCTATTGTAGGCTTATACGAGGAGAACCGATTTATTGAAGAGCCCGATATTATGCAATCTGGAGAATATGTTCCATGGTAATTCGTTGCAGGGTGCTAATGGACTCAAGTAGCCGTGTTGCTTGTTGCATATCGATCCTGTCCTCCATCTGACAATACCTCTTTGATAGCCGAGAAGCGGGACTCCTACGGGGAAGCCGGGGTATAAGAAGACATGAGTGACAGGAAAGAGGAAGGAAAAGACAAAGCAGCATTTCTAATCGTCACCACGAAAATGCATCCACCTCGAGCTCAAACACCGTCTTTTCGTGCCTCCCAAGACTCGACACCAAAGCGCGCACATCATCGCAAAGCCCACCCGGTCCACAAACGACGACGCCAACCCTAGCGTACCCTGCCTCCACTTCCTGTCTCAGGAGCGCCTCCACATTCAACTGCTCGCCAATTCGAATCTCTCTATCCGGGATGCTTTCGAGCACGGGCTTCAGATCTTCGACTACGGCTTCGGTATTCTGATTCACACACCAAGCAAGCTTCACGTTCCTGTGGGCGGGGAGGAATGCCAAGAGGCCCGTGATACCGATGCCGCCGCCAATGAGGAGTACACGATCGCAGTTGAGGATTGCGTGGGGGTTGTTGTTGCGATAGGGCCCGTCGAGAAGCACCGGGTGGCTGGCATGCTTGACTAGCGAGCGAGTCATGCCATCCGACTTGCGGATGTACAGGGTTATTCCGTCGGTGGTGATGATCGTGCCGGTTGAGTCAACCTCTGATGTCTCAACTCCACTCCGTTCTTTATCTGACGACCAGACCGGAGGGGTTGCCGTGGAATTCGCCTTGTATGAGCGCAGAAGACCCGTGGAGTTCGTGGAGAAGGGATGGTTCTCCCATGGGCGAAGGCGGTTTATGGTTGGAAAATAGACGTACCCGTGGTATCCGGGCTTGCCGCTGAACCGTACCCCGGCAATGTCGACACGGACGTGGTTCGGGCCGACTTCTGTGACAGTGGCCCTGCACACGCCGTTTTTGACGATACGGACGACCCGGAGAGCGCGCTCGAAGCCCCAGACAGCAGCAGCGGCGTAGAGCCAGTATTCATGGTTGCCGCCGTAGCCAAATCGAAGTACTAAATGGTACCAGCTGCCGACGATAACAAAGACAGCCATGATAATGTGAGAGATCAGGAACACCTCATAGGCTAGGCGCCGGAGCCAGAGGTGTGCAAAGACAAGCATGGCGCATACGAAGACGGTGCCGACGATCCCCCATTGCCAGTAAGGCAAGTCTTTATCCGTCGAGTAGGTACCCGTCTGAAGCCGTGCAGCGAGGAGGAAGACGGAGTGCAGGATGGTGTGCAGCGCAAAGAGACGGGCAACCCAGCGGTGGAGGAGTATATACGTCGAGTGGGACCAATCAGTAAGCCAGAGGAGGATGTTGTTCCGACCGGAGAAGAGAATGGTCAGCGGCAAAAGCGCAAAGGCAATCTCTCCCGTGCGGTATCCGGCGTAGGCCAGGAGCTCACCCCAGTGGTTATATCCCCACGGATGCGGCTGGGCTGATTCGTAGCCGACTATGCTGAGCACGAGGTTCAGGATGAAGAACCCGATGATATATAAGGCCTGCCCTATCGTGGGAGGATTGCCCATAAGCCAGGGTAGCGGTTGGACATGGTATCGGCCGACTGTGGATGGCCATATGAGGTACGGGCTGATTCGATCGAGGAAGCCGGGTACGAAGGGTAGACGCGAAATGAGCGTGATAGCGATGGGCGTCGCGAAGCCGACAACTAAAATTATGAGTCTAGGGGTGAAATAGATGTCAGTACATACATATTGCAGTCGCTACCATAAGCCCACCATGCCAGATATAATTCGAGAGGAATGGGACAGGAATGACAGAGCGGGACCTACGCGTATCGGTAGAGAATGACAGAGCTGTTGTCCAAGACAGGGATGAATCGATTATAGATGTCCCACGACTCCTGTGAAACAAGCATCGTAGAGTTCAGGGTCACACCCATCTCGTAGGTGACGTTAGGAGGCATCGTGACGTGTTCTAGTGTCGTGCGGTAGTCCCACTTGGCCGGGACAGCAGGGCTGCCGCTAGCTTGGGTAGCCCAGTATTCCTCCAGCTGCCAGATTGGAACGTTAGGACACCTTGAGCCCATGCAGTGGGCTAATGTGGTCAGGAACGCTGCGTCGCCGCCACGGCAATCCGGCGTGGTCATATCCATATGGCCACCTGCGTGTGAGTGGTCCATCGGCGGAGAGCATGAGAGGGTGGAGGAGGAGATCACGCTGCGACAGGCATAAGCACACACTGGCTCCTGCCTCGCGCCGCCCATCCCGGTAAAGGCACCAGTAGCAACAGCGGACAGCCATGGAACGAGGAAGACTGAACGGGAATGCATCGTGTCTTGCTTCGAGAGATGTCCTGGGTTGGCATTGTTGTTGAGGAGGGACGGTGGGCAAGGCTGGGCTCTTAAGGCCTGGATCAAGATGTCCCCTTGAGTTTATCTGACATGGTTGCCTCATTTCCAGGGTGCGGATGGTTTGCGTTCAATATCACAGAGCAATAATGCTGCTTGCTATTGGCGTCCAATCACGTTTTGCAATACCTGCGCAAACTTGCTCGTTTCAATATTGTGTGCCAGCACAGGCCGCCCACAGCAAGCGCCACACCTGTGCACTGGGAGTATAGTATAAAGCTGTAGGAGTCAAAAGGCTGAGAAGAATTAGGATCAATACGGAGTAGCCTGCATCTCTGGGCAAGCCATTGCTGCGTCCGGACTGCCCTTGTCGCCAAGGCCAGGCCCGGCCTTCTCGATGAAGCTCGACAAAGGAATCGTATGATCGAAGAACGTTGTGCTGGCCATCTCTACTCCCTCCGGTTGGTGGTCCCTGCCTCGTCCTCTCCGTCTTGGCAAACGAAGGGCTTGTAGGGCATGTGGCTGAGGTGGACATCTTGAATGTTGCTGTTGTCTTTGAAAGGGAAGGCCATGGTTAACGTGGAGGATGAGACTTCAGCGTATGAGGCGGGTATCTCGCCTAAATCTGCAGGGTTCCCCCCACTCGGTGTCGTCTAAATATGCAACCTGATGACAAGCGTAGGGTTCTTACAGTGGGGAACAAAGCTGGAGCACGCTAATGCAAGCCGCCGGCACAGCGAATACCGAGTATTACTGGAGAACCCGCTTGCCTCCTCATTCTGGTGTCAGTTCCACCTCGGCCCCAAGGTGCTGACCGAGTATACACTTGTCGATGCCGGTCAGAAAGGCTAACCCCCTGCAGGGAGGGACCGAAGGTAGAATGCCCGCCTGGGTTTTACGGGACAGGATCGTCCTCGACACGACGGACTAGGGAGCCAGGTCCGACCGGATTATGCATACGAGAAGACCATCTACATGGTATGGTCCAGGCGTTGTCTTTGAGGTCGAGCTTATTTCAAACTTCATGGTTGAGGCGACTGCTCAAGGACTAGCTTTGAATGTCGGCGTCAAGCGTGTTGATACTCAGCCCGTTCTTGTGTTTATGGTTACTCGACCTAACATAATATCTCTGCCAGATTCTACTAGCTTCCAGGCCAGCGGATAATGGTCGACCTCGCACATCATTACTCCAAAGGCATGCGATACTCCCTGAACAAACTCGTGCCCAGCTTATCGTACAGTCCCTGCGCCGCCACGTTATCGTTCCCCGTGATCCATGCCACGCGGAGACAGTCCCTACTCCTCGCAATATCGCGAACTTCCTCGATCAACTTGCGCCCCAGACCGCTGCCACGGACAGAAGAATCGACGAATAAATCTTTAGTCCAGTTAGCGACCATAACAATGCTCTGCACGTGCAACCTGCATTAGACGAGTAGACGAGAATGCAGCAGAAACTTGCCGTCTAGGAACATGATCTTCTTTTCACTCCAAGTAGTCTGCGTGAGGAAAAAGTGCGCGAACCCAACGATGGCGCTCTCGCCGCCAGCGTTCTGCCTCACGACCAGGCCCTCGAGACCCTCGCGCTTTTGCACCAGCCGCTCGAACGTTTTGTGGTATTGCTCCTCGTCGAGCGAGGTCTCGTAGAAGTCGAGGAACTTTTTGAATGCGGCTGACCAGCCGTCAAAGTCGGCGGCGGTCAATTCGGTGATTTCAAACTCGGGTGCGGACGCCATGGTTCAGGGTTTGTGGAGGATTCAGTGGGGTTGGGTTGGGTTGATATGAGGCAAGACGATGCCTTGGTTGTTGCGAATGGAGCTTAAAGACTGATGCAGGGGCGCGGCGAGTACCTGTCTTTGTGCTTACGTCGATCGATGCCTTCCGATGGCCCGCGCCCGCTCGAACTTGTACTAACACGTACCCAGCGAGCTGCATTAGCTCCGGAGCTTCGGAACCGTTGCGAGATACTTCACCCTCGACCATATGTTCCCACCCGATGAAGACCACCAGAGCGAAAGAACGGGATCATTCTGGGGACTGCGGGTTATTGATGCAGGGAGAGTTTTCCAAAGCCGACCTCTTTCGGAAACGTGCATGTTTATTCCGGGGTAGCAGAAGTGGTAAGACTTCTGGGTGGCGAAGAAGGCTGACGACCAAGTCCTCTCAGATATAGAGATGAAACAACTCCTGGGCAATGTTATGGCATTGGGTAGATAATTTGGGCTTCCCGTGTTCACTAATACAAAAGCCAACGTAGACAAGATTGCTATAAGCATTTGGCAGAGCCTGGCAAGGCAACATCCGTCAGCTTGGGCTTTATTATATGTCTCATAGGCTCCGTCTGGGGAAAGAGATTATCCTTTTCCTCTCAGGCACTTCTCATACCTATGCACCCTATTTGCGTCGGAGACATGGCAAGAACGAGCACAGCGGTCTTTATAGAATCCATCAGCACCCCAGTTACACGGTATATCAGCAACCCAAAAGCATATACACAGAGCCAGCAGACCACACGGGCCGGGCCAATTCTGCGTATACGCGCCCCTCTGGTCCAAAAAGAATGAGAACAACCCATGGGCCAAAAAATCCTTACTGGAAATCGACCCGGGAGCGTCGCGGGGAAAACCCACGAAAAGCGAACCGTGACACCATAAGGAAAGTCATGTGACTTTGTCTGGGCCATTCTCCGATTCATCGGCACTGCCACCAACCTATTCATACATACAATCATTGCAGAGGGAAATCTCGAGACCAAGGGACACTGTACGTCACGCGTGACCATCTGGCCTACTCCTTTACCTTTACAGTATTATAGGACTGTCGAGAAATGTAGGGTTGTGGCAGGTCAAGGCGCAGAACCGGCCGGGAACGATGACGACGTTGTCGAAGGGAGACAGAGGACGCTTCGTCGCGGTTGGTCGATAGCGCAGCCCCACATAAGCCCGTTGCAATTGAGCCAAGTTCCCCATGAGCCCCTCGGGATCACGTGAGCTTGGCATTCCAGCGCAGCACGGACCCGACACTGCGTTGCGGGCACAGCGATCACCAAGCTCCAGCAAAACCCAAATTCATCGACCCATCCCAACGAAGCCTCGCCTCAACACCACTCCAAAATCAACAAACCCCGCGTCCCACGCATCTCCAAACTCCTTGAAAAGGCACACACACACACTTGTGTCCTCTCGTCCTCGAAATATCCACGCACAGCGACCCCAAGCGTCCTCTGCCCACCGAGTCATCTCTCCACGACCAGCCTCAGCCGAGATTTGCCGACCACATTCCCACCCACCGCGAGCATTTCCCACGAGCAGCTCGACCAGGAGGCGCACCACGATCTCCGCCGACTCCTCGCACCATCCCGAACTGCGAGTCACCGAGTCTAACCGCCGACGACGGCCTAATCCGCGACCTCATCCGATCCCCGTCCACGCGGGCCGCAAAGCCACTCGCCCCGAAACTACCCGCGAAGGCTGAGCAGCCTCAATAATCCTACCGAACCACCACCTCCTTTCTCGCCAGTCCAGCGTTCTATGCCACGATGACGGACGCGCTAGTAGACAAGCTCAATTCCACCGGCCTCGGGTAGGCACCCCGCATCCCCCGCCACCTGCTACCGTTTCAACCGCATCTAACCCCGTTAGGGATGGCCCTGCGACAGAAGATTGGAAGAAGGCGCTGAAGCTGCCCGCCAAGGACGGCAGGCAACAGACTGAAGTATGGAAGCCACTGCTCGCGCTCCGCAGCTCGTGCTAACCCCTCCCCGCGCAGGATGTCACGAACACGAAAGGTCTAGAATTCGAGAACTTTGGCCTCAAGAGGGATCTCCTAATGGGCATATTCGAGGCCGGTTTCGAGAAGCCGTCCCCCATCCAGGAAGAGGCCGTCCCCGTCGCGCTCACCGGCCGCGACATCCTCGCCCGAGCCAAGAACGGCACCGGCAAGACTGCCGCCTTCGTCGTCCCCGCGCTGGAGAAGATCAACCCCAAGGTCTCCAAGATACAATGCCTCATCCTCGTGCCGACGCGAGAGCTGGCCATGCAGACGTCGCACGTCTGCAAGTCGCTGGGCAAGCACCTCGGCATCAACGTCATGGTCACGACGGGAGGCACCGGCCTCCGAGACGACATTGTCCGCCTCCAGGACCCCGTCCACATAGTAGTGGGCACTCCTGGCCGGATTCTCGACCTCGCTGGCAAGGGCGTCGCCGACCTCAGCGAATGCCCCATGTTCATCATGGACGAGGCCGACAAGCTACTCTCCCAAGAATTCACGCCCGTTATCGAGCAGCTCCTGCAGTTCCACCCCAAGGACCGCCAGGTCATGCTCTTCTCCGCCACCTTCCCTCTGTCCGTCAAGGACTTCTCCGACAAGAACATGGTCTCGCCCTACGAGATCAACCTCATGGACGAGCTGACGCTGCGGGGTATCACGCAGTACTACGCCTTTGTGGACGAAAAGTCCAAGGTCCATTGCCTCAACACGCTCTTCTCCAGGCTACAGATCAACCAGTCCATCATCTTCTGCAACTCGACGAACCGCGTCGAGCTCCTCGCGAAGAAGATCACCGAGCTCGGCTACTCGTGCTTCTACAGCCACGCCAAGATGGCGCAGCAGGCGCGTAACCGCGTCTTCCATGACTTCAGGAACGGCGTCTGCAGGAATCTTGTCTGCTCCGACCTCCTGACCCGCGGTATCGATATCCAGGCCGTGAACGTCGTCATCAACTTCGACTTCCCCAAGAACGCCGAGACCTACCTCCATCGCATCGGTCGCTCCGGCCGGTACGGCCACCTGGGTCTGGCGATCAACCTCATCAACTGGGATGACAGGTTCAACCTCTACAACATCGAGCGGGACCTGGGCACCGAGATCCAGGCGATCCCCCAGACCATCGACAAGAGCCTCTACGTCTACGAGAACCCGGAGAGCATACCGCGCCCGATCTCCACCCTCAAGCCGGGTGCGAACCAGCAGAGGGCCCCCACCGGTCCTCAGGACCAGAGCCAGCGGCCCCAACCGCACATGCAGCACATGCAGCAGCAGCCCACGGGCCCGAGCCACAACGCGAACTGGCAGAACGGGTCGATGGGCCAGTACCAAGGCGGCCGCGGACGAGGCCGGGGCCGTGGATACCAGGGCCAGGGCCGCGGTCGTGGCGGTTATAACCGCGGCCGAGGACAGGGACCTCCGGTGCAGCAGGCCTAATCTCCCATGGCGTCCACTTTTTGGTGTTTGAGGACCCGGGTGTTTGAGGAGTCCGGATTTGCATCTTTTCTTTGGTTTTCACGGTGAGAAGGGGCCGCCATTTTTGTGTCCCTCGTCCAGGCGTCGGCGCGGTCTTCGCGTTTGACCAGCCTTGAATACCGGCCCGTCTCTGTACCATACCTCGGTTTACTATTCCTTTCTTGAGTTGTTCTCTTTTTCCTGTTGGACCTGCATTTCGGTCATGACCCATACAACGTCGGAGTTTCTTTCTACGTTCGGCCAGGGTGGGGGAGGCAGGTTTCTTTTTCACATGCCTTCTTCGGATTACTGGTCACGCCACGTATACGAAATCTTCGCCATGACGAACGATGGAGCCTCGATGTCGTTTTTATACCCAGGCTGTCTCTCGGCTTTTCTGCGGACTGTTCAGACGTCCTTCGAACGACGCCCCACGCTGTGCTCCCGGCACGCGGCTGCCGCTGCACTCGGAGATAGCTTGTGTGGTGGATGCCGGCTCGGGTGAGGTGGCGTTCGTTGGCCGGGCGGGGCGGGGTTTGGCGCGAGGCGTTTGGGAGACGGTATATTACAGGGCTTTGGAGGGCCGGCCTCCGAGGCGGGACGGAAAGGGCGGAGGCGGAGTTGGATGGGCGGGGGTGAGGATGAGGCGGGTGGAGGAGTTTTCAGCTGATACGATACCCTTTGGAGCTTTGGGGTATCCAGGCCTGGATGGAACGATGGTTTTTTTGGTCAGTCACGGGGAGTGTGACTACGAGGTGTGAAGGGAGGAGATATGGTCCAGCCCGGTGCGGTGGGCTCCCGCTTTTCACGTTCAAGGGAGCCTCGACAGTCGCAACCACGCTTCTACACGACCAGGGATACACCACGGGGGCCCTCGTGGAGGGCCCCAGGGGGAGGGGGAAGGAGACGAAAACAAAATATCACTAAGCAGAAAAAAGATAGAAAATTTAGGGGGGAGAAGCAAGGGAGGAGGCGTGTCTACATGCTCTCGGACTACCTGCTCGAGGGCAGAGGTAGTGGGCAGGCGGACGCTTTCTCTGACAATATATTCTTTTCCCCGGATCTTGGCTGTTCGCGGTGCTGTGCGGCTTTGTGCGGTATCGACCAGCGTCGGGTATGTGTGTGGGTGGCCCTCGGGAAGGAGGTCTCTGACGGGGGTGGTATAGGGTGGGATGGGGTGGGATGTGCGTGCTCAGCGTCCGCGAGGCATGCGAGGCAAGGAGGTCGCCCGGTGAGCAGGATACCTCGTGGGGCAGCGCTAGCTTGTCCCGTCGGGAAGTGCTACGCCGACCCGACGCTTCTCGAACTATTCGCTTCAGGGGCTTGCTCCCCAGATGTGGAATGCCGGGGGTGGCACGGCGAGCATGGCACGGTGATCAGCGTATGGGTTACTCCATAAGACTCCCGTGTGCAGCCGGGTCTCCCGTTGACACGGCAGAGGGCGGGCGAGGGGGTTGAGCGCGCCGCGGCATTGGTTCGCGCTCCGAGGGCTCGCACACCGGCCCGGCGTCGGTGGGCCTCACCGTCCCGGCCAAGGATCACCTCCAACACCACACCAAGCTAACCAACCCTCACAGCCACAGCCCCCCTTGGCCTGCAGCTCGGCGCAAGAACCCCAATTCCAACCCGCTCAGCGCGCCCTTCATCTCGCAGCTCGAAAGCCCGCGGGGGAACGAAATGGGTAAACGGGTAAGCGAGGGCGGCTCTGCGGGCTTTGGCCGGGGCCGAGGCCGGCTAAAACGTGGCGGGTGGGAGAGGGCGTGATCAAGCGGAGGTGGTATCTCACCTCCGCGGTGGCACCGTCGGTTTTCCTACGGGGGGGGGGGATTCTGAACGTGTAGTTTTCAAGCTCTCTGCCTTTCTACGGACTACGTAGATGCCTTCTTAGGTCGTTGAAAGGATTAAGCGGTGGTCCGTATCGGGGAATGTCGGTTGTAAGATTCATCCCGAACACCTTGGGGAGGAGCGAGATACAAGGCCTGTCACATATAAGTAGTTGCGAGCGGGGTGCCTCTACTTCTCGGGCTGACGTGTGGATCGCGGAGAACTCAGTCCTCACGGCGATAGTCGACTCCAGTTCACAGCCCTGTGGGCCCTCAGCTTCGGGCCGAGCCTGACGTATCTCTACAGTCAAGGATGTCGGCCATGAACATGCCCATCTCAGGATCAACTAGCTAGCCAGAACTTCTGGGTCAACCCACCTACGCGCTTTTGGCTCCATTCGCGAAAGGGTTTAGGTCCACCCAGCGCGTTTATGTCGTCCGCCGATGAATGTGGACCCCCCAGGATGGTCTTGAAGTGCGCATAGCCTCTCGGTTTCCTGTTTGATTCGCGCTCTCGGCTTACATGCGGAAGGATTGTGTTGGTCTGTGAACCGATCGAGACAAACTCTACTTGCGAGTATGCATTTTGTGCTTTCACTCTAGTAGACGAGATGTCATTGCACAACGACTAGGCCATATACCAAAATCTTACATGCAGAGGTATCATGGCGATGTGAGAGCTGATCGAGACGAGTCCTACTGCACGTAGACGAGATATCATCGGACAGCATCTATCAGAACCCCGGCCCCCGTGCCTGGCCCGACGTATTGTTACTAGCCATATCACCATTGTTTACAACAGTAAATCAAACCAAACACCACCCACGAAGCGCCCATAGAAATAACACCAACGTGATCCCCCGGGGTGAAATCACCTGCTTGGAAAGAGGAACTGAGCACACGCACATGGTGCACGAGCGCGAGAACTTCGTCGAAGGCCAGGGCTACCTCAAGGACCCTCACGCGCGGCGGCAAGATCTGCCGCACCAGGGACGGCCACTGCCGACGCGTCTCATGCTCCTACGCCGCGGGTATCTGCCTCTGCAACCGCAGCGGCGGCGACGTGGAGATCGAGTGCGAGAAGCTCTCGAGCTACGTCGACCACATCTTCGACGGATGCCAGAAGTCCGATCTGTACGCCCATAACTTCGCCCAGGGACGATGCAGATCACTGACGGGTGGCACGTTGAGGCTGGCCGGGATACATGCTAGAGGGGGGCGCGCCGAGTAGGGCGGAACATTGTCCAGATGGATGTCAGTCGTTGACGCGATGAATGGGCGCCCGCTGTTCGGACGAACCCATTACGGGAGGGGTGGAGCGAGAACAACTACCACGCTCGTTTTGGCAACGCTTCATATATATGCACATATACAGTCATATCAAAGTCGTTCCTTTTCGGTTTCAGGCCTGTGAATTCGCCCATTACTCAATGCGCGTCAACCCAAGGGAATCAGCTCAGTGGGATCTAACCAAAATATCGACCCTTTATCTTGCAGGTGCTAAATAACGCAGGCGATAATGCCTAAGCTAAATAGGAAAGGCGAGAAGGCGGCTTCGCGAGCTCCGACCGGGGCCGATGCCGGCTAAAGACGGGGCCACGTTCTCTTCCAAATTGGACGACTCCTCGGCATTCGAGAAACGCGGGCGCTTTTCCACCCCTTTATCCAGGTGTCTCCTTATTCCCGGCTTATCTGGGTGGGTTTATACAGATCAATTGGGAAGGACCCTGTTTCCGTCCAGGGGTTCTGTTGCGGCTAGTGCTTTGTGAGGGCGTGGGGGGGGGGCGACTTACACGAGCTTCACGGCGGATGGCGGGACAGACACCTGCCGCGTCCATCCCTCTGCCGTGACGCGATGGACCCGTTTCCCGATCTCGCGGAACAGCCGCCGACGGGATAAATATCACCCGCAGCGCGAACTCCCCCCTCCCGCCCCAGCCCCGGCCCACCCAACCCGAGCCGCTGCAGCTCTCCTCGTCTCGAGCCCGCGCCGCCGTCCTTGGAAGCACCCTTGTTAAACGAGGGTGAGGCCCGCTGCAGGGGTGATCCGGGGGACGGCACCCGGCAGTCCCCTTGCCCCCCCTCCTACCCAACCGTCGTGCCTGGCTGCGGGCGGTATAAAGGGGGGTTCCCTGCGGATACCCGGACGCAGCCCGCGGATGAGCGCTTCCCCCGCCACGGCCGCTTCTAGAAGGAATACGAGACCCCAGCACCGGATACCATGCGCGTCATACTCCCCACGCTCCTCCTGGGGGCCGCCCACGCCGCCAACTTCCCCTTCGAGGAGAACCCGCTCACAGAGGACCAGATCGCCGACTCGGGCCTCGACGCCCTCGCGTTCGGCGATGCCTCCTCCGCGGGCGCCCCGCCGGACTGCAAGGCCGCGCCGGGCTCGGACGCCTGGCCCGCCGACGGCGACTGGGAGGCGCTGGGCTCGTTCCTGGGCGGGGCGCTCCTGGAGCCCTCGCCGCCGGCGGCCGTGTGCTACGAGGACCACGAGCTGCACGACGAGGACGCGTGCCGGGACATCAGGCTCAACGCCGGGTCGAGCCGGTTCTTCATCGACGACCCGCTCACGGTGCTGACGAGCTGGCCGCAGGGCGACAGCTGCCCGCTGAACCCGAGGGACAACCAGACGTGCACGCAGGGCGGGTTCCCCGAGTTCGTGGTCAACGTCACCGAGGTATGGCAGATCCAGGCGGCGGTGAACTTTGCGAGGAACAACGACCTGCGCCTGGTCGTCAAGTGAGCTCCCCCCCGCCCCTTACTCCCCTCCACTCCACGGCAGGGCGCTAACACGCGACTGCCAGGAACACCGGCCACGAGTTCGTCGGCCGGTCGGTCGGCTACGGCTCCCTCAGCGTGTGGACGCACTTCCTCAAGCACTTCGAGTTCCTGCCCGAGTACACACAGGGCGAGTACACCGGCATGGCGGCGCGCGTGGGCAGCGGGCTCGAGTCGTGGGAGCTGTACGAGCACATGGACCAGCACGAGATGACGCTCGTCTGCCCCGGGCGGTACACGGTGGGCGTGTACGGCGGGTGGATCCAGGGCGGCGGCCACTCGGCGCTGGCGAGCCTGTACGGCATGGGCTCGGACCAGGTGCTCTCGCTGGAGGTGGTGACGGCGGACGGGAGGTTCGTCACGGCGGACACGGAGCAGAACTCTGACCTGTTCTACGCCCTACGCGGAGGTGGTCCGAGTAAGTCCCTTCACCCCATCTGAGCAGGGGCGGTGGTTCGTGGTTCGTGATGCTGACGGCGGACAGGCACCTACGGCATCGTCACGTCGGCGATCGTCAAGGCCCACCCGCCAGTGACCGTCCTCGACGCGCCCCTCCAGTTCGGCACGAACGACAACGTCACGGCAGACGCCTTCTGGCGCGCGGTCGACGCCTACCACTGGTACGCCGCCTTCATGACCGAGGCCGGCGGCACCTCGTACAACTACGTCACGAACCTTGGTGACGACTCCTTCAGCTTCACCGCGGACAACGAGTTCCCCAACCTCTCCGAGCAGGAGGTCGCCGACTTCCTGGCGCCGCTGTGGGAGAGCATCCGCGCCGAGGGCATCGACGTGCGCGACATCTCCGTCAACCCGACCTCGAACTGGGCGCGGTCGACCAACGGCGGGGAGGGCGACATGCCGGGGAACCAGCGCTTCGGGAGCAGGCTGTTCCCGAAGGGCAGCTGGGCGGACGAGGAGGCGTTCGGCACGATGATGGGGGCCATCAGGGGCATCGTGGAGGGCGGCTACACCTTCCACGGCATCTTCATGAACCCCACTACCGAGGTGGGCGGCTGGCCCGGGCAGGAGTCCGGGCTCAACCCCGTCTTCCGCGACACGTACATGCACGCCGACATCTTCTTCGCCGGCGACATCCACGAGGACGAGCCCTACGAGACCCTCATGGCCGCGCTGCGCGAGGCGACGCCCGGCGGCGGGGCGTACGTCAACGAGAGCGACGTCGAGGAGCCGGACTTCCAGCAGAGCTTCTGGGGGGAGAACTACGAGAGGCTGTACGCGGTGAAGAGGGAGCGGGACCCGTGGGGCCTGTTCTGGGCGCCGAGCACGGTGGGGAGCGAGGGGTGGCGCGTGGAGAGCGAGGGGCTGGTCAGCCAGGACGGGCCGCTGTGCAGGGTGAAGAAGAGGTGCAACAAGAAGCGGGGGAAGAAGCGGGCTGCCTGAGTGGGGTTGGGGGATGCTGGACGAGATGGTGAGAGGGGTGGATTGATGTTGAAGCGATTCGGCGACAATTGGGAAGACGCAAGCTTGGAGCTTCTGGCTCGGGGTGGAGATGGGCGGTTGGCAGCAGGTGGGGAGCAGCAGCCCGGAGAACGAGAGCTTAGCCGATAATTAACCACCGCCCTCACAAAAACATTTCCCTCGCCCGCAAAATCCCTGCCCAATCCCTGCCCAGACAGACACGAAAATCGCATCCGCAACCTCTCCCGCCTCGTCCCGAGCTCGAGCCCCGTTGCATGCTCGGCAGGTGCCGCAGAACGAGATACCGGTGAAAGAACTGCCCGCCTCAAACCTCCACGTCCGGATTGATTCCCTCCGGATGGAGGCTCTCCCGCCATCCCGGCGCGGCCCAACGAGCCCGCAGACTCGCCTCGTCTCGCCTCGGCGCGAGAAGCGAGGAACCAACGTTGCTTTGCTCCCCTGAGACCGTAGGCCGTAGCCCGCATGCAAGGCAAGCGAAGTAAAAACCCCCCGGATTTAAATTGGGTCGCTTGGTTACATCCATACCACCCGCCTCTCATTCCGTCCGGAGAACTACACGCTCAACGAATCCAAAATCTGTTCTACATCTTTTGGTGCTGGACATCCGAGACGAGCGGATATTTCCCTTGCTATATGCCCCCTCTCACTCACCCCCCCAATATCCTTTCACCACGCGGTCCCTGCCGTAGACATCAGAGTTCGAGGCCGACACATGCGGAACAAGTTGTATTCATGACTGAAAGCTACGAGCTACATCTACTCTTCACCCGCCCAGCCGCCTCTTGCTCAGCTCGACCGCAACATCCGTCTGCCCCCCCTCCACAAAGTCGTCCATCAGCACCAGCAGCTGGTCTCCCTTGCACCGCCCCGCGACCTCCTCCCTCAGCCACGGGTACAGCAGGTGCCCGCACAGCGCCTTGGTCGCCATCAGCGCCATGGTGCTCACCCCCGCCGTCGCCACGCTGTAGTAGATGACGTCCTGGATGTTCGTCGGCGTCGCCTGGCACTGCGCCACCGTAAAGTTCTTCTTCTCCTGGCTCTTGGCGTTGAGCTTCTTCTCAAACGCCGCGAGCATACTCTTGCCGTCGACCGTCGCGTTGGCCGCGTCGTCATAGGTGCTCAGCACGCCCGCGTTCTTAAAGACCAGCAGGCGCTTCTTCTGCTTGCGGAGGTCGGCTATGCTCGCCTCCTTGAGGTCCTTCAGGTTCCCCGCCTGCAGCGCGCCCTTGGAGCGCGTGAGCGCCGCGTCGAGGACCTTCTTGAGCTCGTCGTCGTCCGGGTGCTTGCACTCGGGCGGCACGCCGTCCCACCGCAGGTGCACCACCGCGATCTCGGTCGGGTTCTTGACGAGAAAGTCCACGAGGTCGTTGAGGAACTGGTCGTACGCCATACCCGGGATGGGCCCGTGCTGGAAGTACAGCTTGTCGGGCAGCGGCGAGTGCGGCAGGATCTTGGCGTGGCAGTGCGCCGGGCGGAACTCAAAGTAGCGCGCCCCGATGGCGAGCATCGTCGCGAGCGTGTCCTTTTGCGTGATGGACAGGCTGGCGATGATGTCCGGGGCGATCTTGGAGATGGTGCCTTCGCCGATGCCCGAGAGGATCTTGGCGATGCTCTCCTGGCCACGCTGGAGGGACGGGACCACGTCAGTGAGCACCTGGGCGGCGGCGTTTCCCGCGTGGCTCAGGATCGCGTTCATCGTCTCCATGCTGTTCATGCCCACGTCGTGCGGCGAAGGCAGCACAAGGCAGGCAAAGCGCTTCTTCTCGGCCTCGGACCCTGCGGGGGCGACCTGCCCCTGCCAGCCGCTGAAGTTCTGGGTGATGCTCACGTAGCACTGGTGGCGGTTCGGCAGCCCGGCCCTACCGGAGCCCGACTCGTACAGCCCAAAGCAGGTGATGGTTTCCCTGGTGACGACAGACCGCGTCTCGAGCATGGTGTCGTCCATGGTGCTCCGGCTCGCGACGTCCCCAGTGACGGGGTCGACGTCGACCCATTTGGAAGCGAGTTCGCGGCCGTCCTTCTTCGCCTTGAACTCGAAGCGGCCGTGGCGGTGGAGCGGCCATTTGATGCTGGCGGCGTCGACCTCCAAGGCCTTGGTGCCGAACTTGCGCTGGTCCTTGACGGTCGCGGACTGCTTGGGCACGGAAAGCTCGATCTCGAGGGCGCCGGGCCCTGAGAGGTAGGTGAACGCCTGAATTCCTTTGCTGGGCATGCTGCACGTACAACCCATGCGAGACCTGGGGTGTGGTCTGGGAGTCTCTTGGACAAAGGGTGATCTTGAGGAGAAGCTGCGGGGAGCTTCGGCGTCGTAATATGACGACGGTGGAGAGCCCCTCTCGACCTGGAGTCTCGCTGTGGGGCAGGAGCTGAAACCAAAGCTTAAGGTTAGCGTTCCTCGGGGTGATGTGGGGATCTAGGACCTGTCAAGCAGGTCGGAGTATCGTTGACGACGCGCCGTCTCCTCACTGGGTCAGTGGAGGTTTAAAACTGGGTTCCAGATGTTCCAGGAATGCGCTTCGGCCCGCGACGTTCGCAGCTGAGCGTCGTCAGCTTTCAGCTTGGAGTGTCTTGGTGAAGCGGGGCACGGGCGGCATTGGCGAATCAATCGGCGCGGGACATCGGTCGGGTCGCAGACAGCTGGATATCGAAGCTGGATTTGCTCGATCTGCATAGAAACAGGCGAGATTCGGGGTTATCTACGATTTGCAACAACGCGTGTGCCTCGAGACCGCGCGGAGCACCCATTGTGCTCGGGTCGGTCGTTCCTGCCCGGACGGTCATCGTCCAGTATCACGGGGCGCCGTTCCGTCAACGACAGGCAGGAGCAGGTAAGACATGGCTGAAACCCTGACTCTGCGGTGGTGCTTTCCCGGAGAAAGGGTCCAGACAGACTGGCAAGAGCAGCCACGAGTTGACGGAAGCCACGACCTGACCAATGAAGGTCAACTTTAGGCAGCGAACAGGCGATGCGGATGATGCCACATGGCGATGAACACGTGCCCTGCCCGGTCCCTCGGACACGGCAATGTCTGTTAAAGGGCTTCGGTCTCCGAAACGCGCCAGGGATTTCTATCGCGAATAATGCAGATAGACTCAACAATAAATGCATCGCAGCAAGCAAACCAGCCCGGGGTAAACCGAGGGAACAGGGTTTGCGCCTGTTCGATGATCGGCGGCCCTGCGCCCCACAGCGACGATCCATCCCTCGGGCGGCCACCGACGCGAAATCTCCCACCACCAGGCAGCTTGGGTCCGCAGGTTCTCCCCACGAGGTCGTCGGGTTCCAGAAGCGTGCCACCGGAAATTATGCTCTGATATTCTAACGGCTTTTTATTGAGAAGTGAGTAGTGAGGATTCAAGGTGTCTTGCGACAGCGTCATGGCGTCGCACAGCAGCGAACGGGTGCCCGCTTTGACGTGGAGACACACGGACAGCTGCCTCGCAGACAGGATGTCTCGGATTGACGTGTGATCCGAACACACCTTTTTTTGGACAAACTTGGCGTGGAAAATACTCTGGGAGACGTTCGGAGCAGGCTCGGGTCTGCTTACCTCGGACTGCCCGTTGCGGACAAACCAAGCAGCGCCAAGGATGCCGTATCCGTCAGCCCAAGACCGTTCGGGGTAATACGAAGTCGCGCGTGGCGCCTCAGCCCTGTCACCGGAAATATTACGAGGCGCAAAAGAGATGGCGTCAACGCGCTGAGAAAGGCAGCGTTTCCACCCCGGCGATTACCGAGTAAGTGTCTCGCCTGCTGGGTTGCTTTTGCCATGTCGAAGCCTGAATGTGGAGATTGCTCACAGAAAGGGAGCCCAAGCTGACGAGGGTGTCTGCGGTGGACAAGTTGTCTTGGAGCGTTGGTTTTTTCCGGTGCGTGCTCGGGAAGTGCAGGTGCAGGGGTCAAAAGGTCCTGTCTGTGGAGGACCAGATGATGGAGAGCTCTGCCAGTGCGCTGTCGCCTGTCCCTGGCCAGGGCGAGCGTCCCCTCGCGAACTGAGCGTGCCGTGGGATTCACGTCTGCAGGCAGCACAACACCTGTCCCTGCAGGAAACACGCATCGCAACACCGTTGGTTTTTCCCGTCTCCTTCCCGTTTCGGCACTTGGACCCACGGTTGTTCTCGAAAAGCAAACCCAACAGTGGTTCACCCGCCGTCGCACAATCCCGAAATTCCACCCGACCGTCCTTCCGCCCAGGCTTCTGGGCCAACACCCAAGCCGGCCACTGTCCGCCTTGCTGACAAGCCCCCCTTGCACCATAATCCCTGCCACAGAGTCCACCCCCGCTGTCAGAGCAAACAAAAACGGAAGGATTACGGTTCCGTCATGCGCCGCCCCAATATCCCGTCCCTCGTCGAATCACACCCGGCCAAGGGACCTAGTCCCAATGCAACGCTGCGCTGAGAATAGTGACAGGGGAGCCCCGCCCGAGCCACAACAGGCCCAACACGGCTTACACCCGTCTGGGTCCCCCCAGGGATGCATGCCTGCATGAGGCGCAGGGGTGAGGGGATGACAGCTCGTTCGGACGGGACGGTTTTCCTTTATTATGCCCGGCACTCAGCCTGGTCGCACACAGCGACGCTCTCTGATCCCTTTTCCGGATCTTTTTTGACACTCACACACTCTTTCGCGCTGGAAAGGTTTTGGTATCGGAGGATCGATTTGATTTTTTTGGACCGACAGGTTGGGAATATTGCACGAAACGGGGATCGGGCGATGGTACGGACGCTTTTACACCCTCTGGACCGGAAAGAATAAGGTCAGGTTTGGATCAACAACGCCCGTTCGCAACCGCCATCTCACGAAAACGGAAAACGAACCCATCGACGGAGGACCACGCGGTCGAAGGAGGAGGAGCGGGATTTGGGTCTTTTTGAGCGCTACGAACCATGTCACCTATTGGGGAGTGGCTGTTGGGCCGTCAACTCGGGGGCCCTCCCGAGGCGCCGGGAAGAGGAGGCGGCGGACTGGGCGGGGTTGTGGGAGGAGTTGTGAACGGCGTGGGCGGGGTTGTGGACGGCGTGACCGAGGCCCTCGACATAGGGGATGCCTTCGGGTCGTCCGACGACACCGGGAGGAGCGGCGGTAGTGGGCAGGGACAGGGCGGCAGCGGTGACGGCCCTGGGTCGGGAAATGGTGGTGGGGAGAGGTTCGGTCCGTTTGGTGCACCTTCCGATAGTGGGGGTGAAAGCCCGGGCCGTGACGGTGGAGCGGGTGGTGGGAGCGGGAACGATGATGCGAGCGGTGGTGGGAGCAATGGCGCGGGCGGTAGTGGAAACGATGATGTGGTCAGTGGTGGAAGCGACAATACGGGCCGTCCTGATGGAGGTAGTGGCGACTTTAGAGCGAACACCTTCAACGCGCCCGCAGAAGGGGATGGAGGCCAGGGGTCCAACGACAACTCGGGACAAGACCGAGGGAGCGGCGATGATGGAGGCAGTAACGACTTTGGAGTGAACACCTTCAACGCCCCGGTAAATGGGGATGGAGGCCAGGAGTCCACCGATGACGCGGGACAAGACGGAGAGAGCGGCGGGGGTTCAGACTTCAACCTCATGAGTACGCCTGAGGATAGCGGAGGGGACCAGAACGGCGATGATGGAGGGAGTGATAGGTCAGGGTCGAGTGGAGGGGATAGCGGGAGCCGCCCCGACGACGGTGATTCGGACGGTAGCCAAGGGGGAAGCCAAGGTGATCAAGACGGCGACAGCGATAGCAGCGGCGACCAAGGACAGGACCGGCCCGCCTCGACCGACAACGACGACGACGATGACAGCCCCGCCGCCGGCGCCGCCCCCGCCGCATCGGAAGACTCAGACGACAAACCACCCTCAAAGACCCAACCCGCCGACTCATCACCAGACGCCACTCAAGGGAGCAGCCCGACCCCGAAGGCCGACGAACTGGACAGCGATGAGGACTCGGACGACACCGACAACGCCGCTGCGGGTCTCCCTTCGTCAACGGGAACCGCCTCCGACCGGACCGACCCCAGTCAGACGGACTCGACGCTCCCCGCGGGCCCGACGTCCTCGAACAACGGCCCCTCGGCAGACAGCGCCGCCCAGGAAGACCCGTCCTCCGACTCGGGCCCGCCGACAGCCGGCATCGCGGTCGGCGTAGTCCGTACGACCACCCCTCTTCCCATCCCTCCCCTCGTATCCCAAAGAGCAAAAGACTAACAAGAACCAAAGTCGGCGTCCTCGCCATCGCAGCCATAATCCTCCTCTACCGCTACCGCCGCGCCCAAAAAGCCTCCCCCTACTCCTCGCGCCGCTCCCTCTTCCTACAATCCCTCGGCCTCCGCCGCGCCGGCCGCGGGCCCGTCCTCCTCGCCGACTCGCCCGCCGACGACGAGGGCGGCCGCTACCGCGACATGGTGCAGGCGCCTCCCCCGGCGCGCACGCCCAGCCTGCTGAGCGTGGACTCGTTGCCGGGCGCGGGCGGCCAGATCTCCATGTTCCCCATGCCGCCCAGCTCCGGCTCGCTCACGGAGAGGGATAGGAGCGGGAGCGCGGGTGGGAGCTTGAGCAGGGGGCTCGGGGGTGACGCGGGTGCGGGTGCGGGACCGTTTGGGGTCGTGGGGTCGCAGGGGGAGTGGGCGCCTGTTAGGCCGAGGGCTAGCCAGGGGAGGTTCAGGGAGAATATGTGAGAGGGGGAGAGGGGAGTGGGGAGAAGTGGTAGAAGTAATGCTGGAGCGATTAATGTAGCATAGGTGTAGATATCGGCGAAGAGAAGATTATATACCGAGCCCGTGGCTCTCGTGGAGCATGCCCGCATCTGGTCAGATTGAAGGGGCGGTTTCAGCCGACGTTCGTATGAGATACTGGCCTGGGCGCCTTTGGTCCCGAAGCTCGGTGGCAAAGCGCCGTGTTGGGCGGGGCCCTGCTCTCGGGGAAAGAGCGCCGCGTCCAGCACCATACATTGGCCATGGCGAGCCGGTTTTCGTGCCCTGACTTGGAGCGCTTTGAAGATGGGGCGGGACTATGGAAAGGGACGGATCTCACAGTCCTCGGAAGAACGTCCGAGCCGCCCAGCATCTCATGAGAGCCTGTGTTATACGAAGGAGTGCCATCCCCGCGCGAAGAACGTCCGGGCTTCCGACTCCAGCGGTGTTTCCACAGACCGAACTTCGGTCTTCCAGGAGCTATCACGAAAGGGAGTCGAACGCTCACCACGGCCCATTATTTCCAAGATTGAACGAAATTGAATGAATAAAAGCAGAGCGACTTCTATCCCAAAGGTCCCATAGATCAAAACAGATGGTATCAAGTCCCCAACGCCTCCCAAGTACGCCAAAAACCAAAACCCCGCAACTCCGCAACTCCGTCTTAAACGTCTCTTATCCCATATTCCCCTCCCAGAACCATCCAGTCCAAGTTTATGCCTTACACTGCACCGCGTTCTCAATCCCCGCCCTCGGACGCAACCCGCCAGCCGGGTGACCTACCTCCGCGCCCGCCGACTTGCTGAGCCTGGGGCTCCGCCGCTTGGCCTTCGTCCCCGGACGCAGCCCGTCAACCGATTGAGCCACCTCCGCGCCCGTGGACTTCCTGAGCTTGGGTCTCCGCCGCTCGGCCCCCGGCCCCGGACGTGGCTCCTCGGCCGGTTGAGCCGCCCCCTCCGCGCCCGTGGACTTCCTTTTCCTGGAACCCCGTCGTACGGCCCCGTCTTCCAGCTTCGGGAATGGGCGGTCGTCGCTGCTGTCCGCCCTCGGCCAGATCACACCCCCGTGGCGGGAGCATACCTCGCCCGTCCCTTCACTATCTTCACTCTCCCCCTCTCCCTCGCCGCATCCATCGTCCACTTCCGCTCCTTCTCTTTCTTCTTCTCCCTCTTCCCGAGCGGCGTGGGTGTCCGTGTCGGGCGACCCCGCCGGGTCCGGGCTCTGGGTACAGCGCAAAGGACTCGCGTTGAGCCCGTCTCTCAGCTCCGCCGAGTCCTCTTCCGTCTCCAGCTTCCGCCTCTGTGACGAGAGCCCGCGGTACATGATCTCCGAAAAGTTGCCGACGAACTTGCCTTTGTAGTCGTACGACGCCTTCACGACTTCAGCCCAGTACTCCACGCACCTCGTGATCTCCTCGAGGTCTCCCTTGAACCACTCCGTATGGGACGTTTCCTTTTGCTCATCCTCGTCCCCGTTCTTCTTGCCCTTCTGGGTCTTCCTCTTCCCTTTCTTCCCGTCATCCTCCCCCCCCAACGTCTTGGTAAGACAGGGCATGCAGAGCTTCATGTTCACGTTCCTGCTCGCCATGTCTCTGTGCGCGAGAGCCTCCACACGCCTGAATCCCCACACCTTGCCTGTCTTGCCTGCTTCTTCTGTCATCTCCCTGACGCAGGGGCCGGAGTCCGCCACTCGAGCTTTGATGGAGCGCTTGGTACTGCCGACCTTGTAGAGGTTCTCGTAGTGTTTGTGCCTCAGGATATAGACGACCCCACTCCCGTTATCAGCTTTCGAAAGGTGTTCTACCATCTTCAGATCCAGAGCGTCACCGCGGCGCTTCTTGGGCGTCTCTTCGACCCAGCCAAAGTCGTCCACAAAAGTGTACCCGCAGGCGATATACCGCTGATCATCCCCTCGCTCTGGCCGTGGTTGCCGAGGTGGTGCGTCGCTTTTGCGCTTCAGTCGCGGGCATTCGTCGCCGAACTCGGGGCGAGGGATGCCGATAAAAGACTCGGGCTCCACGAGGGTATCGCCGGAGAGGTTCGATGTGATGGAGCTTGGGGTTTCAGCAACCTGCTCTTTCTCGACGCTGGAGTCATTCGCTGGAGAGCTCTGTTGCTCCTGGACGGCATCGTCCTCTTGCACCGGCTCATCCCGGTCTTCCTCTTCACTCTCTTGGTTGTCGAGTTCCCCACTGGTCTGACCAGACGAAGAGGTCTCGACGCTTTCATCATCAGAGCCGTCAATCACTATGACTTCTTTCTTTTCCTCGTCCTCGTCCTCGGAATCGTGAATCTCTATAACCTCTTCTGCTTTCGATTCCGCCTGCACCGGCGTAGGTGCCGCATTGACGGTGCTTTCATCAACTTCTTTGCAATCCTGTGGCTGACTTGTGACAGTGACATCGCCAGCATCCTTGTGTTGAGGCAAGGGCTGGGCGTGGGGCTTAGGTGCGTCGGGGAGCGGGCCGGCGGTGGGGGCTTGGGGTCGTAGGGATAAGTCCCACAGGAAGAAAGTAAAGCGTTTGAATACAGCAAGAAAGAATGTAAAGAGTTGCAGGACATGGTGCTGCAGGCGAAATATCTGCGCGTCGGGCTCCTTCGTCCTGCGGAGGACGGCGTGTACTTGGGGATGGCGCATGTCGGGAGAGCTGTCGTTGGGAGGGGTTCCGGAAGCTGATGCGGTGGGAGCGGCCTGGGAACCGGATGGGAAGGCCATTGTTTGTAAGGCTGGCGTGTTAGTATAAAAGTAAGGGCGATATTGACCCAGGCGATGGACCTGATGTTAGTTGGACGATTATTCGAAGACAGACAGGGGCACAAAACAGCACGTATAAATATCAGGCTTGAAGCGGTTAATGAAACCGGAATTGACTCCTCGAAGGTGGCCTCCAGTACCCGGACCTGGCGCAGCGGAATATGCAGTTGGTTCTCGTTTGGGGCGCAGGAGTGTGGCTAGGCCTTCTCACATTTCACCCGGTGAAGGGCGGGAGGGGCCAATGATCTCTCCAGGCCGCTGGTCGGGGCACAATGCAACCCCTCCCGGAACGACCTGGCGGGGGTTTGAGACCGGCTGTGAGCAGGAGGCCTGCTCGCATGCGCCTCCCCTTTCCTCATTAGGGTCTCGTCATTTCCTGCGTGCAGGAGCTGGCCGGCGGAATGCGGGGAGACGAGCACTTGCACAAGCGTTGGTAACCTGGCCACCCGACAGAGGGTGAGGCGTGGCAAGGGAAAGGTGTGCGCGGACCGACCCAGGCACTTTCGCGATGAGGAGCTTCTGGAGGCGGACAGCCGGGTGTTCTCCCATCAAACTGCCTTACAATCTATAAGCTCCCGCCAACTCCCATGCGAGAAAAAGGAGGGGATCTCCAAAACGGGAAGCCGGCAGAGGGGGCTCACGCGAAACGGATAAAGCGGACGCATATCCCTCCCCAGAAGAGCGCTCGCAGAACCAACAGCCCTCGCCAAGACGTCGTTCTGCAGGGGGGCTGAGGAGCGGCGCGTTCGTGGCTTGTGGCGTGGCACAGAACCACGCAGGGTCGCATTTGCTTCCCCTCCCTCCAAATTCAGGCACCGGGCGCTTATCAGTGGTGGCCGCTCGTCGATCCCGCGGGAAGCCGATCTCTGCGTTGTGAGTTCGAGAACGGAGGCGCTGGTGATCTTAGCCCTACGGGAAGCAGCTCGGCCGAGTGGTCATAACGTGACGCACCACCTGAGATTGAAGCCCTGGAGCCGCTCTTGCCGCGTGCCTCCGCTGAGCCTGACGTCTTGCCCCAGTCCCATCGCAGCTTCCCCGGGTTTCCCCCGCACCTTCCCGCCATGCCCGGTCGCAGCTTCCCCGGACCGCCCCTGTCCTCGCGACTACCACACTCAGTTCGTAGCTTCCCCTCGGCCTGCCTTCATTGGCCCGGCTTCCTCAATTGCCACTCGGCAGCGAAACTACAACGATAAGCTCCATTAAGCTCCGGTGCTAGAAAGAGCAGTCGTGGCCAGTGGGGAAAGGGAGCCCCACGCCGGGCCGAATGCGAGGACTGGCCGGGGCAGGTGCGTGCGGCTGCGGAGCTGGGCGCCCGCAAACCCCGCGGGCCACGGCGCTTATCTCCCCGGCTGGCGCCTCCCTCCGACGGACGTCATCGGGGCAGCAGCACAACGCCACCCACGCTGATATCACGACGATACGGCGGCAGTTGGGACCGCTCGATTTTCATCAGAATTTGGGCGCCGGCCTTATGGATTGGGGAATGGAGGGCCACCGACGCCGTATCCATTTTTGCCCATTTTCTGGTCCCCAATTGATCCATCACCGTCGCCTCCCGCGCCCACGGTGGGCAAGCTCCCCCATCCCCCAGAGCTTCCTCGCGACGCCACGTTTCGACCACGAGGGGAGCTGATGGTCTAGAACACACGAGCGCGGGCTAGAGCGGGGTGCTTCCGGACGTTCTCCTCCGGCCGTTCTCCTCCGTCAAGCCATGGGCTTGCCGCCCACTCCCGTGCCCAGGCCGCCTCGCCATGCGAGAGACGGGTTGCCACGGCTTTTGGGTTTGGTGGCGTCACGGTGCCCGTTTCTATTCGTCCCGTGCGGCCCGCGAGAGCTAGAGCTGCCGGGGAGAGGGAGTGGCGTCGTCGGCCCAGACATCGATACTCCGGGCGTGTGCGTTGTGCCGTGCGGAAGGATTTGAGTTCGGGATTTTGCGCCGGCCAGGGCCCGGCTTGCTCTCCTCGCATCGGGAGTGGACGCTGGTTACGGCGGGCTCTCGGCGTGTGGCTATTCAGGGTTAGAGGATGACACAAACCTGGGTTTGTTTGATTCCTTGGAGTCGACACACTTGACTCGGTACGTTTCGCACCAGCCGCCGCTCAATCTTCAACGTGAGCCATCCCATTGGACGTCTTGCGCCCATCAATCATGTGGTTGTTTTGGAGTTTGGACTTCTTTCCCTTCGAGCGAGCGCATCTATCATTGGCTCAGTCTATAGCGTTGAGGATCCCGTCCTTGAGAATCTGTGCTGGCATGGTTCTGCTTCTGCTGGGGCTATCTCTCCACTCGGACGTCCGCGCACGCGTCACAGCTCGCTCTTCGGCGAGTTCCCGCTTACCCACCTCGGACAACCTTCGCGGGTCTCTCGGGGTTTCCTAGTGGGGCACGTCAACCCACATCGGCCCCTCGCGCACCTTCCCTCTCCCGTGGCGTCCGCAGCTCAACGTCCGGTCACCAACTCGCTCCACCCGGGCCTTTGGCTGAAGCCGGGCGCTACTTCAAGCCAGAGCCGTCTGACACGAGGGGATATTTCCCGAATAGGAAGCCTGACCGACGTGTGGCTGTTATGGGGAAACTCTCCCTCAACCTCCGAGGTCGAGACCTCCCGTGGGCGGGCGGTGGCAACAGCCCTCGTCATCACGTAAAGGTGTGGGTATGATGAGCTTTCCCTTATCATACCAAGATTTCCCAGCTTACTAGCTGAGCTTCGGATCATTTAATACCTGGATTCCCATAATTCTCATTAATGCCTGCCCAACAATTCACGATACATCACATACAATAGCTGTTTATCACTAGCCATTCTAGTCCGAGCCGGCCTCGGACCAATCGCCATTATGACCGGGGACAGCGGCTTCGGCCTGCAGTCCCTCTACAGGGCAGTGTCTTCCACCACCAGCACGACGCCCTCATCGGCGGGCCCGCCCAGCCCGCCCGCCGACGACGTCCCCCTCCAGGCCCTCTGCACACGCGCCACCATCCTGGGCAACAGCATCTCCGTACGGCTCGTCGACCTCCTCGCCTCCGTCAAGAACCGCCCCGCGGGAATCCACAGGCTCGCGAGCGAGTTCCTCGGGATCTCGAGGATACTATGGTGCATCGAGTCCGGGCTCGCCAAGGCGGACCGCCGGCCCAGCAACGAGTCGACGCACACCAGCTGGGACTGGGAGCCCAGCGGCGCCTCGGTGCGCGCCTCCATGCTGTCGCCCGGCGCGGCGGACGGACTGGACGCGCGGCTGCGGCAGACGGTGCGCGACTTTGAGACACTGGACAGGCTACTGGGCAAGTTCCTCGAGGCGGGGCGCAAGGGGACAGTCGCGCGGCTGCAGAGCAGGTGGAGGAAGATGTTCGCGGACAGGGACCTCGACAGGATAAAAGGCTCGCTGGCTAGCGCCAAGGAGTCCCTGCGGATGAGCGCGCTGGTGCTCCGGTGCGCGTCGCCGCACGACCCCATGGACGCCGCGACGGGTGTGGGGTACGGCGGGTTGGCGGCGGCGATGGACTGCCCGATCAAGAGGAGACCCGGTCCGGGGGCGAGGGCCAAGACGCTGGACTCAGAGAGCTTCAAGAAGCGGAGGGGCTCGCGCTCCATCCGGTCCTCGGTCGAGGAGCTGCCCGCCACGCTGTCCGAGGGCGAGAAGAGCGGCCCGCTGACCACCTGGTCGTCGCCCGACGGCTCGAGGGCGAGCTCCTGCGCGCCGCCCGCAGAGAGGGCCTCGAGACCACCCGTTCCCCACTCTGTCAGCGACTGCCCCGGGTTCCACGCCGCCGGCGACGAGGTCGACTCACAGTCCCCCAAACTGGCTGCGACTCCCAAGTCCACCGCCTCCGACGGGCCCTCCAACCAGCGTCGGCCCTCCCTCTCCAACCAGGCGACCTCCTTCGCGTCGTCGCTGAGCGAGGCGGGGCCCTGGATGGACGAGATGAAGTCCCTCGACGTGTCGTCGGCGGGTGACCTCCACCCCAGGATCGAGGCCGACCCGGAGTCCATGCCGCGGTGGGCGGCGCACGACGAGGAGGGCGGCAACGCGGAGGCGCTCAAGACGACGCTCGCCTCGGCGCTCGGTGCGCGCAACTACCGCGTCGTGGAGCAGGTGCTCGACAAGGGAATGTCGCCCGACACCACGGACCCGCACCTCGTGCGGCAGGCGGTGCTGAACCACGACGCCGAGGGCCTTCTGCTTCTCCTCCTCTTTGGAGCCGACGTCAACCGGCCTGACACCGACGGTGTCACCCCGCTCTGCTCAGCCGTGCACGTCGGGTTCCCCGAGGGCGCTCAGGTCCTCCTCAAGTACGGCGCCGACCCGAACCTGCGGGCCTCGGGCGGCGGCGCGCCGCTGGACCTCGCCGTTTCACAGGGCGACTGGGACCTCACGCAGGTGCTCCTCGTCTACGGCGCCGACCCTAACACCCACTCTGCGGGATACACGGTGCCCCTCGTCGAAGCAGTCTGCGACAGCTGCCCGGACAGCCTGGTGGGCCTGCTGCTGGACTACGGGGCGAACCCGGACGCCAAGGACGACGATGGACTGACGCCGCTCTGTAAGGCGGTCGCCGCGGACAGAGAGGACATGGCGCGGTGCCTCCTTGAGCACGGCGCCGACCCCAACCTGCCCGGCCCGGAGCACGTCCTCTGGCGCTCCGCCCGCCGGCCCGCCTGCCTCCAACTCCTCCTCTCGCGCGGCGCGGACCACCGCCTGGCGCCCGGCGTGCTCGAGCTCGCCACCTCCATCAACAGCCCCGAGGCCGCCCGGGCCCTCCTCGACGCTGGCGTCGACCCAAACGTCAGGAGGGACGGCATCTACAGCCCGCTGGGCACGGCTGTGCGCGACGGGCGCGATGAGCTGCTCCGGATCCTGCTGGAGGCCGGGGCGGACCCCAACACCGGGGCCGGAGAGCTAACCCTAGCGACGTGCGTGGCGAAGGGGAGGAACCAGATGCTCCCGCCGCTGGTGAAGGCCGGGGCGGAGATCAGGCGCGTGAGGGGCATACTGGAGAGGGCGGCGGCGGCGGGCAACGTGCTCGGCATGGCGTGGCTGCTGCGGCACGGGGCGGACCCCAACGAGAGGTCCGCGGCGGGGGAGACCCCCCTCACGCGCGCCATCAGGGAGAACCTGCCTGGCGCGGTGGACATCCTGTTGTCGTTTGGGGCTGACGCGGACGCCAAGGGGAGGGAGTGGCCCGTCGAGATGGCGGTCGGGAAACCGGCGCTGCTGAGGAAGATTGTGGGGTGGGTTGACCTGGGGCGGTATGAGGGGCTTGTTGCGAGGGCGGAGGGGGAGGGGGAAGAGGAGAGTGTGAGGATTTTGAGGGAGGCGGGGGCGGTGTGAGGGCTTTGACGATTATGATGGGCGTTTGGGTCTTGGGTTGGAACTTGGATGGAGTTTGGATTCTGTATTACTATCATGATGTGAAAGGCCATGGCCCATATGAAATCATTACGAATATTTCGTGTTGCTCCTATTTAGGACTTTGCCCGGCCTTTTGGTGGTGAAACTGCGATGAATCTTGCTTTGCTAGCCTTTGAAAACATGATCGTGAGAAGCCGGAGTTGAGGAACATGGGGTCCCGCTTCCTCGGACCAGCCACCCGCCCATTCAGCGAGGCCCGTCCGCCTCCCCTGTATCTCCGCGCCGTAGCACCTTGCAACGGGCGGCTCCTTCCGGCGATAAGCGCGAAGAGTGTCGCGCTACACGCTAGCTGGCCGACCTAAACCTTGACCCGGTTTTATTCATCCCTTATTCATCCCTTATTCAGATTAGGGATACGACTAGCGGCCGATTGTAGAGGGGTATGGATTGGCTAGGGGGGGTTGTGATATGCGTTGGACGACGTGGGTGCGGGAGGAGGGACCGTCTTTACTTACACGGCATCTGCGCGCCGTGGGTCTAAACGCTACTCGAGATCTTACGATAGAAGGAATAAGAGAGGAGTTTTGGTGAAGGCATATGAAGTTCGGATCCACGGGGATCTTGGGTGTTCCGGTATTTAGATTACGAGTACTTTCATACCCCACGAGCACTTTCACCGCGACGACATCAGGTTGGGCTGGAGAAATGGGAAAACCGGGCTTGTGTTCAGAATCACGTCCAGCCCGAGCGGGTAGACCGACCCTATTTAGGCCACTCTACGACAGAGAGTATTGTTTTAGGCGTGGTTGGTCTGTCTGGACTTACCCTGCCACATCCGGGAGTGGATCTCTAGCGCCCGCAACGGAGCAGCGCTAGATTCGGAGAGTATGCTAGGAGAAATTTGCAGGAACCTCGGTGCCAGCTACCCGCTGCGCAAACAGGACGCTGTTGGCGTCTAGCAGGAAATCACCAGTTCCTCAGCGGTGCCGTCGTAAAGGGACGCTGCCGGGGCGGCGGCCCCCTCCATCTCCCCAATATCCTCGGCTCCTTGAGACACAATGGGCACAGATAGATGTTTTGGTGTCCACCAACTCGAGAGTAGTTCCCAATCTCCCCACACAGCCAGTTTCCCAAGTCTTCGAGAGGTTCGCGGAAAGGAAACATGGAACTGTAGAACACAGTTCTCGTGACGACTCTGCCGTTGTGGTTGCGCGTCTGTGCGGTTGCATGAAACGAAAATGTAACATCAAGACCAAGCCCCACTCGCATAACCGACCCGCGCCCTGCTAAATTAGCCGCGGCAACTCTCCTTTGCTTAATCCAAGCCGCCGCAGAAACGAAACCTCCAACCCCCTCCGCCGGCCTTAATACCAACCTAGACCCCTCAACGTCTGCCGCCAGGGCCATGCGGCTCCTCACGATGGCGCTCGCCGCCCGACTGGCCGCCGCGTCGCAGGTCACCCCGCTCACCTGCTCCTTCTTCGGCCCGCTCGTCAGCCCGTCGTGGCTCGAGCGGTGCGCGCAGCACCTCGACCTCGTCACCATCGACCTCCGCGAGGCCGAGGCCTACGCCGCCGCGCACATCCCCGACAGCGTCAGCGTCCCCTTTGGGCCCGTCTCGGTGTGGAGCGAGATCGGGCCGGGGGGGCTGCTTCTTGAGCTGCCGCCTGTGGACGAACTGTTTAAGGCGCTCGGCGCTGCGGGGGTAGGTGGGGGTGAGGGCGGGACCAGGGTCGTGCTGGTTAATGGGGTGGGCGAGCCTGCTTTCCCGCAGGCTGCGGGGCCAAGGGTGGCCATGACGCTCAAGTACGCGGGGGTTCCGGAGGGGAGGGTCGCTGTTCTTGACGGCGGGTTTCCAGCGTGGGAGGGGAGCTTCCCCGTCACGACCGAGGTTTTGGAATCGAGGCCGGCTACGTACTCTGCCGAGGAAGACCGGTCGTTCCTCGTGGACATGGACTACGTGGCTGCCAACCTTCACAGGCAAGACGAAGGAATCTACCTCCTCGACGGGCGCGACGCCGCCGTGTTCGACGGGCACGTCACAGAAGGCTGGTCCCAGAAGGCGGGCCATATCCCCGGCGCCATCTCCCTGCCCGCCCCGGAGATATGGACGGAGGACGGCGGGTACAGGAGCCCGGCGGAACTGCTCGCGCGGGTGCGGGCCGCGGTGGGCGACGCCAGCCGGAGCGAGGGCCAGATCATCTTGTACTGCGGCGTGGGCGGCTACGCGAGCGTCTTGCACTTTGCCCTGACGAGGGTCCTGGGGTTTGGGAACGTGGTTGTGTATGACGGGTCGGCGCAGGAGTGGAGTCAGCACCATGAGATGGAGGTGTAGCGTTCGTGTTCTACTTATTTAACATATGAGGAGCCATGCAGTCTGAATATTCACCCTTTCTTGATATGTTCGTCCCGTCTCTGGCGTGGCGTCGTCTAGTTGTCCGGTGGCAAGTGCCTAGGTCCATCACGGAGCTTCGGCACCTGTAGGCGAAGGATTTGTAAGACTTAAGCCCACAGGGAATCTACTCCCGCCAAACAATGGGACATCTAATTAGCCAATCAGGACCCTACTAATAGTTGACAGAGAGTAGGGGTTTGGAGTCAATGGCGTCTTGAATACATTCAACGGGACACCCAGCAGATACATGAAGTTCCGTTGCAAGCCAAGTGCCACGTGGTACATTCTCAGGCTTAAAGGACGCTCCGCCTACAGGATCCGAAGAAATCCGGGGAATATATTGGCAGGGTTTACGTGGCTGGCTCTTGTGCCGCCAGGAAGGGAATACGATATTACTAAGTGTAAGACGGGACGGCTAGCCGGACCCTCCGGGATCTAAACCTATTAAGGCTAGAGCGATTTCCCACCGCTGCTCAACACAAGGCTCGAGGTCTACGATGGCTTCAACTTCATTCCCACCTAATCATCCACTAATCTGAATCACACCCAAACGCTTGCTTTCCGAGCGACTTTTCAGCTTCACATCTTATCAGCCTTCCCCTCCCCCTGTGTTAGCGTTCCTGTCTACATGCCTACCCTCCGAAAGACTTGCCGTAACTGCACTTCCGCCAAACGGAAATGCACCGTCCAGCTGCCAAACTGTGCCCGGTGCACCCAGAGGGGCCTTGAGTGCAGATACGACCTCGAGCCTCTCAGCGCACGGGCCGGGCCACCCGGGAAGCTGCCCAACTTTTCCTGGAACCCGTCAACCTGCGATACCCCTGGCTACTGTGTGATGAAGCCGCTCGGATTCCGCGGGCCGGGCCTCGATCCCTTGATTTGCACACCGGGCCACCAAGATACGCTGGAGTTCATCCGGGAAGGATTCTTCGCGGGCCTCGACCTCGTCGGTGCGGGAAAGCCCGCGATGTTCGTGCATCCCGGTCTGCAGCTGCAGAGTGACTACGACCACATTGCTGCGCTTGGACGGATGGGGAAAGGTGGCATGAGCCGTGAGCGGCTACAACGACTGGTCCAGATCGACGTCAATACTGTTCCTGTCAAAGAGGCCCTCACCGCACTTCAAGTTCTCCTCTTTTGCCTTGCGGTCTTAATCGTGTCCCCTGACCTATCCGAACGGACGTATGCAGACGGGTGTCTCGACGTCTTATCTAAATGGACTCACATTGTCCTTACGTCCGTCCAGGCCAGGAAGCCTCGGAACCTGTCCCCGTGGCAGGAGTGGCTATTCGGGGAGAGCGCCCGGCGGACCATCATCATGTCGTACGCGCTCTCCATGGCCGTGTCGGGTTTCAAGCAGGGCTACTGCTCCGGCTGGCTGGTCGTCGAGTCCCTTCCCTTCGACGGGCGGCCGGGCCTGTGGATGGCGGAGTCTCCGCAGGCCTGGATCGCCGCGGCGAGGGCTAGAACCGGCAGGGAGGTCGGGGAGCATCTGCGCTCGCTGCACGAGTTTGCTGAGGGGCTTGAGGGGTTCGACCTGGGCTTCTGCGGGGATGCATTCCTTGCTTTGCTTGTGTCCAGTCATAATGGACACCGCGGGCAAGCACAGGCCCGGAATTAGCGGGAACTATGCTGATCGGAGTAGATTGTGTCTGCGCTAGGGGTTAATCCGGGGAAATAAAGCCGTTTGTGATTTGTTAGTCTGATAGACACTGATGGAGGGGGACTCGGAATTCTGATGTATCCCGGTAGTTATGATTGCAGGTAGTTACACGATGCATATGCAACATTGATGTCCCTTTGACCCAGCGGGAGCTAAACCGCTTCGGGACTCATTGAGATACCGCCCGATTTGTAATATAGGAACGCCGCCCGACGTGCAAGTTCTGTCTATCACCAGGGCCCATTGCAAATGGGCCTTCAATCGTATCAGGGAATTATCCATAAGCTGACCGCCAAGTAGGCTGTGCAATACTCGGTCCCTGCAAACCTGGTGGGATCTAGCCTACTTGGGGCAGCGATTGTACCCTCAGGCATCGGGTGATCTAAATAGGCCAGGCCGCAGACTGTGATGTCCGATGACGCTGTACATGGAGTCAAGTATAAATTCGACCGGCACATCCGCCCTCTGTCAACACTCACAACAAGCCTGAGACCACTCTCCCAACCTTCTACAGAGACTCTCATTATGGCTACCGCAAAACCTACTCTCGTCGTCCTTGGTGCCACGGGCGTCCAGGGAGGGTCCGTCATCTCACACTTCCTTTCACAGTCTCCTTGCCCATATGCTCTCCGTGCAGTCACTCGAAACCCGGGCTCAAAGGGTGCCGTTGCTCTCGCCGCCCGGGGAGTTCAGGTAATAGCGGCCGACTTTGACGACCCGCCGTCGCTCGACGCCGCGTTTAGCGGGGCCTCGGCCATTTTCAGCGTCACCGACTACTGGCAGGCCTTCGCCAGTCCTTCACGTCGCGAGGAAGCCGCGGCATCAGGCCTGAGCATCGGGATCTTCGCCAGGAACCATGAGACCCAGCAGAACAAGAACATCATCGACGCTGCTGCCAAGGTCCCCACGCTTGAGAGGTTCATCTTCTCTGGCCTGCCCAACTCGGCTAGGGTGAGCGGGGGAAAGTACCCTAATGTCTACCACTTTGATTCAAAGGGCATTGCAGAGGATCATGGGAGATTTGCCTACCCGAAGCTTTGGGAGAAGACGAGCGTGCTGTATGCGGGGTTCTACCTAGAGAACCAACTGTCGCCGGCGGGCGCTCTCTTTCTTCCTAAACTGGTACGTTGTATTGAGGCCTGGCCACATCACCCTGCACATTCCTTCCGCCCTACTTGCCTTCTAGACTGGTCATGACGAACTATACTGAGGATACCAAGAACAAGAACAAAGACACGCTTCTCTTGTCCCTCCCGGAAGCTCTGGCCAAAGCGCCTCTCCCCATGTACTCTGCCGTCGCGGACACCGGTGTCCTCGTCGACGCCTTGCTACGCGCGGCGCCGGGCAAGAAAGTCATCGGCGTCAATCAGTGGCTCAGCTTTCTGGACGTCGCCGAGCTCTTAGCTCAGGTGCTGAGAAAGCGCGTCGAGTCTGTCGACGGTCGCCTTCCAACCCTTGAGCCGCGAGACCCCGACCTTGACAAAGATCACAAGGATATGATGGGCTTCTGTGTCGAGTTTGGGTACGACAGTGGAAAGGTCGATAAGAGCATCTTGCAGCCAGCCGACCTTGGTATCCCTGTGGATCTGGTGCCTGTGAAGGAGTGGTTTGAAAAGCAGGATTGGGAAAGTGTGTTGAAGACGAATTAGTCACTTCTAGGCCTCGTTCAAGAACCAGTTCCTCTAAAAAGGGCATGAATGATGCTTCATGGAAACGAGAATTAAGAACTCAAAGAGGTATGGCATGCGTCTCGATTATGTTCCGGGTTTCGTAGCTCTCTGTTCCGATCTTCTGTGCTACTTGGCTTATATATGGCCTGAAAGGCTGGGTGATACGCCTCCAATAGAGAGGGAGTAGAGCAATTTCAAAGACGAAATTTGGGAGGAAGCCTGAGTTGGGCGATATGATGGAGATAGTATCTAGGGGGTGAGAAGTGAGAAGAACAAACCAAGGTTAAAGGGTACAGTTGTTGTAGAACTTTGGGACGATTAACTATATTTAGATGGAGAACCTATTTTCCTTAACTGAGATAAGATTAAGTGGAAGCAGAAGTAAGTGACAGGAGAATGGTTAAAATGAGTTCTCCCAGATAAAGGGTGTTTATGTATTTCATTCTATCCTCTGGAGTATCTCAGGCGTTGCTCCCGGACACCTGTCACTGCCGTCCTTAAGTCTTATAAGCCACTATCACAACCTCCCGTTCTCCCTGTCGCCTCACTTTGGTTGGACGCAAAAGTTTTGTACAGTCAGACTCCCTGTAAGCCATTATACCCCTGTTAGGCCTGGACATAACCTTTGCGCTCGACCTCATGTACTTAACGAGGGACTGAGCCTGGTTACACAAAAAAACGCGTCGACATGTCAGCGTCTCGCGCGTCTCGCGCGTCTCGCCACCAGCCTCCCGTTCACACCCACTCTCCCAGGAAGACCTCTGACTTTGTTTACAACTGACGTGGTAGAACGAGATTCGCCAGTTTGCACCGACCACGCGTTCCTTTGCATTCTTTTCTGTTCTTATGACTCCTCCAAGTTGGCAGGAAGGATTGACATGCATATGCGCAGTCCCCAACTACAGGACAGGAAACTCTCAGCTGACCACCCTCTTCGTCCGCTCTTGACTTGAGACTTGCCACATGGAAGTGAATAGAAGGTCTTTCGAAAGAATGTTGGAAATCCTCTGGCCGTCTTGCCCAATTAGCCGCGAGATAACGCACACGACCGGTGCCCGGGTCCTCCGTTCTTCCAAGCCTCGCCGGAGTCGCCGACATGACCGCATGTCTTTGCATATGTTTCTTCTGATATGTAAGGCGGTGACGGGCTCCCAACGTCCTCCAGACTGCTGCCTAGCAATCTAAACGCGTATAAAGAGCGCAGTCCCCCGCCAGACCCTGTCAACCGAACTTCCTCCCCTTTACCCCTTCTTGCCAACCGATCCTTTCAATCTCCCTTCTTCCTTACGATATCCTTCAAAACTACACACCTGTTCCACGATACGATTTGACCTCGCAATGTCTTCGAGAATGAAACAGAACAACTGGGAGTTGTACGGAGTCCTGCACAAGGACTCCCCATTCTTCCTCAGGAGCGACGGCGGCGTCGTCGCACGGCGCCGGCTCCGGGGATTCCCCCCACTTTACAAGAGACTAACTCAGACACAACGCAAGGCTCTTGAGCGTGCTATGAGCATCTTTCTTCGGAACAAGAGCGCGCGTACCGGTCTCATACCTGTGTCCGAGAGTCACAAAAGCGCTGCGGACGAGGCCAACCGGCTGGTGAAGGAAGGTAAAGAAAACGTGGTGCTGTTCAAGGCCGACATCCCCCGGAACCAACCGCCCTGGTCCACGCCCGTTTCTTTCGGGAATGTGATAGGGTTGGCGTGGACTTACAGCCATGGGCCTCACAGCGACATACATAAAGGCGATTATGTCTTCTTGGATCACATACCTGCCGAGTATATTGATTCTTTGCACCGATTCAACTAACGCGACCCGACGTTGGCGGGCCGTCGGCCTCCCGCGACCACTGCGGCTTGAGGACAGCCTTGTTTTCCAACATCGATCTAGCGCGGATGAAAAGGATCAACGACCTGCTGCTAGCAATAGGTCGTGCTAAAATGCGGGGTGGACGAGGTTTCTTCTTATTCTTCACTGCGGGACGGGCTGTCGGATCCAGGGAGAAGCAAACGAAGGGAAGTATGGGCGAGGGTTAGTAACGACTTACGATGTTTCACAGGGTATTGAGCAACTTGTGTTATGAGGTAGTGGGCAGATTGCTTCACGATGGATCTCATTTTTCTATATTTAATTTAACATTACGCTCCATCTCCAATGTCCTGTATGATGCGGGGATGGCATGGGTATGGTTGACGTGCTGTGTTGATGTGTCCGCCCTTACATCTTCCCCGTTCTGAGAAGGCCCATGTTCAGTCCCGATACCAAGCTGTTCCTGTCCAAGGGGTCTTCAAAATATTTCCAGTCCCAGGCCACTTGGTCCCCTCCGCTTTGCCTGGATGATAACCTGAAGTACCCTGTGAAAACGAGTAATGAGTCGGTAGTTTGCCGCTCAGCCCTCGCTGGCACAGGCGTGGGAGCTTCTGCTCGGCCCGTGAAACCCGACCCCAGCAATACCGGGCTTTGCGGCAGCGTCAATTGTAATATGGGAGGCTAAGAACGAAGAATGGTTTGTGGGCTTAATTGCATTTAGGATTGACTACCATACCAGTGAAACAAGGTTCCTCAAACCACGTTCTCTTTGCATTCAGGCCTTAGCCCTTTTCGAGAACAAGGCTGGGATACCGAGAATGAAATCCCCAACAGGTACAAGAAAAGAAAACCCGAACAAGTACTCGACTGGCCCAAATCCCATGACATGAAAAAGACAAACAGGTCCTCCCAAGGCCAACCATGCGTTGGGCCAAATGGTAAGCTGGACTGATGCAGCCTACGCCCACTTCCCGCCCATAGTGAACATCGTCACAAGCACCTTGATCTTCATGCGCGGGTTGACTCCGCCCGGCGGGAGCGCGCGGGCCGCGAGCCTGGCGCACCGGACGAGGTAGTACGCGAGGTCCCAGGCGAGCAGATACTGGCCCCTGATGAGGGTCTTCGCGGCGTGGCCGTCGAGCTCGACCCAGGTCGAGTAGGTGTCGTCGAATCTGTCGAGGCCCTTCGCTAGTTCACGTATTCTGTTAGTTTGGTGGTCGAAAGTGAGGGGACGAGTTGCACAAGACAAGGGAGGACGGGGGGGGGATACCTTTCTGGTTGTTCACCAGCATCTTGCCCATGGCTTGCATGTAGCCCCTTTTCCCGTGCTGGCGCTTGAAAGCCCGGGAGATGTCCTCATCCCTGATGTAGACCATGAGGTAGATGATCTCGGCGTCCCGGAAGAAGGCCAGGTACCGGCACATGGCCGCCTTGCACGGCCCGTCGCACTCCGGGTCCGTGTCCTCAAAGATCTTCATCCCCCACGGCCTTGGCGCCGCGTTTCCTCCGCCGCCCCCGGCGGACCCCTCGGTCTGTGTGGCCCGTTCGTGCGGCCCGCTGCACGGGAAGTCGCCCGGCTCATACCTGACGCCCACCAGCTTCAGCCCGCGGCCGAAGCGGTGGTAGATGCCGTCCGGCGACGCGAGCTCGTGGCGCCGCGTCCAGTCGTGCAGGCCGGGCACGCTGAAGGCGGCCAGGTCGCGCTCGGCGTTGAAGGGGTAGCGGCGCGCGCCGTCGAGGTAGCGCTTGGTGCGCGACTGCGTCATGGCCAGGTTGATGACGTGGGCGAACTGCGGCGACGTGCGGCCCAGCTGGCGGCGGCGCACCCAGACCGAGCGCGGGTTGCGGCTAATGGCCCGCGGGTTCCCGCTCGGGACGGCGCCCTCGAAGAGCTGCTCGTGGAGGGCGAAGTAGTAGATGCCCGGCGTGATCAGCGCGTTGATGACCATGGCCTGGATCTCCGCGGGGAGCAGCGCCCAGCGGTAGAAGGTGCCCGGGGGCCCGTCGAGGATGAGCGGGGCGCCGCGGGTCCGGACGGGGAGACCGCGCGCGGGGAGGGTGAAGTAGGGGGGCATGATGGGGGGCTGGCGCGCCGCGAAGGCGAGGGCCTCGAGTGTCCAGGCGCTCCAGTGGCTCAGGCGTCGGAGATCCATGAGCCAGGCGATGTCGACCGCGTTCGTGAAGGCGGACGGGCTGAGGAAGACGTTGTGGTCGAGGCCCGCGAAGTGGGCCCAGCCGTTGTGCAGGCCGACCACGATCAGGCCGGCGGCGCGGGCGTAGCGCAGGGCGTCGAGGTTCATCGCCCGGCTGAGGTAGGCCGTGCGGCCCCAGATGACGGGCGGTTCGGGGCCGCGGCTCGGCTGGGTAGCGACGCCCGAGGCCGCGGCGGGCACGAGGGCGTTGGTCGCCGTGATCGCCGTACCCGCGCTAGGAGGGACATGGGGGTCATAGGGCACCAGCGAGGTGTTGGGGCTTGGCCCTGCGTAGGTCAGGACGGGGTTAGGACGCTGGGCCTGCCCACCTGGAGTCTGTGCGGCGCCCATGAGGCCGGTCTGGATGGGAATGAGAACACCGGATATCGGGGTGTTCCCGCTCGTCATGAAAGCGCCGGGAGCCCTGCGCTACAGGGCCGTGTCCGTGTTTACGCGCGAGCCGAGGGCGTTCCGATTGCCCGAGTCCTGTGTATTCTCCATGCCTCTTTGGTGGACTGGGTTAGCAGTGTGAGAAGAGGACGTGGACGTCCAAGAGGGAAGGAGGGTTCCGTACCTCGATTAATCCTGCGCAGGATTGTCAAAATCGGTTTCTTGAGGGGAATAGCGAGGTGTGATGATGGTGTCTGACTTTTGGCAGGAACGCGCCTTGAACGAGGTATCGATAACGCCCAGTCGCGTGAGGAACGAGGCAACGAAACAGAAACAACAATGAAAATAAATTGGAATCGGTAGGTCGATGGTCCGGAGACCCAACGGTCGACGCGGGAAATGGAAACCAAAGAGAAGTCCCAGTCAGGTGGAACTGGCGAAGAATGGGGGAGAGGGTTGAAGGGAGGTGTGTGGGAGAAGGATCAAAGTTTGGGAGCCTCAAAGGCAGGAACTTGCTTAAATAGTTTTCCCAAATCAGCTCCGTATCATGCAATCAGCCCCAGTGATTTCCTGTTTGGGAATGCAGCAGAACTTCTGCTTCTGCGATGGTTCACCGGGCCATAGAGCTAGGCATCGGAGGTGAGTGATTAGGGTGTGGTTCTGGTGTTCTCCCAGTCTTGACGCCGTGGCTCCCGTGTTAGTGGATTCAGTTCTAAGGGCGCTTTGTGGGCTGCAGACTGGGCCACGGTCTTGGTGTGAGATTGACCAATAAAGAGACTTTGGGCAGTTGGCAGGCGGCCACGGGCAAGACGCAATAGAACCAGGAAGGGAAAGAGAGAGGGAGGGAGGGAGAAAGAAAAGAAATAAAATTATACGATGGGGTTATAGCATGCGCAGGTGGCCTCTGATTATACCATGAACTCTGTTTGTTACTTGCAGACTTTCTCGGAACTAGACTACTAAACTAGTAGAAACCAGAGTGGGTTCCAACGTCTCGGGATCAACAAAGTATAGATCCGGGACATCAGCCACCGAGACCGAGAAATATCAAATCAACCCAAATCGAATCAAAAACAACCGAAGCCCACGCGTGGCGGAAGACCAACAGGTCCCGCATCAGGCCATGCTCATCACTCAAAGGCCGGTGCGAGCCCTCATCCTGTGACTCAGCTGGCGCGTCGTGACGAGCACCTTGAACTTCATACGCGGGTTTACCTCGGCGCGGGCGGCGGCCGGCAGGTTCTGCACGAAGGCGGCAAGGTAGCGCGTCAGCGCCCACGGCTCCATGGACGAGGGCTTGAGAAGCCTGACGGCGGAAGCCTCCTCGAGCTCGACCCAGGTGCACTTGGCATCGTGGAATATGTCGAGGTTCTTGGCTGATTTGTGTCGTCATGTTAGCAATGAGGCCACATATATACGACGATAACTCTGCTGGGGCACGACGGAGAAGGGAAAGAGAAGAGCTGGGCTGGGGGAGGAGAGAGAGAGAAGGAGAAGGGGTGAGGAACATACCTTTCTGCAGGTCCATGAACCGCTTCGCAATAAACAGGACGTGCATCTTCTTCTTGAACGCCTTCTTCTAGAAGGGGTGGATGTCGTGCTCATAGATGTTAAGCATGAAGTAGATCACGTCCGCGTCCCGGAAGAACGACACGTAGCGGCACACCGCCGCCCTGCAAGGCCCATCGCAGAAGCGGCCCATGCCCTCCACGGGCACCATGCTCCACTTGTTGCCCGTGACCCTGGCGAACTCGCGCAGGCCGAGCTCCGTGTGCGGGCCCGAGCACAGGTACCGCGCGGTGCCGTACAGGAGCGCCACGCGCCTGAGGCCCTTGCCGTAGCACAAGTAGACCCCGTCCGGCGACGCGCCGGCCGTGATGGGCGTCAGGTTGAAACCCGCCGCGAGGCTGAACACGACCAGGTCGTGGCGCGGATCCAGCGGGTACTTCTCGAAGCGGTCGAGGCACACGATCTCGAAGTCGCCTATCTGAGCCAGCTCGCGGAGGGCGGCGGCGCGGTTGAGGCCCCAGGTCTGCCAGGTCGAGTGGCACATGGGGCGGCGGAGCGAGGGGTACCGGTTCCGGGGGGAGATGCCCTCGACGTGGCCCGGGTGCAGCTGGTAGTAGTAGACGCCCGGGGCGCCCATGGCGAGGCCGGCCACGAGGCGGCGTATCTCGGCGGGGAGGAACCTGAAGTAGGCAAAGGTCTGCGGCGGGCCGCTGGGGGCAACCTTCTTCGAGACCTGAGCGTTCTCGGCGGCCTCAGTGGGGACATCGTCCCCGAAGCTTTCGGCCCGGAGGCGCTCGGCCCAGGCGCGGCCTGCGCTGTCGCCGGAGAAGACGCCCGGCTCGATGCGCGTGTTGTACTCCCGGTTCACGAAGTAGGCCCAGCCGTGGTGCAGGAGGATGGGCTCATCGCCCAGCTCGAATGCGGCGCGGAGGGCCATGCCGTTCTCGGCGTCGGTGGGATATGGCTTCTTGTTCCAGACGACAGGGGAGTCCGGGTCGTCCGGGTGAAAGACGACGGCGTTGGAGGGGTCAATTGGCTTGATGGTGTTTGTGTCATCGCCCTGGCTAACCATAGCGTTGCTGCTGTGGGCACGCGGCTCGGGGAGCACGTTGGAGACCATGATGGGGTGGGGAGCCGGGCGGGCTGGGGCCAGAATGGGGAGTACCATCTTGCTGGTCGAGGCCTGCATGGCGTTTACGGGCCGGTCTGGCCGAGGTGTGTCGCTGAGTTTTGGGATATCCGTGTGGTCTGGAGCCGGCGTTAGTAGGATGGCTAGAGCCGGGCCTCGAAGGCCTGAAAGGGGATCGTACCTTTACTGTCCCGGCTAGGACTTCTGAAAATAAGAGTGCTTTGGGGGGATGGCAGTTGGATTCCGCGTGTATTCCGCGCTTGCCTGGGGCCAGCGTTAGTAGGAGGCAGGCCCCAAAAGGATAGAAGGGATCGTACTTTGATTGTCCCAATTGGAACTTCTGGAAACGGAGTACTCTGAGGGAAAGGAAAATTTGGATGGGTATGGGCCCCAATGACCTGGTTTATCGCGTCCAAACAGCGTGCGGCCTCGACTTCAGAGGAAAAATGGGACGAAATAACGAAACAAAAAACGGGCAGTTGACGCGTCGATGGACGCAGGGCAAGAACCACTGGGTAAAACAGACCTTGCCGACGAGGTCTGGGACGGGTGGGCTTCCACCAGGCAGGATGGGATCAAACAAAGTCCCCTCAAGGTGTTTGGGATGAGATGAAGGAGTGATGGTTGGGGAGGTATGGGGGAAACAGGATTGAAGTTTGATGCCTCAAAGAGCGAGGTGCTTGAATGGTTTTTCAAAGAGGCATTGCTCCATTCTGGATTTGAGGCTGGTGAATGGGAATCAAGAAAAGGCATGCTCTTCTGTGTGGCTCACTGGAAGGTAGGGCTAGGCATCTATTGTGTGCGCAAAGGAGGTGGACGTGCTCCTGGTGTTGGTGTTATTGCCGTGTTAGTGGGATGTGGATTGAGAGTCCTTTGTGAGTTGGGCCACCAAAGGGAGAAATGGCAGTGGGCAAAGGCCAGCAGCTACAGAGACTCAAACTATGGAAATGGACTGTCTCCTTGCTGCAGAAATGAGGACATGCTTCAAAAAATACAGCACAGTTGTGCCAACATGGCCAAAACCACCAGGGTGCCTACAGCTTCATCTCGACCAAGGAGAGCGTAGGGAGCAATCAGCCGGCCCCCTGCCGCGAAAGTGGGCTTCAGGTAAGCCACCAGAAGCTCCTTCCCGCGCTTCTCTATGGATACAGTAATAACCTGGGCTCCCGGTCACGGCTGCTTTTCGTGTGGCAGAGAAATGGAAGCAGGAACTACGTCACAAGAAGCAACTACGCGACGAGGGCGAGTAAAGCGAGGGGAGATCAAGTTTCCATTAAACCCGGCCGAAGCCAAGAACTATAAACCATCCCTCAGTTGTCGCATTCCCCTCGAATGAATTCCAGATCCGAGCTCGTGACTCAACCCTCATTCCTCCTTCCTTATCTTCGTCCCATCTCCCGCTTCCTATTCGTACACTCCTTCCTTCCCAGCCTGCCATGGCGTTAGGCCACTCAGAAGACCTAAAGCTCCTCCGCGTAGCACACGTCGCGGAGGCCCGGCTCGGGGTCATTGCGGCAGGTGCGGCCCGTCTCGACGGGGCCCTCCGCGGTGGTCGCGTCGGTACTGGCACCGCCCCAGAAGGGCTCCGCGAGGAGGCGGATCATCTCGACGATCGCGAGAGGCGCCGGGGTGGGGCTGGTCTGAGGCTCCTCGTAGACCTCCCGCTGGGCGGGGCGGGGAGCCGCGTCTGCGGACTGTTAGAATTCCCTCACTAAAAGAATCGAGGGAGGGGAAGGAAGGTTGGGAGACGTACGAGGGTCGAAGCGGTTTCCCTGGAAGTTGTGACGGCCTTGCTCTGCAGATAGAATCTCGTTAGCCGCCTTCACAGAGGAAGGAGGGGGGGCAGGGATGGACATACCACGCGGCTGGCGGCCCAGACCGAAAGCCGGATCCCAAAGGGCGTTGGCGTAGATCCGGGTCTTGACCTCCTGCGGGAGGGACAAGGTGTCTACACTCGTTAGACAGTTAAAGCAAGAGACAGCCCGGGGAGGTGCGTACCTGTCTTGAAATCCATGACTGCGACAGCCCAGATGATGGCCGTGGCCAGAAGCCGGGAAGAGGAGACCATCCTGGCGCTGCGAGGTTAGGAAAGTCGGGCGGCGGCGACTAGAGGAACTCACTTGATGGTTGACAATGCGCTTGGATATAACTTGACGATGTTCGATGGAGAGCGCTCCGGAAATCCTTCCTGATCCTTGGAGATCTTGGAGATGGGATGGATGAGGTTGAGAGGATATTTTGAGAAAAATAGAAGGTCGAGGGCCTTTTTATGCCTCTGCAGGCTTGTGGGAGTGATTGTGGGCATGAGGTCTCGGCGATGGTTATTCACCGTGTGGAATGCTTGTGACTCACACGTTAAATTTTGGTATTATTTGGGTGGGATACTACCGTGTTAAGGGGTACCTGGACACTGTACTTCGAAAGGAGGTAGAGGATGTAAGTCATCACCATCTGGTGAGTGGCCGTTAGCCCATTTGACACAACTGGTATTTTTGGGAGGTACCCTTTATTGAAGTACCCTTTGGGTGGAAAGTACTTTGTGATCTGAAAAATGAGAGGCTGATCTATTCTGGGAGCCTGGGGTGAAGGGCTCTTTGAGAAGAACGGGCCTGGGCGAACCAGGCGGAGCGCATATGAAGCGAGGACGGAAAGAGGCGGGCTCCCAGCCAAGGGGATTGGAGATGATTCGCAGAGAACTGGTTAGGCAAGCCATCCCTCCGCCTCTCCTCGTCCCGCTACGCTTCAGGAAACAAGTCCGGTTGGGGCCGAATCCTCCCGGGCACTCGAACGCGATAGCCGCGGCCGAAGGAAGGCAGAGACCCATCAGCCCGCTCCCCACGGCTCTCGTCCTGCCTGCCCAGCCTCCAACAACACCGTCGCGAGTCACCATCTCCATCAAAGCCTTCCCATCATATCGCGAGTCATCACCGGCTTGGCAGGCGAGTCTCCGCGAGGGTCCTCGCACCTGCGACTCCGGCGTTGTCCTCCTAGCGCCGTATAAAAAGACTTGGGTAGGTCACGATATCCTCCCCACCCAGCCAGACCAACTGCTAACCCATCACACAGGCACACTGTAAGAACAAATCTCGAAAAAGGGCCTCGGCCTGTATACACATACCCACGAAATCAGAATATCTACTTCACTATTGCACCCAAAACTCCAAATTCACGCCGGGGGAATCATGCAGCTCACCACCACCCCTACTTGATACAAAGGGGACACCCGCCGCCAACCCTGTCCCTCAACAGGCTCGCCCGCATGACCTTCATGCCCACAAGATATCGCCCCCCGTACACCTCCCCCGCCTCCTCCTCCGCGTCGGGGTCCACCATCTCGAGGAGGTGGCCCAGGTGGAAGACGTGCCCGCAGGCGAAGCCCACCAGCGTCTCCCCCTCGTCCTCCTCAAACGCCTCGTGGCACCGCGAGCACCGGCCCTTACCTTCCCCCTCGGGCGCGTCAGGCGCGGGCACCTCGAACTTGATCCCCCTCCTCTGCCCGCGCCTCAGCTCCCCCTGCGCCCCCGCCACCTCGCTCCTCAGCACCCTGGCGACCCCCTCGCTGATCGAGAACTGGATCTCGTGCTCCTTGACGATGTGCCGGATCCCCTCGCGCAGCCCGTGGATCTCCAGCCCCTCCGGGATCCGCCGCACCAGCGTGATCGGGTCGATCGCCGTCCCCACCTGCTCCAGCAGCCCGCGGATGAAAGACGGCTTGTCCATGCTGTACTCCAGCAGGTCCTCCCACAGGTCCGGGTCGTCCTGCTCCTTGGCGAACGAGATCGCCTTGGACACGTTCTTGAGCCGGTCGATGATGAGGTACAGCGCCCGCTTCATCTGGCCCGTCTTGGAGTACAGGTACACGAGCTCGTCGTCGTACTTCCACTGCTCGCATTCCTGGACGGCCTGGGGGGTGTTAGAGGGTGATGATATTTGGCTTGGGGGTTAGAGGGACATACCTTTTCAAAGGTGTAGGACGTCGAGGTCTTAAGGAACTCCATCAGCAGGCGGCGGTCGTACATTGCGAACAGACGGACGGCGAGGTCGCCAAAGTCGTCGACGAGAGACTTTGTCTCCTGTAGCAGGCGGTCGCTGGTCTCCAGGCCGAGGTCATGCGCCCCGTCGCCCTTCCACAGCCCGCGAAGATAAAAGAACAGGTACAGGTCCATCTTCTGCCTCTCCAGCTGCGACACCACCTCGCCCGGCTTCACCAGCCCGTGCTGCGCCTCGTCCACGAGCATCGTGACGGCCTCGGCCGTCGCCTCCTCCAGCTGTGACCTGCTCATCTCATCCTCCTGCTCCGGCGCCACGCGCAGCCCGATGAACCTTGGTATGTCGTCCGCCACCGCGTCCGCGAGGTGGAAGTCCCGGATGAGCCGGAACGCCGAGTCCGCGTCCTGCAGCTTGATGTAGCACCGCAGCGCCTCACGGTGCCGGCCGCTCGCCTCGTGCAGCTTCGCGAGGCTCTCGATCACGATCCGCCAGTCCCGCCCCCTCTCGCCCCCCTCGACGCTGTCCTCTCTCACGTCCCGGTACGCGAGCTGGTTCTCCAGCGCCGTGGCGATGGTCCGCACGTCGAAGAGCTCCGTCGGCCACCGCTCCAGGAGGTCGCGGAAGCGGAGCTTGTCCGTCTGGATGTAGTGGCCCAGCACGACCTCGTAGAGGGTCTTGGGCGCGGGCGGCGTCATGGGGGTGAGGGGGATGTAGTTCACGATCTCGTCGAACTTCTTAGCGCCGGCAAAGGTCCACACCCACTTCTCCCAGCGGTCTGGCGTGTTGAGGACGCGGCCGCAGACCTGGCCGGCGGTGGCCCAGTCGCCCGCCTCGACAAGGTCCTGGATCCAGAGCTCGCCTATACGGCGCTTTTCCTTCGCGGCGGAGGTGTACAGGGACTGGTGGAGGTCGTTGACCGATGAGGTGTCGTCGAAGAACTCGTCAGCGCCGCCCCGTCCCGGCGTTGGCGGGGGCACATCGATCGCCCGCTCTGTCGGCGCTGATAGAATCTCCGGGCTCTCGTCGAGGAGTTCCCAGGCCTGCTTATATTCGTGATGGTCCAGAAGCCAGGTGAGATGGTCGCCCAAGTCCCGCTTCGTCGCGAGGATGCAGTCGTACGGGCTGTGGATGAAGATCTTGGACCCGGGCTTCACGAGACTCGGGTGGACCGTACCCGAAGGCCCCCTGGAGTTGCTAACTCCGGTAACCCTCGAGCCGGAACCCGCATCATCGCCGCTCCCCCTACTCATAATGCTCGCGCCCGAGTTGAACAAGGCCCGAGGGTTAATAGCCGCGTTCCACATCTCCGAGCCAAGCCCGGCGATGGCCCCAAGGGCGCCACGGTGGGAGACAACGGCAGAGGCGGCGTTCCGCGCGGGGAGGATGCCGAGATGGTAGTCACGGGAGGCCAGGCGCTCAAACCGGCTGACGCTGAGCCCGTCTTTATCCTCCTCCGCATGGGACTCCAGATCAATCAAGCGGAGCTCGGGCGGCTGGGCATTCGGGCGCCGGCGGGCGCGCGGAGTCCCGTCTTCTCCGTCCTCGTCGTCGGGTAGAGGATAGGCCAAAACGAGCAATAGGTTCTGGGTGTACAGCGAGATTCCAGAGATGATACAGTCCATGTGGAGGCTGAAAACGGTTAGCAGTCTGCGGCGCAGCGCAACACCGGACAACTCACTATTTCACGATCTCTGCTTTTCCGACGCTCTTCTCGCCGGCCTCCCTCCCAACGCCGACGCCGCCCGGATGCACGTGGATGATCCAGATCGTCCCTCCCCAGCCCACCAACAGCCGCTCCACATTCTTGTTACGGGACTTTGCCTGGCGGCGCAGCAGGTCAGCCGCAGGAGACGACGACATCTCTTGAGATTCGGCCTCCGCCTCGTCGGACTCTAGGGCGTGCTCGTCAATCCACTCAACGTGACCTTTCCACACGGCGGCCATCTCGTCCCACTCCTCGGTCTGCGGCCTGTCGATATGGCCGACGCGCTGCCACGCGTCGTCGGCATCCGCGCTGTCTAAGTGGAGCTTGGTGCGCATGATCTTGATGCCATGCTCGTTAAGCCAGGCGACATACTTCCCGGACAGCGACCACTTGATGGTGCTGATGGTGCCCTCGCCGGAGTGGAGGATCGTGTCCTTCCCGGTATTCGTGCCCAAGCCTACGCTCCCCAACCAGCCGGATGCCGTGGCCGCGGCGGTTCCTATGGTCGTGGAGACGCTCCGCCCCGGCGAACCACCAACCGTCAAGATCAGATTCCCTGCGAGCCCGCCGGAGAGGTATGTCCTGTCGCTCTTGTACTCCGGGGAGAGGGCGACGGCCTGCACCGGTCGGGCAAAATTGCGGAGCTGGACATCTTTCAGGTCTATCAGGTTCTGGACGCAGACATTCCCGTCCATGGACGACGTCGCGATGTAGATGTTATTCGCGGGCGTGTTCGGGATCGGGGGCGGCTGGTTTCGTCGCTTCGGGAGAGCAGCGCTGGTGTCGGTCTGTCGCGACGGGGGTCTTGAGCCGTTACCAGCTCCTTGGGCTGCTGGTGCAGGCTCGGGTGATGCCGAGGGGAGCGGCGGCGGGTAGGGCGATATCGAGATGCCGGTGACGGAGGCAGAATGGGCATGGTAGACCCGGAGCGGGTGCAGGTGAGGCAGTTGAATGACATTCTGCGCGCGGCATTAGTACGGTACGGGGAGAAGACACAAGACACAGCAGCCGGGATCCTTACAATGTTTCCATTATGGGATCCGATGATCTGTTGAGCTGGTCAGCATTTCCACCGAGTACGGGGCGGCAGGTCTTGTACCATCTTGTCGCCAGCGACGAGAAACGCGCTTGTCGCATCCCCATTCCGGTAGACAGGGCCCAGGTGCTGCGTTAACCGGGCATATTTGAGCTTCGGCTCCTCGTCTTCCTCATCGTCGTCGTCGCTGTCCTGTTCTTCCTCTTCCCCTTCCTCCTCTCCTGACTCGTCATGGTCGGAGCCGGTCGCCGCCTCGCTAGCTGCAGGCCCACCATCGTCGTCGCGCCCCTCCTGGTCCTCACCCCGAGCAACGCCCTTGCCCTTGTCCTGTGCGGCGCCGCGGTCGGTCGTGCTCGTCGCGACGTCGGGCGAATGGTCCCGGCTAGAAGAGTCACCCCGCCGGGAGGGGGATTCTTCTGTCATCTTGTTCGACGCGGTCGCAGCGAGGGTCCTCTCCTCATCATATGGCGAGATACCCGACTATGGCAAGCAACACAAAGCCAGCCGCGGTCGGGGAGGCGAGCAGTGGTTGGAGGTCTGCAGTTCCGAAGCTCGAGGTCCAAGGTCTCGAAGTCCCGAGGTACCTCGCTCTCCTTACGTCAGGCCCCAAGGGAGCGGTGTGGAGCCAATTAACGGGCGTTGCCCCACCACCCCTCGATTCTCGGTGAGCTCAGCGCTGAGAATGGAACCGCGTCGCACACGCGCCAGGGTACATGTACAAAGTATACCTGGAGAGACAACACAGTTGAAGCCTGCGTGCGGCGTCCAATTCGCCCGCAAAATCGATAAAAATCCCGGGCCGACTGGGTACATGCATCTGCCACGACCGCCGATGATCTAGCCACGAGCCACCACATGTCCGAGCCCACATGGCGAGTGTCAAGTCTCTCGGGCTGCACGAGCCCGCCGGACTTCGACACGCGATCCAGGAGCAGATCCTCCCGCCCAACCCGAAGCCGTCCGACTACCGCTGGGAGATCTCCGTCGACCGCCGCGAGGGAGGCGAGGTAGAGGATGAGCTCCTCATCACCGACACCTGCGTGGTGTGGTCCCGCGGCCAGATCTTCCGCAAGGCCTTCCGCCTCGAGCTCGAGAAGGAGACCATCACCCGCGCCCTGCTCGCCTACTTCCCCGCCTCCGAGCACGGCCATGGCCACGACACCGAGGACCCGGCCGCGAAACCCAGGCCCGAGGCCCACGACAGCCGGCCCCTCTCCAAGGCCCTGGTCGTGTTCCTCAAGACCCAGGCCCACATCTACTTCCTCTCCGGCACGAGCCACGTCGTCCACATGCCCTTCGAGGTCGAGTTCGCCTGCGCCGCGCCGCAGGGCGTGATCATCCAGCGGAAGCGCCGCGCCGAGAACCTCGCGCCCGTGTCGCTCAAGTTCCCGCGCGTGCCCCCCAACTCGTTCGTCTCGTCGCAGGTCACCGACTTCTCCGGCAGCCAGCAGCAGCCGCTGGGCCCGCCCTCGGCGAGGTTCTCGATCGACAGTCTCGGGAAGCCAAAGGCCCTGCCGCTGAGGCTGGGCTCGACGCTGGGGAACATGTGGGAGTCGCCCGTGGAGCAGCGGGACTCGCGGTGGCCGCGGCTCGTCTGTCTGACGGACCCGCTGCTCGAGCTGGGGCTTGTGGTGACGACCCCCGAGGCGGGCGGGAAGGGCAAGGCGAAGCGGGTGAACCTCCAGAAGATGCCAAAGTTCCTAGACCCCTCGGAGGAGATACTGCACATCGAAAAGGTCTACGACGCCGAACTGGGCGTCCCGAACCAGTGCCTCACCCTCGCCGTCACCATTAACAGAGACGCGAATACATACACGATATGGAAGCTGGAATACCTCAAGAAGGAGGACCCCTTCGTCGGGCGCGCGAAGAAGGCCAGGGCGAAGAGCATGAGCCGCCGGCGGAGCTCCATGCAGCCGCCATTCGCCAGCGGGGCTACCACCCCCGTGCAGTCCCACTTCAGAGAGAGCTTCGGCGCCCCGCTGCCGGGAAAGAGGGCGCGGGGGGCACGGAAGAGCGAGAACTTGGAGAAGCCCAAGGACCTGGTGGCCTCGTCCCTCGAGCCCGACGCCGAGGCCACCACCGCGCGGCGGCAGTCGCGCCGAATAAGCTCCATGCTGGCGCGCGCCGACCTCTCGTCGTCCCAGTACGCCGAGCAGCCGCTCATGGGGCCCCCCAACGCGTCGAAGAGGGTGGACTCGCACGGCAGTCATTACGGGCGCCATAGTGGGGGCTACGGCTCGTTCAACTACAGCCAGACGATCCACCCGAGCCTGAACAGCCTGCTGGAGGCGCCGATCGACAACGTGCTGGACGAGCTGAGGGCGGGAGGGGATTTCGAGGGGTTCCACACCATGGGGCTCGAAGACCATGACTTTGACGGGGTGGCGCAGGAGATGTCGTTCACGAAGATCAAGAGCTTGCCGATCGACACGGCGAATATCCGGTATTCGCTGTCGTCGCAGCCGGCGAGCTCGCAGTGCAGGGTGTTCATGCTGACGTCGCCGCCGTCGGCGGTAGACGCGCAGCAGCGGACGCAACTCGTGATTGGGATTCAGGACACGGTGGAGAAGAAGCTGCACTTGATCACGATATACTTTAACAGGAAAGAGAAACCAGACGTTCTATCGAAGGCGAGTAAAAAGCCGACACCTCTTGATGGGGACGCCATCATCCCGATCTTCGGGGAGCTACGACATGCTGAAGGGGTGGTCGACTCTTGCAAGATCGAGGAGGGGGACCTGTCCATGATATTCATTCTATCGGAGAAGCTCGGCGGAGGGCACGAGCTTAGCATTCAGGCGCCCTGGGAGCCGCTCACGACTATAACCTTACCGCTCCTGTTTCTCGACAACGTGCGGAGCCTGCAGTTTAACGGGCGGGCGGTGGATCGGGACCTGCGCCAGCAAAAGTCCGAGACGATCAGCTGCGAGAACGGGAGCATCACGGGCCTGGCGCACAGCAAGAGTCGCGGCGCGGTGGACTTGATAGACAAAGAGGGGAGGTTTCATCAGGTACGCATTCAGATTCAGCCATCTTCGCCCATGGTCCAGCGCGTCCTTGACGTCTGCCGGAATGTTTTGCCCTTCCCGCACGGGGAGAGCATCCTAGGAGGGTGGTGGCACGTCATGCAGTGGCGCCAGCAGGAGGGCATCGAGGTGGCGGACGTTGAGTGGTCTTGCCTTGTTGTCCTCATGCTCTCCCTCTACCTAGCGCTCGACCAGTCGAACTTCAGGGCGAAGACAAGCAAAGCGGTGGCGGCGAGGAGAAAGCGAAGGACGGCATCGTCGTCTCTCAGCATCTCGCAGGCGAACGACGACTGGAGGACTTTACTGCAGCACGAGGCGAAGAACTCGCTCGCGTGTCCCGAGTGGATGCTGAGCCCGGCGTGGGAGTGGGCCTTGGACCACGCGGCCGATCCATCCCCGGGCGAGGACGGGGCATCGCAGTTCAGGACGGGGTTCATGGGCACGCACATACGGCATGCCAAGCAGTTCATAACCTCTGCATTCGGCGAGGTTGCGCTCGGCGAGGGCGACTCTGCGTATCTCCCCACAGCGATGAAGTCACAACCGGATCTTCGGAAGCAGGTCGCTGCGGACCTCGCGTTTGCGCTGTACCTGCTGCTGGAGGAGCAGAAGCTGGATATCATGACGCCCGAGAACGGGCCGTACGGGGGCGTGCACTTGAAAGTGCTTCTCTGTCAGATCATGCGATGGTTGGAGTGGAACAACTTTGCCAGGCTTCTCGAGCTGGGTATCCAGGAGGAGCTGGACCCGGCTTTCGACTCGGGTGGGTAGTCCAATGGTTTCGGCGGAAGAAGTACTAACACGCGGCAGAACTCAAACTCCTGGCCACGGTCCCCGAACCGACCGAAGTGCCTTGCATCCTGGAGTGGGCGCAGTCTCACTTGACGACCTCGAAGGGGACCCGGTTCCCCATGCTCGCCGATATCTATTACGACGCGATGCGCATCAGCGAGCGGACCCGGCGCAATAAGGACCGCTTCGTCGCGCTGACGCCGCGCACGTACATCCTCAAGAGGCTGTTCACGCTGCTCAAGCCGAAACGGTCGCCGGCGGAGACGGTCGAGGCGATACACAAGGCGGGCATCACGAACAAGGTCATGGAAACGCTGCCGGAGGCGTTGCTCGTGCCGGTCCGGGACGCCATCTCGCGGTGCCAGGAGCACCCGCCGAAGACGTGGTCCAGCGAGCTGTTCGAGCTCGTCGGGCGCAGCGACATGAAGCTGATCGCGACCTCTGGAAAGCCGGTCCGCTCGCACACGACCCAGCTATTGGTAGGTCCCTCTTGCTCCCTCGCAGCGATCGGTACTAACAGACCTAGGCCCCCACGCACACGGCTTCATGGGACGTGCAGATGCTCTGCCAGAGCGTCGACGAGTACAACAGCACGGGCGTCGACGACGGCGAGGCCACCGACCTCCAAGCCATCATCCGCGCGCTCTTCAAGGACGACAGGCGACTAAACGAGGCGCAGGACATCCTCTCCACGCACAAGTCGCGCGTCATCCGCCTCGACCGCCAGCCGGGCTGGTCCGAGAGCGAGTACCTGGAACACCAGAAGGAGGTGGTGTCGCGGATAGCCGCGGGCACGCTCGCCATCCCCGCCGGCCGCGGGCTGCTCTACTACAGCCTCCGCTACCCGCTGCTGACGCAAAAGTTCCACATCGGCGGGTTCAACCTCAACTGCGTGGTCAAGCCGTCCAACGTGACGGTGGGCGTGGACAAGACGCAGTTCACGGAGGAGAAGGTGTGCTGGGGCTTCTTCCACCAGGGGGTGTCGGCGGGCCTGGCCATCTCGCCGCACGCGCGCGGGATCGACAACTCGTGGATCCTGTACAACAAGCCGGGCCAGGACCTGAGCAACCGGCACGCGGGGTTCCTGCTGGCGCTGGGGCTCAACGGGCACCTGAAGGGCGTGGCCAAGTGGGTGGCCTTTAAGTACCTCACGCCCAGACACACCATGACGTCCATCGGGCTGCTTCTAGGACTCGCGGCGTCGTACATGGGGACGATGGACGGGCTGATCACGCGGCTGCTCTCGGTGCACGTCACGCGCATGCTGCCGCGGGGCGCGGCGGAGCTGAACCTGAGCCCGCTGACGCAGACGAGCGGCATCATGGGCATCGGGCTGCTGTACTGCAACAGCCAGCATCGGCGCATGAGCGAGGTGATGATGTCGGAGATCCAGCACATCGACGAGGAGGACGAGGAGGAGCCGCTGCGGAGCGAGGGCTACAGGCTGGCGGCGGGCTTCGCGCTCGGCTTCATCAACCTCGGCAAGGGCGCCGAGCTCAAGGGCCTCCACGACATGAAGCTCACCGAGAAGCTGGTCGCCATCGCCACGGCCACCAAGAAGGTCGAGATCACGCACGTGCTGGACCGCGCGGCGGCCGGGGCCGTGGTCGCCATCGCCCTCATGTACATGAAGTCGGAGGACCAGATGATCGCGCGCAAGATCGACGTGCCGGACTCGGCGGTGCAGTTCGACTACGTGCGCCCGGACGTGCTCATGCTGCGCGCCCTGGCCAAGAACCTCATCCTGTGGAGCCGCGTGCAGCCCACGCGCGAGTGGGTGCGCGACAGCCTGCCGCGCGAGTACCGCGCCCTGCTGCCCCTGGGCTCCTACACGCGCCTGACCAGCAAGTCGCTCCCCTTCTTCGCCATCCTGGCCGGCACGGCGTTCGCGGTGGGGCTGCGCTTCGCGGGCAGCGCCAACACGCAGGCGCGCGACCTCCTCATCGAGCTCCTCGACGAGCTCGTCCGCATCACGCGGCTGCCCGGCGGGGGCGGGGGCGGGGAGCCGGTCTACGACGAGGAGCTGGCGCGGGCGTACGCGCGCACGGCGCAGGACGTGGCGGCGGTCAGCTGCGCGCTGGTCATGGCGGGCACGGGCGACCTGCAGCTCCTGCGGCGGCTGCGCTCGCTGCACGGGCGCGCGGAGGACGCGCCCTACGGCTCGCACCTGGCCGCGCACCTGGCGGCCGGCGCGCTCTTCCTCTCGTGCGGCACGGCGACGTTCAGCGCGCGCGACGAGGCGGTCGCCAGCCTTCTCGTCGCCTTCTACCCGCTCTGGCCGGGGGGCGTCGGCGACAACAAGGCGCACCTGCAGGCGTTCCGGCACTTCTGGGTGCTGGCCGTCGACGAGCGGTGCCTCGTCACCCGCGACATGAGCACGGGCCAGCCGGTCTCCGTGCCGGTGCGGATCGAGATGCGGGGCGGCGCGGTGCTGGGGCGGACGACGCCGTGCCTGCTGCCGCCGCTCGGGGACGTCAGGAGGGTGGAGACGGAGGCGGGGCCCGGGTACTGGGACGTCGAGCTGGACCTCGGGGGCGAGACGGGGAAGAGGGGCGAGATGCGCGTCGCGTACCTGCAGAGGCGGCCGCCGCTCTCGAGCCCCTTCGCGGCGACGGACGAGAGGGCGGGCCCGCTGGGCTGGCTCTTCCGGCTGGGCGCGCTGCGGATGGCGCCCGCGGACAGGGCGGCCGTCGCGGGCGTGGAGACGCGGGGGGTCACGGCCGCGGACGTGGTGCTGGAGCGGGGGAGGGCGGTGGGGAGGGGGGAGAGGGGGGCGCTGGAGGGGTTGCGGGCGCTGTTTGAGTGGGTGGGGAAGAGGGGGGAGGGGAGGTGGTGGGTTAGGGGGGGCCTTATCGAGGGGGTGAGGGGGGAGGTGTTTTTGAGGGGGTAGGGCGTCTTGAGGGTTGGGGTGGGTGAGTGTGAGGTGAGGGTGAGGGAGAGTGAGGAATGTTAGACAAACGAGCATCGGTAGAACGGAGTCGGGAGCTCAACTCGGCCGGTATATATAGGCATATATGTAATCCCATCACGAACAACCACCAGCACATCTACTGCAAAAACCCTACTAACCCCCGGCACAAGCACATACGGAGGTCACCACGACCCCATCGGATATCTCGAAACAGTCTTTGAACTTTCTTTGAATCATATTAGACAGTACCGAACGCCATGCCAATGCAGACTCCTGCCCCTCCCTCTATTTTCCCCTCCCTGGTACAACACCCTCCCCCCTTTCCCTTTTTCAACACGCCCCCAAAGGTGTTTCCCGAGTCAGCGCAGCCAAATCCGAAATAAACAGCTTCCCCCACGACTCCCTTCCACAGCCCAACAGCAGGCCGCTCAAACCCCCGTCTTCGAGACCGCGGAGGACATGACCGTCGTCCGGAAGAACACGCCCTTGGTCTTCTCCACCACCTGCTGGTGCACGTTGCTGGGCGGGTGATTTATCGTCACGACGCCCCGCTGCGCGTCGATCTTGGCGTCCAGCCGCGTGTCGCGGATCAGGTTGACGATCCACTTCTCGCCCTCGTCCGGGTTGAGCCCCAGCTTCTCCGACAGGTCGCGGATGTAGAAGCGGCAGCAGATCTTGCAGTACGCCTCGCAGATCAGGTGGCGCGCGGCGTCGAGGAACGCGTCGGTGCTCTCGGACAGGAACAGGTCGGCGCGGCACAGCGTCTCGGCGCGCGCCAGGTGCTTGGGCGCCGCGTCGAACTCGAACGAGATGTACAGCGACGCCACGAAGTCCGTGATGGGGTCCGAGTACTCGTACTGCTCCTGGCGGATGTACCGCACCAGGTCCTTGACCTGCTTCTGGTGGGCCGACGAGTTGCGCGTCTTGCCGCGGCCCGTGACCACGGCCACGGTCAGGTAGCGCAGGATCCACGGGCAGTTGATCTGGATGGTGTTGATGTAGTTGGCGGACAGGAGGAGGTCGAGCACGGTGTCGCGCGCGGGCTCGTGGTTGAACAGCGGGAAGAGCGCCCAGTGGGCCAGCATGGTGCGCTGGTCCAGCTGCGCGCGCGGGTTGTTGAAGAGCCGCGTGTCGATCGACTCCTTGACCTTGCCCAGCTCCTCGACGGCCGACTCCCAGTTGGTGGTCAGGATGTCCGACGCCAGCTTGCCCCAGGTGGCGTTGGCCACCTTGTCGTTGTCGGTCGAGAGCACGCGGAACTTGTAGAGGTTGTCGCCCGCGGACTGGTAGTCGCCGCAGCGGAACTGGAACTGGCCGATGTCGTAGAGGGCGTTGACCATGTCCGTGGTGACCTGGTGCTGTCAGTGGCTTGCTCCCATCGGATTTGCCTCCTCTCTGCTCCACACGACGGGAGATGGGGATCAACGTACACCGTGCTCCTTCTCGAGGTAAGCCAGGTTAGCAACCTTGTCGCTCCGCAGGTTGTTCACGACGTCGTCCGTCATCAGCAGCTCCGAGATGCGCTCCGTCTCGCCCTCCAGCTTCTCCATCTGCGACAGCACGGCCTGCCTCTGCTTCGCGTACTTCTCGGGCGGGTCGGTGCCGTGCAGCTGCGTGTACATGGTCGCCACGTAGTCGCTCATGTTGGTGCCCTCCAGCAGCTTGACCTTGGCCTGGAGCACCTCGCGCTCGCGGGCCTCGTCGCCGGCATCCTGCGCCTTCAGGGCCTCGAAGTCCACGAGGTGGAAGAACAGGTGGCGCGACAGCTGCGCCGCGAACTTGTCGAGGAGGGAGTATTCGTCGGCCATCTTGGCGGTTGGGGTTCTGTCCGAGGTAGTTTCGGTGATGGGGACGGAGGGACGGAGGGGGTATCGTGAGGGGCGTTGTTTTGGCGGGCGGCGGAGGTGAGGGACGATGGAGGGGAATTTTCAGATTTTCGAAAGTGTGGGGTGCGAACTGCCGAGGATGTTCCGGGCTCGGTGTGCTGCGACCGTGCTGTGGTCCGCCCAAGGTCACGTGTGTTCGAGCCTCCAGTTTTTCGCGACTCGCGATGCTTGACGTTCCGGAAGAAGCAGCGAAAAGAACCGAATTGCCCAGCTTCTTTCACTCTGAGAGGCCACACCATCCCGTCCTGCTCTGAGACCACTGTGAAAATCACCTCTACCCTCGACCAAACGACCCCCGATCCCGCCCCGAACGAACGGCCTACAAACGCCGATCCTCTCCTAAACACCTCCTCAACCGCGGCCTCCCGCCGCCAAACCAGACCCAAAATGCGCCTCACACCCCTCCTCCGCCTCCGGCAAACCACCTCCCTCCTCGAGTCCCTCGTCATCTCGGCGACCCCCGCCGCGCCCGCCGCCTCCCCCTCCCTCCCCTACCACGTCCCCCGGACCGCGGGCAACAACTTCCCCGTCTACAACCGCATCCGCGCCGGCGGCTCGCACAAGTCCACCCAGGTGCGCCGCGTCCTGGGCGACCCCAAACAGCTGAGGGACGACCTAAGGGCGATTCTGGGCGTCCCGCCGGAGGATGTGATCGTCAACCCGAGGACGAACAACGTCGTTGTCAAGGTGAGTTCGCTTGCTGCGTCTTATGGAGAGAGGCAGGGCTGCGAGTGCTAACTGGTGTAGGGGCAATATGTGCCGCAGATAAAAGAGTTCCTCGAGCACAAAGGGTTCTAAGCTGGAGGATGTTAAAGCATACAAGACCGAGGACGCATACGAGATGTAGTCGACATCTCAACACATGTACAATACCCAAGCCTTTTGTATCATAGTATTCCAATTGTACAAGACCAATATTCACACGCTCCCATCCCTCCCACTACAAAACTATGAAGGAAATGGAGAAACCACACCTGGTATCCGCATCAATACACATACACCCACATTCCTCCGAGCTGTACCTAGCTCCGTCTAGAATCATCCTGTACAAACGACTATACAGCAAGAAGTGAACTGACTGTAGCCAACACGTCTCCCGCCCCTCCAGTACTAAACACCGGCCTTGAACCACAGACGCCAGGCGCAAACCATGCTAAAACTCCACCCAAAAGAGAAAGGCCAAACAGGCCGGCAACGTCATTGGTCGAGGTTGAGGAAGCTCAGCAGCTGCTGCAGCACACCCTCCTTCGTCCACTCCGGACTCGTCATCATCATGGCCGACAGTACCGAGTCCGTCGGCGGCAGCGCCGCGGGTGGTATCGAAGAGGGGTCGCCGGGATCCCGCGACTTCTCGATCAGCCGCCGCAGGAGCGTAACCCCCAGAACAACCAGGCACGCCAGCGAGTCGTCCGGCCGCGGCGGGCCCCGGACGTGCGGCATGCGAGGCGGGTTGTCGAACTGGCTGGCTCCGAACTGGACTAGCCTGTAGATTTTCTGGGACAGGCCGTTTCCGCATGAGAGCCACGACTTCACAACCCCCGAGTCGTAGCCCGGGGCGAGCGAGCTGAGGATCTCCGCTGCCAGGAGGCCCTGCATGACGAAAGATTTCCTCGCCTCGACCAGCGGAGGCAGTGGCGGTGGCCGGCCATCGCGCGGTTGGTCGGGCACCGGCGAGATGGCTAGGCCAAAGGCGCGCGTGAGGAGCTCGTAGGGGGTGGGGCTGTCGGCATCCGCCGCGAAGATGGTCTTGTAGTGGGATCTGTTCGGTTCGTCTCGCGCGAGGAGCTTTGCCAGCGAGTCGACGGCGTGCGGGAGGTACGGGTGAAGTGCCGGCTCGTAGGATAGGAAGTAGATAGCATCGTCGGCTAGGATTGGCCCTGGCGTCGGAGCAAACGAGAGGAGGAACTGCAACAGACACATCGCCTGTTCGCGGCCAGGAATCTCGATGGCGATGGCAATATTCGACAGAAGTACGACGAGGTCCTTCATAAAGTCCAGCGTGTTCGCGTTGGTCCGGAGGAGCATTGTTCGCGTGCCGATGTACCTAATCACGACACACACGAACTTGATCACCTCCTCATCCGCAAGAAGAATGTGGTTGGAGTTCTCCTCGGACGGGAACGAGAGGTTCCTCAGAATCGTGGTGATGCACACGAGGCGATCAACAGCGTTATCAAGTTCGTACTCCCGCGTCCCAAACGCAGGCACGTCGCGGACAGTGAGCTGCTCCACCTTGCAGGACCGAACCACGTCTTCGTAGGGTGGCAGGAGAATCTCGTCCGACACCTGAACGGTGTGTTCCGCGAGGAAGTCGACCTGCTCTTCCGCACACTCGAGCAGGACGTCCAGCAGGTCTTCCGAGTGGTGGAGGACGATCTGGTGATTGCGCATGCCGGACGACGTAACGGTCGCCAGAGTATCCAACGCAAGCCGCACCTCGGAGTGGATACCACACTGGAGACTCCGGGTAAGAGCCTGGATGTCGATGAACCCAAGCTCGTCGACGGGGGGCACGTCCGGCTTCACGCTAGCTAGCTCGTTTCCGAGCTTGTGCGCGGACTCGAGATGAAAGCCGCCGTAGGTCGACTGTTGCCGGGAGCAAGGTGTGTACTCCTCGGTCTGGGTCATGGAGCGTGGGAAAGGTGTCGCCGCGACATCCTCCACCGAAGCATCTGCAGGACCATGCCCGGGGACCATGCCAGGCTTCCCAGCCGGAGAGGGCATGGGAAATTCGCCAGGAGCAGAGCCACCGTCCGCACTACGGGGCACACTGCTCCGCTGGCCTGACACCTGCGCTTGGGCTTGGACTTGGGCTTGGGGTTGCGCGTGCGGCGTGGAGAAGCCATTAACCCCCGGCTGCTGCCCTGGATGCATCCCCCTTGCCCCTTGCTGCTGAGGCCCCGGGCCAGCCATGGGCGTCGCGCCTTGTGCCATTATCTGTGGCTGGGCGCCCGGCATTTGCTTCGTCGGGGTACTAGGCACTTGGTTCGAGGGTAGGGTTTGGGGTTGCATCTGCGGAGGCATTTGGTTCGGCTGCTGTTGCTGTTGGTGGTGCTGCTGCTGCTGCTGCTGTTGATGGTGTTGTTGAGGCGGCGGCTGTTGCTGCTGTTGTTGCTGTTGTTGCGGATGGGGTTGCTGCTGCTGCTGCTGGTGATGCTGCTGCATCTTGCGTTGATTCCAGGCTTCTTCGAACTTGAGGAGATTCCTGTCGTAGATCGTCTTCAACATTTGCGGCGCGGCCGTCATCTGCGCTGGGTGGAAGCCCATGGCGTTCGAGACATGGGGCCACATATTCGCAGCGCTCACGCCTTTGTATCCCCCGCCTGCTTGCACATGCTGGAAGAGCTGGCAGAGGTTGACCGGCTTGTCGGCGAGGGTCGGGTTGGGGTCCAGGGGGAGGCCACGCCCGTTCATAAAGCCAGCCAGGTTCTTCATGAACGACTGAGGATCCATGCGAAGGTTCTGTCTTGGCTGAGGCCTCATCCCAGGCTGCTGCATCGGCTGGCCGTTGGGCATCTGTGGCGGCTTCCCCATCATGCCACGCCCGGCCTGCATGTTCTGCTGGTGCATCTGCGGGTTCATCTGCATACTGGGCATGTTCGGCATGCCCTGCATACTTCCTTGCTGCATCTGCCGCTGGAGCTGCATCTGATACAGCTTCTGCTGCTCGGCGGGCGTCCGAGCCTGGGCCATCTGAGCGTTGAACATCGGGTTCGACATCTGGCCCATCTGACCCATTTGCTGCATGTGAGCCATCTGTTGCGGGCTCATGCCCTGGGGCACGCCCATACCGGCCATCTGCTGGCCCATGGCTTGGCCCATCTGTTGGGGCATCATCGGCATCCCGCCAGCACCCATGGTGTTTGGGCTCTGCGGTGGACGGTTCGGCGTCTGCATCGCCATGTTGGGGTTGAAGCCCTGACCCATATTCTGCATGTAGGGGTTGGGCTGGGGCGTGCCGTGGTCAGACGGCACGGGTGACCCTTGCGGAGGGAACTGTTGTGCGCCGGGGGAGAAGGGGTGCGGGGACGCGGTCGAGACTCGCTGGGGCACGCTCCCCGGCCGGGGTTGTTGGTTCGACATCATGGGCGACGGGGACGCGTTCGCGGAGCCGTTCGGCTGGAGGTGGGGATGCTGGGCCATGGGCTGCGCGCCCTGGAACCCGGGGAAGGCGCCCTGCTGTGGCGTGTCGGAGCGCGACGGCGGCAGCATGCCGGGGTTCTGTCGCGGTGAAGATGCGGCCCCATCCTCGTGCGGCCGAGGGCGCTTTGATGGGACGACCGAGTTTGTTTGATAGACGGCGTTCTGGTAGGTCGGGGAGGCGTTGCGCATCTGGCCGTTGGACATGGCGGCCATCTGCTGCGCGTTCTGGAACTGGGCCGCGTTGAATTGGCCCGGGCTGGCCATGAAGGCAGCCGACGGGTCCATCATGGCACCGGATAGTGACGGGTCGTTCATAAGTGGGAAGGCGTTTCCATTGTGGTTCGGGGCAGGGGATTCGTTCATCCAGGTGCTCATGACTGTGATCGGACGCGGCGACCCATGGAACGGCAACTGTTTACGATCAGCAAGCCGCGCGTAACGGGGCGCGAGAGAGCATTAAGATGAGTATAAAGAAATATGATACGGTATAGACGGATGGAAAAATGCAAAACGATTAGAGTTGTCGCAACGCGATGGGTTGGCGGTCGCGTCGCCCCAGTCGTGCACTTTTCGGGCTCGGGTGATGTGTTGGGGAAGGATGCGAGAGAGGCGAATTTGCGCAGACGGGGAGAGGTGGCAGGCCTTGTTCAGCAGATGACTTGGTGGGCTTCAGTGGGGTTGCGGCCGAGGGGTGCGTCGCAGCGTCGGGGTCAAGCGTGCCAGGCGCTGTCCCAGCGGGCGTTCGCACGCGACTGTGGGAGGATAGGCGCTACAACCCACTACAACAGCGCCCGTGGGGGGGAGTCGGGCAGGAGGGACAGCGGCAGCCAGTGCCAGCAATTCGGCCAGGCAGGCGGGACAGACCAGCGGACTCCCCAAGGCGACGTCGAGCGTCCCGCGACACAGATCCATCCAATCTCTGACCGCGATATGGATACCGCGTCACAAGAGAAAACTTAAATGGACATGTCGACGGGGCGCGACGGCCGGGGTGGGCAGAAAGGCTGCAGATGTACGGGGGACAGAGCCGGTGTAGTGGGTGGCAACAGGCGACGCCGCGTGAACCCAGACACGAACGGGGAAACTGTTCCCACCACGCGCCGGCCGGGGCCGGGAATCGACTGGGGAAAGGACGAACACGAAAAAGGATCGAGAAACCTGACTCACCTAGCGTGTCGCGCGTCTATTTTGGCTGTGAGGCCCTGTCGGATGCGGATGGGGAACGTGGGTGGAGGTGCGATGAGAAGGCGAACGGGAAGCGAAAAGGAGGAAACACCGCGCCTAGACAGTGCGTGTGCCAGCGCCCGTCGAAAAGAGCAATCGAGAGACCCCCCTTGGCCAAGACCGACTGGACGAAAGGTACAAGACACAAAATTAACAGGCAGGGAAGGGTCACTTTAGATGGTACAAGGAGGCGTGGGAATCGTCGGCGGATGGGGAGCGACCGCGACTTGCTGCGACTCTGAATTGGCGGGTGGCCGATCGGGGTTGGGGGAATTTGGGGGGGGCGCGGCGGTCTCGAATTTTTTCTCTTGCGACTCCTCCCATTCTGTCTTCCTGTCCCCTTTCCTGATGAGGTATTTAAGTGGGTCCTGTGGCTTCGGCCGTGTCCAGCCTTTCATTGGTGGACGGGTGTGTCAGAATTGGGGACGAGTGCGGCTGGCCCCTATCTCGGGCGGCAGAACCAGGGATGAATCGATGCGAGATGGTGAAGGTGGTGTGGGTCGAAGGGGAAGAAGAGCCAATGAGTGCAAAGGGTTAACTCCCAGATAGTGCATGTCTGGTTGGTGTTAAGGGATCTGTGGTGGACGGCAGGAAGCGTCAACACGAGACAATCTCCCCTTAGCAGAGCCTTAGCACTTGCTTCTCTCAGTTGCAACCGAGTCAGCGCGGTGCCTCTGCTGCTAACGGCGAACGAGTCAGGCGTGGCGTCCTTGTCCGAGCCAGACTCGGGTATCTTGCCCAATGGCCAGAAAGCGAGCGAAGAAACAGGACCTGTGGCCGGCGGCTGACGCTTGTCGCTCGATCGCATGGCGCCAGCGATGAGCCGGGTCTGGTTTGACTCGAATCCGCAGTCCGTCTCTCGGCTCAATGGCCGACACCCATCAACTCGAATCCCAACTGACAGGAAAGACTCGGCAAGTGGCGCTTCTGGCAGCGTCGACGTGGAAATCGTTCGGTCAGAGAACTTCCAATTGCCGAGCTAATTGGGAGTTCCACGGTGTCGAGCGTCCGGGGATGCAGGCAGCCCCCGCCCCTATGGCTCCCTCGCGTACTGGGAGGCGTCGGTGGAATAAAAGCAGAGCTGTCTGTGTCACCAGCTCGCCAGGCAAAGAAACCCCCGGGATCTGATACACGACAGATGCCGTCGGGCTTTCCTCCCAGCAGCGGCCCCTCCTGCGACCCCGCCGATCACAAGGACGAAACGAGCCCGTCCTGAGCTGTCATCGCAGGTGGCAAGGGTGCAACCGAGCCCACCCCAACTCGCAAAAGGGATCGTCAAGGCCCTGAGACCAAGGCACGCCGCTGACACGGAACCCCCATCGATCCCATCCCTGGCGACTGAGAAATGCCGAGATCCATTGGGCCTCAGCCGCTCGACGTGGAATGCCCAGAAAATTGGGCCGGCGCCGCGGCGGGATTGCCAAGTATCCTCCACTGAGATTGGCGGTCGCGGACGCTGGGTGACGGATGACCAGCAGGGCGACCCGCAACTCCCGTCAGTGCCGTCACACGCTTTTTAGCGGCCCTGCGGGTCGCTCCAAAGGGGGCCCAGGTTTGAAGCGAGATGACGGCCAAGAATAATACCGGAAGGCCGACCAAAGGAACAAAAAATTCCATCCTTTTGAGAGAACGGGCCATGCCTCGTGATTCCGAGCCCGGTGGTAGCATTAGCTGTTTTCGTCGCTGTCGCTCTGCCGGCCCCTGTCCGCTGCGTTGCCGTTCCTGGGGAACATGGTGTGGTGGGGTCTGGAGGTGGAGCGGTGGCCCCCCTCACAGAGACCAGCGAGCACCTGTTTCGGGTGGCCGTTTCCGCACGAGCGAAAAAAATGTGCAAGAGGCTCACCCGGCGCCTGTGTGATGTGGGCGAAGAATGGGCATTTTCGACGGCGGGTCTTCTCGTCGTGATTCCATTGCTGCTGTTGTCCGCCGCTGGTTGACGTCGCTGTTATCGATTTGGCGCTGCGCTCGCCGTTGACACTAACATGGGAGTGTCCTGGATGGGGCAGGACCCGAGATTGCGGTACAGCCCAGGCTGGGGTGTGAGTGAGGGAAAGAGCGAAAACCAGCGTGACAGGAGCAACAACGCAACGCAAAAGAGAGCGAGAAACTTGGGAGGAGAAGGACCCCGACAGGAGAGAGGAAGAACGAGGGAGGGAGAAAAGTGTGGAAAGGAGCGAGAAAGGGTAGGAAACGAGCGGGGGTGGTGGCAGTAGGGTCATCTTATGTGAGATACCCAGATACCTCCCGTCTCCCCGTCGCCCTTTCCACGCTTCTCGTGCACGCCCCGGTGCGCCTGCCCCAGCTCGGGGGAACCCAGTTGTCTCGTCGCTCGGATGATCCGTTCTTTCCCTGCCTCTCTCCTGTTTTTGCCTTCCAAACGCTCTAATTAAGGCCTTCCTCGCGCGCCTGTTACGACCCTCAGTCCCGAACTCAAATCGTCCGTTGAGCTTCTTGGGTACCCAGGATCGTTTCCCGCACCCATTCCATCGTCGGGCTTTCCCCTCGAAACCTTGTTCCATCTCACCGGTGATCAGCTGAGATTGTGTTACTCCGCTCTTCTTATGCCCTCGCTGTATTATATATTTGGGTCTGGAGGTGGTTCGTGTGTCTGTTCTTTGATCGTCTCGATCCCGGGCTTCCCTTCCCTCGCCGTTCTGCTTCCAACAGCCCCGCTGTCGGGGACGCCTAATCTGGCACATACATGCGGCCCAGGGTCCAAGAGCGGTCGTTGATCGCTTCCAGGCTGCCGAGCATCTGGGGGCGCACAGCACGGCCATTCCTCCATCCCCCGGCCTGGGGCTGCTGGCGCAGATGTACCTTCCGTCCGGCGGGCCCGGCCCTTTCAACATTCGCCATTCCGCTTTTCCATACCGTCTGCGGGCGCGAACCCTGGGCGCTATTCCCATTCCGTCCCTGGCCGCTCGGCACGCGGGAGCTGGCGAAGGTCGGAATGTGCGTCACCGGATAGAGCCGTGGGGCTCGGCAACGGTTTTGGGCGCCCAGAGTGACGGGCAAGTCGAGATGAGAGGGCATCCCCGGCCAGGCAATTGCGGCTTTACCCCCCTCGCTTGTTTCCCCTCCCTCTTGTATCTCGTCGTATTTGCTCGCGTGTACAAGTATCTCCCGTGGTTTAGGGTGGCGATAGTGTCGCCAAGGGGGCCACGAGCTATGGAGTTAAAGTGGGCGATCCATCTCCCGCGGGCTCCACAGCGTCAGACATCAAACCCCGAGCGTGACGTGTGGGCGGTTTCCGCATTCATGCCCCCGGCCGCACAAATCATTGGTACCTGTAGATTTCTTTGTCTGTACTCGTGTGTTTCTGTCGCTAATTATATGATATCGTCCGTTCTATCACTTCTCCTCTGCAGATCAAGCTGCGTGGCTTGCCGGTGGCGGAGGATGCGCATACTTGTACTGATGTCGCGATCCGGATGACACCGACGGCGGCTGGCCGCCTGGGGGAGTGGCACATTCCCTGCTGGCGGGTCACGAGAAAGGGGCCTCGTTGGTGTTCCTGTCCGGAATTGTCGTCGCGATTCTTAATTCCATTTTCCCTTCATGTGGACCATCCCCAATAAGAATGCCCGTTCCACGATACCCGGATCCTTGTTTGCCGGGGTCGTTCGGCGTGGGACCCCTGCTCGGCCCTCCCATCCAAGCTATTTCACCCCATATATGTTCGTCCTGGGGACGGCCCGTCCGATTTCGCACCCAGATAAGTGGGAAGCCGTTGATCGAGACCTACCCTGAGCCATGTCTCTGGTGGGACCGGCAGCCGCTCCATGTTTGGCCTTCCCTTGGCCCACAACCATGCACTTTGGGCCCAGGCCATCCCGGCAGCCATAATCAGTCAAACGGGCACAAGGAGTTGTGTTGCCGATCAGCGTCTGTCATGGGAATGAAAGGTCGGACGAACAGGGGTCGATCAACGAGAAGAGCGAAGACAGCGTGCTCGATGGCCCTACAAGGACGAAGCGCCAGCCGTGAAGGGGTTCGTTTTGGCTGGTGTCCGAGCCTCGGGCGCCGCGCCTTGCGTCGATGTTTTACCATACATCTGAACGTGTGTGATTCCACAAATGGGTTTCTTCAGGCGTCTCACGAGCTCACATTTCTGTCACCCGGCGCCGTCGATGATCCAGGGAGGCCGTAGAACTTGAAAAACACACAACCGAGTGAACGAAGAATCTATTACGCCGAATGACATGCCCGTTAATCCGAACCGATCAATTGCTTCACATGCACGTCCAACACCGTCACGATCGCCTCGTCCAGCCCCTCCACCGCCAGTATCCCATCCACCCAGGCCCCCAGCTTCGCCCGCAGCGGCCCCGCCTCCGCGCACCCCTCCACGGCCGGCCGTAACCTCGCGTACACCTCGCGCAGGCCCCTCGGGAACTCGGCCGTGAGCGGCGACGCGCCGGCCACCGGCTGCCGGACGTGGCAGAACGCGGTCTCGGCCGCGCCGGGGTAGGCCTCGCGCATGGCGTCCAGGACGTGCTGGAGGATCCTGGGCGCCGCCGCGGCGGAGAGGTTGAAGGCGGCCACGACGTCGAAGAACTCCTCGGCCACGGCGGGCGAGAAGAACTCCTGCCTGCGGCTGATGTCGAAGATGGCGATGGGGATGGCGCCGTCGAGGGCCGGGTTGCTCTTCAGCTGGCTCTTGTTCTCCGAGCTGAAGACCTTCTTCGGCTTGGGCTCCGCGGCGTCCGGCTCCCTGGCCAGGTACCCGTCCTCGTCCTCGTCCTCGCTGTCGCTGCCCCCCAGCCGGATCTCGTCCCCGTCCTCCACCTGCCCCTCCTCGATCCCGCCCCTCCCAGGCTTGCTGCCCCCCTTCTTCGCGTCCATCTTCTGCAGCCACTCCATCTCGCACCGCACGTACTCGACCCACACCGTCCCCTCCCCGGCGCACGACCTGCACCCCCTCATAAACAGCCCCCTCGCGCCCGCCATGTCCCCGCCCGCCGCCGACCGCCGCGCCGCCATCACCCACAGCCCCGCGTCGCGCGGCATCAGCCTCAGCGCCCGCGTCATGGCCCGCCGCCACCGCTTCGACGCGCGCGCCGCGCTCATGTACGCGAGGTACTCGAGCCACAGGTCCCGCGCGAACTGGTGCCGCTCGACGCCGCGGTCGTAGATCTGCAGGATGCGGCCCTGGCTCGCGTGGCCCGACGACAGGTTGCGCAGCCGCAGGCGCGCGCAGCGCTTCACGCGCAGCGAGTCGAGCGACTGCTCCCACCGCGCGTACGCCGAGTAGTCGGAGGGCAGGTTCCCCTGGGAGAGGACGCGGTGCTCAAAGTCATTTCGCTTCTGGACTATCGTGCGGAGTTCGTCCTTTTGCGGTCGTCAGCGCATGCGTGCGGGTCGTGGGGTGGTGGTGTGCTGGAGGTCTCAACTCACCTTTGTGAAGAGCTCCTTCTCCTCCCACTCTCGGAGCTGGGGGACGGAGCGCTCCAGGTAGAAGCGCGCCTTCTCGGTGACGCCGGACATGTTTTCGGGTTGGGTTTGGATTTCGCCCTCTTCGATGGGTGCTGCTCGCGGTCGACGAGCCCAGTATTTTGTGCCAGGAACTTTTTTTCTGGGCCTGGGACGTGGGGCCTTATCGATAAGGCCTGAAAGGAGACTACCTATGATATTTGCATACCCTTGATAACCCGGTCACCTCTCTCTGTGGGGCCGGGTTAGAACACCAGAACAGGACTTTGATTTCCCCTAATCCCGAATATCGATCTAACACCTTAAGAATAACTAACATGCAGTGTATCTTTATTGTCTTCCTTGACCTGGCAGGGCCCGTGTGGGTTCGCATACATAACTACTTCGAGTCGCCGGCCACTCTCAGCATTGCGAGCCAATCGGGACAGGGCTCGTCGGTTCAGGTACGGAGTACTTCGAATTGCCCTTTTTAGCCTCTCGCCTTGTCCTCGCCATGTGGCCCACTGCAGCCCGTACTTTCGTGTTGACTGCTGTTATTTAAACTACGAGGGCCATCCATCCGTCTCCCTGAGAACAATTGCCTTTTTTGCTTCATAATACCTACGGTTGGCTTGCAAGTCACTTGCAAAACACCGTCTACCCTCATCACAGCCATCGCATCTAGTTACCGCCTAGGGTCACTTACCGATTCCTATCATAACGCAAAGTCTCGCAGTGCGTCTCATTATGGCACTAGACGATACACCTGCCGGTCGACTTGAACCGAGCCCCAAAATCCCAGCCACGTTCGAAGCAGCCGTGGCCCAAACACTGCTCGTGTCTCTTGCCGCACGGGCTCTTGATGCGGCCTCACAGTCCCCAATTCTCGGCGATCCTTATGCCAAAGACGTTTTGGACAAGCTCGAATTTGACTCGCAGAAGACGAGCCTGTCACCTGTAGATAGTGCCGGCGTTGCACTACGGACACGGCACCTTGATCGATGGACGGCATCGTTTCTCAATAACCACCCTCGCTGCACGGTGCTCCATCTGGCATGTGGGCTAGACAGCCGCATGCAGCGGATCGATTGGGGCGGCGATGTGAGGTGGGTTGATGTTGACCTGCCAGAAGTCATCGCGCTCCGGCGACGAACCATGGCCACATCTCTGGCTGGGCGCGACTACGCGTTGCTAGGCGATAGCGTGACCGACAACGGCTGGCTGGAGGAAATCCCCGCGGACCGTCCAACCGTTGTTGTCATGGAAGGCTTGCTGTCGTATCTTCCGGAGGAGGATGTGAATAGACTGCTCTCCCGCCTGGTCGACAGGTTCGGGCACGGAGAACTGCTTTTCGAGTGCATGAACTCAAAGGTCCTGTCTTCGCTTCAAAAGAAGAACCTCAAGGCCGTGGAAGAAACTGGAGCAAGCTTTCATTGGGCTGTTGATGACTTGAGCAGTGTGCAAGATATCCATCCTCACCTGGAGTTGCTCGAAACGATGTGTTTTTGCGAGGCACCGGGGGTGGAACAGTTTCCGCTCGGCAGAAGGGCTCTGTTGTATTTCATGTCTTGGGTGTCTTCTATGCGAGAGAGCGCGCGGTTTGTACGATTCGGATTCAACTCTAAAGCACCCGGAAATACTGGCGCTTAGATGTGCGAGATCTTCCTGAGGCTTGTCCGCGTCTTGGTCACTGACATGTACCTGACTATACCTATGAGCTAGGAGGAAATCTGGATATATTATCGAAGCCTTTGTAATACATGTGCTGTCCAGATTGTTTCCCCCTGTTGGCCTGCTCCTTCGCACATGGATATGTCTTGCCACTGTGGTCATTTCTTCTCCTTTGAGTCCTGATGAATCAACCAAGTTTACGGAAATAGAAGCACTTGATCTTGAGCCAAGGGGCGCAGTTCGGCCTCCAATGAAACGGAACAGGGGTGGGGGCGCAGTGTGACAGATTTGGAGGGGACCCAAATCCGACCAACCCCTCAAGCTGTCTCCGGACACCGCCCCGAGTCCAGAAAGCCGCCCATGCTTATTCCGTTGAGAGGATCACGCCTAGGTGTAGGACCGAGGTAATACCAACTTCACGACCAGCCAGGCGGCCGGCCCCACCCACCGCCAATCCGGCGGAGCCTATTAAGGACAACGCCCGTTTCCGCACCCCGCAACGGACCGAAGCCCCACAAGGCCATGTCCGGAAACCCGCTGACCGGGAAGGTCGAGGTTCTCGGTCAGACCCTTACGAGCGTGGTGTACTGCCTCCCCGGCGAGACGACCGTCCTCAAAGCCCCCGGGCTGTGGCTAGACGGGAAATGCCACGACCGTCGGCCCGGCGAGGGGGCGCTGGAGAAGGAGGACACGATATACAAGGTCCTCGGCGACCACCCCCGCATCGTCAAGTCTCTAGGTCTGGAGCAGATCGCGCCGGGCGTGACGGCCCTGAGGCTCGAGCGAGCCACGATCGGGTGTGTTCGCAAATACATTGTTGAGCAACGCAATGACCCGCCCCCGATAAACGACCGCCTGCGGATGGCGCTGGAGTTCGCCGAGGCCGTGGCTTACCTGCACCAGAAGGGCGTCATCTGGCACGACACCTCGGCGCGGAACGCCCTATTCTTTGACGACTTTCACATCAAGATCTGCGACTTCGGCGCGTCGTCCGCTGAGGGACACGGCTTTGAACTGGAGCAGGGCTACGAGTCGCGCTACGAGCTCCCACCGCGCGGACGGGAGGAGTCCGACATCCCCATCCTGGCGAAGGAGCTTTTTGCCGTTGGGTCCGCGGTCTTTGAGATCACGGAGTGGAAGGTCCCGTATGATGGTGTATCGGAACATGATCTCGTATGGATGGTTTATAACGACGAGTTGCCCACCATTTCAGAGGTCAACCCGGCCCGTGATATCATCAGCCAATGTTGGCATGAGGAGTACGAGACGGCTGAGTCTGTTGTGAGGGACATGAGTGCCATGGCGCGTCAATGATCCCGCATAGCACACGACATCAGGCTGTTGGGTATATACGAAGGAAGAGTAGCCCCGGTGTCTTTCGAAAGAGCTTACAGGGCCATAAAGGTCGCAAAATTCCACATACAAACTAGGAGAGACAACTCTAACACCCCTGCACACGCTGCCACCGGCGCACGCACCAAGATCTCTCACATTCCAGCCAGATGGCTTGCAGATCCTCCCTTTGGAAAGCACCATGGTCCCTACAGCATGGTTTGAGAGATAAGCTACACTTTATTAATGAAGCTTAAATCATTTCTCGATAACCTTTCTTTCCTTTTAAGAAGGTATAATACTTAATTAAACTAGACTTGATTCAAAAGAATTAGGTCTAGCTAATTTCACAAACCAGGAACCCCGTTGAGTATTCGTATCTAGTCCGCCTTGGCATAAGTCATCGTTTTTAGAACCAGGTACTCCTCGACACCATACTTCGATCCCTCAAGTCCGAATCCTGACTCCTTGATGCCTCCGAACGGACTCGCTGGATCAGCCACAATAGGCGTATTGACTCCAATCATGCCGAGCTCGAGCTTCTCTCCCACTCTCTGTATGCGGCGAGTATCTGTCGACCAGATATAACCAGCTAGACCAACATTCACCAGATTGACCGTCTCCACCAAGTCGGCTTCGGAATCGAAAGAGAAGATGACAGCTACGGGACCGAACAACTCTTCCCTCGCGACGGTCATGTCTTGTGTCGCCTCAGTGACAAGTGTCGGGCGGTAGAATGATCCGGGGCCATCCATTTTTCCGCCTCCAATGATACGAGCACCCTTTGACTCGGCCTCACTAACCCACTCATCGAGTCGAGCTACTGAGCCAGAATGTATGACAGGGCCATGAGTCGTGCTCTTCTCAAATCCACTGCCAACCCTGAAGGTCGTCTGCACCGCCTGAGTGAGGCGACTGACGAAATCGTCGTAAACCTTCGCGTGGATAAAAAAACGGTTCGCACAGACGCATGTCTGACCTGATCCGCGGAACTTGCAGACAATAGCGCCAGCAACAGCGGCGTCCAAATCCGCGTCGTCAAACACGATGAAAGGCGCGTTACCGCCCAACTCCAACGAGAGTTTCTTCAGCGTGGAGGCACTCTGCTCCATGAGCAGCTTGCCGACGCGAGTTGAACCCGTGAAAGATACCTTTCGGATCTTGGGATGAGTCGTCAGGACATTACCGACTGCAGGTGTACCTTCAGTCGAAGCAGTAATCACATTAAACACTCCCTTGGGGAAGCCAGCTTCCTCGGCCAGCTTTGCGAGGGCGAGAGCCGTGAAAGGAGTCTCGGCCGCTACTTTGCAGATGACTGTGCAGCCAGCTGCGAGCGCTGCGCCGGCCTTTCTGGTGATCATAGCTGCAGGGAAGTTCCACCTGCGGTCGGGGCGTTAATTGAACGGCATCTAATCGCGCGTTGCGGATTGACTTACGGAGTGATAAGCGCGCAAACTCCAATAGGCTCCTTGTAGGTAACAATGTGCTTGCGTCCACATGATGAAGGAATCGAGTCACCATATATCCTCGGAGCTTCCTCGCTGAACCACTCAACCAAGCCTGCTGCAAACTGCACCTCCCCAGCACCTTCTGCAATGGGCTTCCCGTTCTCCCATGTGATAAGTGTAGCGAGATCATCTTTGTTCTCGATGATCAGATCGTACCATTTGCGCAGGAGTTTAGATCGCTGCCTGCCTGACAATTGTCTGTAAGTGGCCAGGGCTGCGTGGGCGGCTTCAATGGCCTCAACTGTGTCCGCTTGGTCGAAGTCGGGACAATCGCCGATCTTTAGCCCAGTAGCAGGATCTTTGGGACTGTTAGTATGAGACAAGTACTGATAGTGATATTGTCTTGCGACGTACCGCTCACTTCAAATATCTTGCCCAACCGCGCTGGAATCCAGGCACCATTGACATAGCATTTTCCACACGTCAGAAGAGACGGGGCTCGGAGCTTGGGAAAGTCAATATCGATAAGACTGGCGATTTCAGCATAATTCTGACATCAAGGCTTACTTGTGGTGTTGCCATATTCCTTGTCAAAGCAGTGCACATTGACTCTCTCCCACTCATACCCTCGTGCTCTGCTGAAAATTCTTGATCACGATAAGGTATTCTTGCTCTCTATATCAAGTCGTTCTCGAATTGCCTGCATCAACTTTACCTTTTGTCCTTTGATTACAATGCCTCTCGTAACACTGGCTCGGCTCCGAGACCGTTCCAATTGTTCTCGCTATCACCAGCCTGGCTTCTCCACACCTCCCTGTCTTGGGTCTAGGCTTGTAGCACTCGGTTCCGAAAGTGACGGATCCACCCAACACTCATTTCCGATTGTGTTAAAGACGAGAATAGCACAAGCCGGTGGCAAGATCACAAGGACCTAATTACCGGAGCCGTGGTCGACGGAACCGTCGTGACTGAAAGGGCTAAGCTCGTGAGGCTCTGAATCATGCCATTGAATTACGCCGTTGAAGAGGCACGAGGCTGAGAATTGAAACTCAGCATCCTCTAAACCTAAATAGGGCCCTTTTGAAAAGATGTCGACATGTTTTGACGTTGATCTTGGCCTTCAACTTAGTGATAGTAGACCGACACGTTAATCGCCATGACTTCCCCAGCCAAGAGCCCAGAAACGATCCCAATCAATGTCAATGACATACGGGAAATCGCCCGGTCAAAGCTAAGCTCCGGTGTTTGGCATTACTACACCACTGGAGCAGACAGACAATACACGTTGGAACGAAATTCCTCGATATTCCGCAAGTATGTCACGCTTAACTATCTTTTTCCTGTCTTTCGTCGAAGGTTTAGGCACTAACAGACCATTTACCCTCCTTGTAGACTCCTCATCCGCCCACGGGTCTTGCGCGATGTTAGCAAGATTGACATAAAGACTACGATCTTCGGCAAACATTATGATATGCCGATCGCCATCGCCCCCAGTGCCTATCAGAAGCTCGTGGGATCAGACGGCGAAGTTGGTTTAACTAGAGCCAGCCACGCCCTTGGGACGAATTTCATCCTCTCGTCAAATGCAACAACATCTCTCGAAGACGTTATACGCGCCTTGCCTCAAAGAAACACCAATTACCCGAATCCTTGGTTTCAGCTATATTTTCTTCGCTCTCGCGAAGTGACGGGCCGCCTCATTCGCCAAGCGGAGAGCGCTGGCTACGAGGCCCTGGTGTTGACAGTTGACACTGTTGTGCTTGGCAACAGGTATCATGAGCGAAGAGAACCTCTCACGCTCCCAGCGGGGATGCGTATGGCTAATCAAGCCAGCATCAAGGCTGGAAGTGTCTCGAAAGGGCGGCTTATCCTCAATGCGAGTACGGCAAAGGAAGCGGAACGATTGATGAAGGAGCATGGAGACATGATAGTTGACCCAAGTTTGGATTGGGAAGAGACGATCCCGTGGCTTCGCTCACAAACTCGCATGAAGGTCATCCTGAAGGGTATCATGACGGGGGAAGATGCCGCGAAAGCGATCGAGGCAGGCGTCGATGGCATCATCGTCTCAAACCACGGAGGCCGGCAGCTTGACGGAACTCCGTCGACGTTGGAGGTCCTTCCAGAGATTGTAGCAGCGGTGAATGGGAGATTGCCTGTCATGGTCGATGGAGGAATCAACCAGGGCAGCGATGTATTCAAGGCACTCGCTCTCGGTGCCGACTTATGCTTCATTGGGAGGGCGGCATTATGGGGTCTTGCCTACAAGGGACAAGAAGGTGTTGAGACGGTTCTGAACATTCTGGAGAGAGAGTTATCGCGCACAATGGCGTTGGCAGGGGCTACATCTCTGAAGCATATCTCCAAGGACATGCTTGGAGTTGTCAAGAGGGATGGCTTCGGGATCTCAAAGTTGTAGACTCGCGTTTGTTATACGCTAACCTTTCAATGGCATGAGTAGACAAAAAATTCGTAAACTTGAATTAGAAGGCTCCAACCCCTACATTCATTGTAATTGCTTGGTTCATTACAGAGTACTAATGTACCCATAGAAGACTTGTGGAGTCTGTCTGGACAAGAGCTTTTAGCCCCGATCACTAGGAAATCTCTATAAATCCCTGGATTCCCGTCTGTCTCCTTAAATCTGCAGCATCTTATCACTAAAAAGGACCTCTCTCAAGCGTTGCACAAGTATTACCCAGCGAGCCTATTCTACCGCGGCTGGACCATGCTGGCTTCCTCAATCCGAGCAGGACGACTGCTACTCTTGTTGGTCAAGATAAAGGCCCTTCTCTCAAATTACTGATCGATGGGGAACTGGAGTCTTTGGATGAGCAGAGAGCAGCGGAGATCCTGCGACAGGGAGACATTGGGATCGTGGTTCAGCTGGGCACTGGCAAAGAAGAAGCAAAGCACTGGACTTGCGACCTGTAGCATGATTTTGTCAGCGTCAATGCTGATTACCGCTCCTAGCATATATGAAGCACAAATAGAAGACACACGCGGATGGAGAATCTAGAGTCTTGTCCAATGCAATGGCTATCTCGAAGCATCTATGAAAACCCTCGGGCCTTATTGTACTCATCGGCCACCTCGCGGGTAATTCTGACAATGTCCAGACATCCAGGCGAATCCGAATGGCAGCAAATCGAAGTAGGGTTCCCTTTGATCGGCAAGTCGATCAGCTCTCCGGTCTCAGCCTTGACCTTGCTCTCAAAGAATTGCGACCTAACACGCTGTCTCACAACCTCCGGATCCCACGGCGTCTTTTTCCTGTCGATGAAAAGCATCCCCTCCTTGGTATACTTAACATCAGCAAAATACTCCGCCCAGAACTCCAGGCTGGCTTCCCTTGCTGCAGTCTCCATGTTCGTCCCGGCCAGACCGAAAACAGCCACGCCACGAGGGACGCCAGCCCAGACGGCGCGCGCGACATCCATGTTGCGGATCATCATTCCGTACAGGATTCCGTGCGGCTTGACGTGGTGCAACTTCATGCCGTGGAGGTCGAGGAACCCTTGCAGCGCACCAATCTGGTAGACCATGTTGGCGGTGTGTTCCTCGGGCGTCATGGTGATTTCTCTCCGCCCGAAGCCTTGGACGTCTGGGAGGCCGGGGTGCGCCCCGACCTTGACATTGGCCTTCTTGCACAGCTCTACCGTCTTTGCCATGATCAGAGGGTCGCCAGCGCTGGAGGCTAAGTTAATACCGGGATCCTCGGGATATTTAGGGAGTCTCACTGGAATCCACAGGCAACATTTGCAAAGTCGATGAGCGGCAGCAATTGCTCATCGGGGCCACAGACGTAGTTGCCATAGCCTTCCCCCAGATCAACGTTAATGAACGCCTTCGTTTGCGAAGAAGCCATTCTCACAACAGTAGTCAACAAACGTTCCGCTGGGTTAAGCTCGAGAAACTTTGATGAGATGATGATGATGAAGTATCTAGGGAATTATCTGGCGCCATGTCTGGGGTGTGTCGCGCGTCACTCACTACCCGACTCAGACTGGAGTAGAGAGGGGATGGCGGTTACTGTCCTCGGAACCGAGTGGGATGGCGGCTGCTGTCCTCAGAGCCGGGCGGGGTTCCTCGGAACCGAGTGCTTAGTGTTCTACTAATTCAATATGTCTAGGCAACTAAGCCTTCTACAGTAACCACAGCGTCGAGTGGAAGATACGGTCTCCATAGTACTGCCGTAAATGTGGAGGATCTGCCACTAAGGGTTAGTCTCATTCCGGTACCATGGACTCGGCGGCTCCGAGGTAGGGGGCACCCCGGAACCGTTATCTCCAAGCAGTCTCCCCAGATCGCAGCATACGACTCCGCACCGGCATCTCTGCGAGACGATGAATGATGCTGTAGAGGAAAGGGAAAACAAGGTTCGACCCGACCAAAAAATATATCCTAAGTAAGGGTACCCTGCTCGCATGATCCCTTGCGCATAGATGCTGACGGGAATACTATTTTGAATGGAGCCGGTAGACACACAACTATACCCAGCGAAAATGAAGAGTCTCCATAGTGTTCTCATCGCTAATCGTGGCGAGATCGCATGCCGGCTTATCACAGCTGCCAGGTTAGTTACAGGCATCACTCGACGGGTGATTCCCTGTGGTGTCATTCGCTAACATGACTTGATACGCATCACAGTAAGCTGGGGATCCGATCAATTGCGATATATACACCTCAAGACAGTTCCTCACTTCATGTATCTGCTGCGACCGAGGCCGTCCAACTAGAAGGCCCAGCGAAGTCTAGCTACCTGGACGGGTGAGTCTACCCCGCTGCCTAGGATGGCGATGAACAACCTACTGACACCGTGGCTCCCAGTGATCAAATCATTAAGATTGCCAAACAGCGTGGAGCCCAAGCCATCATCCCAGGCTATGGATTCCTCTCAGAGAACACCGACTTCGCTAGGGCAGTGGCAGCAGCCGGCATGGTCTTTGTAGGCCCTTCACCCGAAGCCATTGACTCCTTCGGCCTCAAGCACACAGCCAGAACCCTCGCCGTGGAAGCTGGTGTGCCAGTGGTGCCAGGCTCCCAGGAACTCCTCCAGAATGAGGATGACGCCGCGGCTACCGCATCGTCCCTTGGCTATCCCGTCATGCTCAAGGCGACAGCTGGTGGCGGCGGCATGGGCCTGCTCATTTGCGCCGACGAGGCCGAGGTTCGCGCAAACTTCCGGACAGTCCAGTCTCGAGGTGCCTCGCTGTTCAAGAATGCAGGTGTCTTCCTGGAACGATACTATCCCGACAGCCATCACATCGAGGTCCAAGTCTTCGGAAACGGCATGGGAAAGGCAATCAGCGTAGGAGAGCGTGAATGCTCCATCCAGCGAAGACACCAGAAGGTCATCGAGGAGTGTCCTAGTCCATTTGTGGAGAGGCATCTTGACCTTCGCCACGCGCTGACGACCTGCGCCGTTCGTCTAGCGGAAAGCATCAGGTACGGCTCTGCAGGCACGGTGGAGTACCTCGTTGACGACATTACCGGCGACTTCTTCTTCCTCGAGATGAACACCCGCCTCCAGGTCGAGCACGGCATCACCGAGCTCTGCTACAATGTCGACCTCGTCGAGCTGATGTACCGCCAAGCAGACCAGGAAATCGGAGGAGCCGGTGGCCTTACCGAGGAGGAGCTGTCAGAATTGCAGAAGCTCTGTCTGGAGCCTAAGGGCCATGCTATCGAGGCGCGAGTGTACGCCGAGAACCCGGCCAAGAACTATGAACCCAGCCCTGGTATGCTGCAAGAAGTGGCCTGGCACGAGCCGAAGGGCACACGAGTAGACACCTGGATCCGGGCCGGCATGACCATCAGCCCGGCCTTTGACCCTCTTTTAGCAAAGGTCATGTACCACGGATCTACAAGAGACGCGGCCATTGCTGGAATGACAAATGTTTTGTCCAAGAGCCACATCTGTGGCCCACCCGTCAACGTCGAGTTTCTCCTTGCTATCCTCCAAGACAAGACTTTCCGATCCGGGTTCACTATCACCAAGTTTCTCGAGACTTTCAACTACGTCCCTGCGGCTATCGACATCATCAATGGCGGGCCTTACACGCTCGTGCAGGACTATCCTGGCCGGCCGACTGTAGGTCGCGGATTTGGCCACTGCGGTCCTATGGATCCCATTGCGTTCCAGGCTGCGAACTTGCTTGTCGGTAATGATGTCGGCATCGAGGGCCTTGAGATCACACTGGAGGGACCCGAAATGGTTTTCCTGGGCGATGCCATTGTCGCTGTCTGTGGCCCGCCCATCCCAGTTCAAGTCGACGGCCACGACGTTGCTTCCTGGACACGGCTACACATAAAGGCTGGTCAGCGCCTGGCAATCGGAAAACTTGCTGCACAGTGCAGAGCTTACCTCGCTGTGTATGGTGGCTTCAAAAACGTCGCCAGATGGTTCGATAGCAAGGCCACCAACCCCCTCGCGACCGTGGGCGGCTACCAAGGCCGTCCTCTTCGTAAGGGTGACTTTCTCAGGATTGTCGACGCGAGTGAGCTCCCCGCCCGCCACGAGGTGACGATTCCTCGCGATCTCTTGCCGTCCTATACCAGCGACTGGATCCTCCGGGTAATGAGCGGTCCATATGAGACAGGCTACCTGACACCAGATTACATCGAAACCCTCTATAGTACGCCGTGGGAGATCAGCCACAACGCCGCAAGAGGGGGTATTCGGCTTTTGGGCCCTCGTCCAGGATTCATTAGGCCCAATGGAGGCGAAGGCGGCGCTCATCCCAGTAATGTGGTTGAGTACGGATACCCTATTGGCGGCCTCAACTTCACCGGTGACGAGCCCGCCATCTTGCCCGTCGACTGTCCCGATCTCGGCGGCTTCATCTGCAACCTCACCGTGATCAAGGCCGACATGTGGAAGCTTGGACAGCTCCGCTCCGGTGAGAAAGTCAGGTTCCAGCGCGTCGGTATTGACACGGCCGTTGAGCTGAACCGGAAGAACCACGAGTTCATTCAGAGACTGTCCACTTGCATAAAGGAGGGGTCGTGGACGAGGAGTCTACCCTGGGACAATAGTCCCGTCGAAGAGTTCCGTTCCGACGGGCCAACGGATGTACTCAAGGTCGTCGAAGCTCGGGCAGGACGCCCAAAGGTCTCCTACCGCGGAGGCGCAGACACGTATATTCTAGCCGAGTACGGCGAGGGCTCATTCGATCTCAACCTGACCTGTCGCGCATCGCGCCTTAAGGCTGTGCTTGAGCACTCGCTAGGCAAAGGATCTGCCATCGTGAACACCGTCAGCTGTGCCAGCTCCCTGGCCGTCTTCTATGACTCCCTCAAGATATCGAGAGACGAGCTATTGGCCAAGCTTGAGAAGATGGAGGAGCAGCTTAGCGGTACCGAGGCGGGCAAAATCCCCGTCAGACGCTTCAAACTGCCACTCACGTTCAGTCATGCCAAGCTGACGGATTGTATCGAGCGGTATATGCTCACCCAACGCTCCATCGCCGCCTATCTTCCGGATCCCTTGAAATTCGTGGCTGATCACAACGGCATCACCCCCGAGGAGCTTAAGAATACGATTCTCAAGTCAGAGTCCATCATATTCGCTGTTGGATTCGTCATGGCCCTACCTGTTCTGATTCCGGTTGATCCTCGCCTCCGACTCAACTCTCCCAAGATGAACCCAAGTCGCACCTTTACACCAGAAGGGTGTTTAACGATGGGAGGCAGCTCCTTCTCCATCTACCCTGTCGACGGTCCTGGCGGTTACATGCCCGTCGCCATGACGATGCCCTGTCTCGACTTATTCGGGCTGAAGAAAGGCTTCACAAAGCAGGAGCCCTGGCTCTTCCGTCCCCTGGACCTGATCACCTTCTACGAGGTTTCCGAATCAGAGTACGACGCCAAGATGAGCGACTTCAAACGCGGCATCTATGACTTTGACGTCGAGGAGGCCTCCTTTGATCTTGCGGCGCACAACCAGCTGCTCCACGACGCAAAAGCGGATATCCAGCAGCTTAAGGGGTACCGTATCCCGCACCGCGAGAAGACCGTCGCTCTAGAGAAAGAGCTTCTGGAGGAATGGCATCAGAGCAAGCAAACCTCGGGCGGACCCAAGGACGGCAGAGAAGCGTTACTTCAAGGTAAGAAACAAGGAATTCCTTTCTATACTTCCAAGCGCAATCATGCTAACTCGTTCTGTACAGATCCAGATGTGGAGGTTGTGGAATCACCCATTAACGCGAATGTATGGAAGGTCTTGGTCAAGGAAGGCGATGTAATTGAGGCTGGCCAGACTCTTGTTATTTTGGAAGCCATGAAGATGGAGGTTTACGTCAAGGCTGACTTGCGCTTTGCTGGGCACAAGATTGAGAGAGTGTGGACGGAACCTAGCGACAGTGTGCACAGTGGGCAACCTTTGCTTGTACTTCGAGCGTAACGCAATCGATATTCATGTTTTGCATCTGTAGAGGTATGAACAGGAATCCTCTTGCTAAGGTAATTGAACAAGACATGACTTGAGCTAATGTTGGATTACCGGATCCCCCTCCCGTCAATCTATTCCTATATACGTGGGCGCGGGAGTAGGCCCTCCTTATGCAACTATGCCGGGTGCGTTGCATCCTAATGTCTGTGACCATATAGTGATTTGCAGGGGTTTGAGACGTGCAGATAAGGATTGCTCCAGGTCATTTCATTCCATATCCGGCCCTGATCCTTGTAAGCCCCACAGCCCAATCCAGCAGCTAAACACGTCCAGACGCAGACTAAAGCCAGCAGCCACAGATGGTCATGTGAGCCTTTACACTAGCGTACAACTCCCAAGCCCAAGGTATAAGACAAAACTACCCCCCACTTCGAAAGGAGCGCGAGTCTCGCGACGGACCCTACCTTGCGCACTGGCTGAACCTGGTCCCTATCAGCAGAACGTACGATTCCTCCCCACGATGGAGCGTCGTCGGCAGCAGCGCAAGGCATGTGTCGTCTGCCGGAATAGAAAAGTCCGCTGCGACATCGCTCAGTCGCAGACCGGCTCATGCTCAGTCTGCGCCAAGGGGGGTCTGGAATGCGTGTAAGTGACCTCGCTAGCCCGGCGCATCAAAGAGAAGCCGCTAAAGACGCATCCAGAGTTCAGAGGGACTGGGCTCCCCCGAGACGTGGGAGACAGCGGGCCAGGAGAAGACAGCAGCCTCAGGAACCGGGCACTCTATCATCACCGGCCCAAGCGAACACCGACGATGCTGAGAACAGTCCAGCTTCAGCGTCAGAACGCGGCCTTCCCAGAGACGCTTCCCAGGATACTCCAGAAGGTATCGGCCCGCGATATCTTCGAGGCGCACCAGCATCAGACGGATCCGACCAACTCGCGCGGACTGCCCTGGCCCGCTTCTTCAACGACCACGTCGACACAGAATGGTGGAAAATCTTCCAGACAACTGACAATTTCCGCATCGCCTACATTGGAACCAACGTCTCAAACCTGGCACATCTGCTCGGACTTCGTCATTATCATCGCACTCTCAACAATGATCAATCACGGTTTCCACCTGGGTTCCAAGAGCCTGCGAGGGTCGATGCATGGAGACCGAGCTTTGGTGGTATGGCGCAAAATGGGCAGGTTGGTGAAGCGCGAGGAGCGGCGTACCAGACGAGCGACCATGAGTCTCTCTTCCCTCAGCATGAGGCCTATATTGGAGGCGGAGTCCCCGACCAAAACATGACGTCTTATCAACCGCCAATACATCATCCTTTTCCCCCCATCCGGCCCATAAAGTCGTTGAAACCAACTGCCCTCGGAAGTCTGCATCCGTCACAAGATCCAGCGCAAGACCTCTGCATGTTTCCGGCCCAGGAGGTCCGACACGCGCTGGTTCTCGCATACTTCAAGCTCATCCATCCCCTCTGTCCTATCATCCCAATGTCAGTCTTCCTGAAGTCAAACGGCGAGCTGCAGGAACAACCGCCGCTTCTACTATTTCAAGCGGTTCTTTTAGCTGGAGCCCACGTTTGTACCCATCCGCTAGTCGCAAAAGACAGGCTGGTCGTCAAGAACGTCTTATTCAGGAGAGCCAGCATGCTCTTTCACCTGCGTCACGAGACGGCTCGCCTCCAACTAGCACAGGCCGCCGTGCTGTTTACATGGCACGTAAGCGACGGTGACACCGTTGCCAGCGGCCCCTGGTACTGGAACGGGATCGCCATGCGCATAGCCCTTGGTCTCGGCCTGCACAGGGCCGACAAACACCTTCCTGTCCTCGATCGGATTATAAACAAGCGTCTTTGGTGGACCATCTTCGTTGCAGAGACCTTTTCTGCCCTCGACACTGGACGGCCCAGCTCCATACAACTTCAGGACTTTGACCAGGACATGCTCCAGGACGACGACTTTATCGACGAACAAGAAATTGATCTCGCCCAGAGTCCTCCGGGGACTAGCTCCCATCGAAGCTTGCAACTTCGACATCACGTATGCATGGTGGAGCTGGCGATGATCATATTGAGCGTGCTTGAACTCAACTCGCCCGCCCCTAGACACAAACCTGACATTGCCAACCTCAACAGCACCCTGGCAGTTTGGGCGCTGCGATCAAACTGTGCGCTCGGAGCTCAAGGCGATGACTTTTACACCAACCATTTACGAATCCATTACAACCTAGTCATTATGCATCTGAATCGCAAGATTGGCGTCAATGCGACTGCCGACAACAGGGACGTATGCAGTATGGCCTCCGAAGCCATCCTATCATCCCTAGATCGGATCGTCAAGGCGGGTGAGATCCGACGCTGCCACTTCAGCACCATCGGTGCCGTCACCGCGGCCGGGATACAGATGGTGCAAGATCTCAGGGCAGCCGTGGCGTCGCGGGCCTTCATCTCCGCTCTGAGCGTATCGGAGCGCCTCACACAACTAATCGCCCATGGCGACTTGCTGGCCGAGTACTGGCCCAACGCATCTGCCGTGACGTCCGTGTTCAGCCAGCTCCGGAACGAGTACGAGCTGCATATCTCGGCTGGGCTGAACCAGGCGCAACTCGGAGATGTTGACATCGAATCCCCGGATTGGAACAGTCTTTTTGCATCGATGGATGTGCCGGCATATGCGTCGCTTGCAGACCACGAATGGCTGGGGTCGACAAACCTTACCGATCTGTAAACGATGCTTGCGTGGGAGTTAGGATAAGCTTTTGGGTCACTGTCACTTGATTTCATTGCCGGAGCATTTTTGGCTTAAACAGGGGTAACACTGATGAATACTCATGGTCAGGGAGAGGTACTCTGAGTAATGTATTCATCTGTACTTCCACATGCCCAGAGTTCAAGCCCTATAGCCAGGCAACTCTTGGAGAGCCTCGGTGATAATGGCGATGCCTTTTCGCAAGTCCGCCTCTGAGATAACCAACGGAGGTGCAAATCGAATAATGTTTCCTTGTGTAGGCTTGGTCTACAAGCACAAGTCAGCACTTCGAACTGCCGTAACTGCATCGCACGAGCGGTTTTGGGTAGACTCACCAATAGACCCTTCTGGCCCAACAAGACACAAAGGTCCCTTGCCGTCCGACCCTGGGCCACAGCCTCGTCAATGACCACAGCATTCAGCAGACCCTTCCCTCGGATCGTCTTGAGAATAGGAGAGTTGATCGCAGCCAGACCATCTCGGAAGATATTTCCAAGCTTGTCAGCCTTGTTAATCAGGTCCTCCTCCTCTATGACCTCAAGAGCGCGGATAGACACGGCACAGCCGAGTGGGTTACCGCCGTACGTAGATCCGTGGGTGCCCTGCTCCATGACAGACATGATCTCAGAGCTTGTGAGGACGCAACTCATAGGGTAAAGACCGCCTGACAAGGCCTTGCCCAGTGTCACCATATCAGGCTTGATACCGGACCATTCGGAGCAGAGCATGCGGCCTGTCCGTCCGATACCTGCTTGGATCTCGTCGCAGATAAACAAAACGTTGTGCTTCTTGCAGAGAGCGTGCACCTGCGCAAGATAGTCGTCATCGGGAACGACGATGCCGGCCTCACCTTGAATCGGCTCACAGATGAAAGCAGCTGTCCTTGGGCCGTACACGTCAAGAACGGCTTGGAGGTCGGAAATGTCGCTGTATCGGATAGGTTTTCCGGTATCGGGGTTGTACGAGGAAACGTGAGGGAGAAGAGGTCCATAGTGTCTCTTCGAGTTCGGGTCGGTCGAGAGGGTGATTGGAATAGTCTGGTCAACTTCGTCAGCCTCGGAACTTTTAGCGAACCTGGAACAAGCGTGCAAGGCACTTACGGTACGACCGTGGAAGTTTCCTTGGGCACCAAACACCCAGGCCTCGTCTTCAGGGACCTTCTTGGTCTTGTACGCCCACTTCCGAGCAATCTTCACTGCCGTCTCAACCGCCTCAGCACCAGTGCACATAGGCAAAACCTTCTCGTATCCAAAGACATCGGTAACCTTCTCAGCCCACTTTGGCAGCACATCACTGTAAAAGGCCCTAGAGCAGATGCTGAGACGACCAGCCTGCTCAGTCAAAGCCTTGACGAGAGCGGGGTGGCAATGTCCTTGGTTGGTGACGCTGTATGCTGACAAAAAGTCGAGATACTGCTTGCCTTCTGGGTCCCAGACATGGGCTCCCTCAGCACGAGCAAAGACTGTAGGAATAGGCGCGTAGATATCGGCTACGTGTTTGCTCTCGAGTTGAATCGCGCTCTTCGTGGATTGCGCATGGAATCGCGACTTGGTAGCCGTTGAAATGGCACGGACGTCGTCAGCGTGGGGAGACATGATGGGTTTGAATCGCCATAAAAGATTGCTCAACCTGGGCATCGACAGTGACTGGAGTTGAACTCGTGAAAAGGGCCTTAGGTATCTCATGAGGATAGGGCTGATAGGAAGACATGGGACATTGCCATTATATGGAGGGGCAAATGTAGAGGCGAGGAACCGAGTGCACCTTCCGACTGTTCTTCTATTGGTAAAGCCTTTAGTAAAACAACTTGAACTCAGGCTGCGCAAGGCGTGCATCGCTCGACCTTCGGAACCTCGGACATCCAGTATTATCGTGTAATGCAGTCCATTTCTGGCCCCGAGGATATGTCGGCTCCGAGATCTTAGCTATACTTGAAGCTAATTAGGTTAGTCCTCTTGGCGATCTGCTTGGCTCCTCATACGATGTCCCGGCTCCGAGAAAAGGTCCACTTTAAGTCCTCGTTACCTCAATCTCGGTTCCGAAATCTTATACTACTATGTGCCGATAATACCGGCCTCGGATCTACGCCGGAGGGGTCCAAGCCCAGCACTAGTCGCCCAATCCCAACGCTCGGTGAACCAGCCCGATATCTACCATTCGCCTAGGGTTACATCGTGGTTTTGGCACTGGAGCTACGCGAGTGCCTATGTCTTTGATACCATGCGTTTTGAGCTTATCCCCGTGGGGTAAGGTTGCGCGGCGCAAGATACGGGATGCGCGGGTTTCCCTGCTTATCATCATGCACAAGACGTACCCTTACGATCCCAGCCTTGAGATGACTTATAACTCGTACATCTCGTCCGCCCAATCTTGATGAATGAAACTCCACCCAGCTGCTTCGAGATACCTACTTTCTGGGTGTCTGAAACGACACTCAAGCGCTGCAATTAGACCCACTCCTAGAGACATATCCTATTGTTTTCACTATGTCTTCTATCGAAAAAGCTCCGTCTCGAGCTTCTGAAGAAAAGCAGAAAAGGTGTTCTTCGAATGAAGACATCATGTCAGCCGAACGGTCCACGAATCATGAAGGCATCACCGAGGTTTTCAAAGAGGGGGAGGATGTCAACTTTCGCACTGTTGGCTGGATCTGGGCCTCCATTATCTTCCTCAAGAGTAGGTTTCCCTTGCGAATGATTATCCCGTTGCCCAGGCCAGTGCTAACGACTCTTCCTTTTCCTCAGTCATGTTTGCAACTGGGGTTCTGTCCATTCCGATTGCGCTTTCAGCTCTCGGGGCTTTCCCAGGTGCTGTCAACGTCATCGCATGGTGTGCGGTCAACACATACGCTGCAGTCCTGATGGGTGATTTCCGCAACCGTCATTCTTCATGTCACTCTGTGGCCGACATGGCCCAGGTTGTAGGTGGCAAAGCCCTCCGTGAACTGGTTGGTGGCCTCTTCATCATCACCTGGGTCATCGTTGCGGGATCCGGTATAGTTGGGGCGGCTACAGCTCTTAATGCCGTCTCAACCCATGGCCTCTGCACCAACTGGTTTCTCCTGATCGTGACCGTGGCCATCATCCTCATGGCTAGTATCCGTACCTTTGAGAACCTGGGTTGGTTGACTTGGGTCGGATTCGCCGCTACCTTCGTAGCTGTTTTTATCGTTGTGTGAGTATCCATGCCCTCCTACGCGCTTCAGCGTCTATCTCGAGCTAACCTCTCATCCTCCAGTGTCGGCGTTACGACGCTCGATCGTCCAGCTGCAGCCCCAAAGACAGGACCTTACGAGCTGGGGTATGTCATTTTCGCCTCGCCGAACTTCATCCAAGGCATCAACGCAGTGACAACAATCTTCGTCTCCAGCGCCGGCTCGACCGCTTTCCTCCCCGTCATATCCGAGATGCGAGACCCGAAGCAGTACAAGAAGTCTCTCTACGTCTGCATGGCCATCGTCACGGCCTCCTACCTGTCCTTCTCTATGGTTGTCTACCGCTGGTGTGGTACTTGGGTTGCCTCCCCCTCCCTAGGCTCAGCGGGTCCCTTGCTCAAGAAGATTGCGTACGGTATTGCCTTCATTGGCTTGGTCGTCACTGGATCTTTGTATGTGCATATTGCATCGAAGTACCTCTTTGTCCGCATTCTCCGAAACTCCAACCACCTCCAGAGCAACACCTGGGTTCACTGGTCAGTCTGGTTCGGCTGCACCTTTGGACTTGGAGCGATTGCCCTTGCCATCGCTGGAGGCGTGCCAATTTTCAACTTCCTCCTCAGCCTGGCAGCGTCGATGGGCTTCGCCCCGTTGACCATCATCCTCCCCTCGTACCTGTACATTTACGACTTTGGAGCGTACCGCAAGGGAACTGCAATTCAGCAGGTCAAGTACTGGTTCCATTGGTTTCTTTTCGTTCTTGGATGTTTCCTGTCCGTTGGAGGTCTTTACGCCGTTATTTCCGCCATTAAAGAAGCCTATGCTGCAGGAACAATTGGATCGGCCTTCAGCTGCGCGGACAACAGCGGCTCTGTTTGAGTGATGGGCTTATTGGAGCAACATGAGGTAGAAATTAATATAAGTGAGCATGAGGCCTCGACAGGAACGGGAGCATCATACCGAAGTAACAGTTTCTGCTGCAAGCTCTCCGTGATTAGACCGCGTCGTCTGGCTCCATTTGAATCTAGGAGACAGAACTTTGGTTTACATTACTGCTAATGGGAATCGCCTCCACCATCCGTCGCAGCTCGAGCAGTGTCGGTCGTTGCTCTGGCGCCTCGCGCATGCAAGCATCGACGATGACCTGGAGTGGCTGGGGGACAGGCCACTCGACCTGCCTCGTAATAGGCGCATTGGCGTAGACCATGCCCTTGATGCACTCGCCGACGTCATATACATCGGAACGGGTAGTCCACCCGGAATCCAGCCCGCCGTCAGCCGCAATCTCCGGGGCGGCCCGCTGGCCCCACCGGCTCTCGAGGTCGCAGACCACCAGGCGGCCACCGTCCTGAGTAAAAAGACAATTGTCGACGCGGAGGTCCCGGTGGACGGTGCCAAGAGAGTGGAGGCAGGCCAGAGCGTGGATAATGTGGAGAACCCAGCGTTTGCAGGTTTCGAGGGAGGAGAAACGCGCTAACATGGGCCCACGCGTCGCAAGCTCCTCGAAGACCAGCTGTCCGTCGAGAGACCTGCCGAGGAGGCGGACGAGGTGGGGGGAGAGAGGGGCTCCGGGACACGATCCGCCCTGGCACTTCAAGAGGTTCTCAATCTCGCTCCTGTATTTCCCCTTCTTTAGGAAATGCTGGGAAGGGTCGACCTCAACAAGTGGAAGTTGGGCGAGGAGGTCTCCAATGTCTTCAGAGTCATCCTCAATGGGCTCTGGTAGCGCGGGGCACGTATCGAGGTCGCGGATGAGATCGCCATCGATTTCGAGGTGGCCCTGTGCTGGAGGCAGGTTGCGTTCCAGGCGGAGAATGCCTCCAGATAGCGTGCCCGACAGGTCAAAGAGCCGGACGTATCGGCCGGGTTCAGTGCCGTCGTCGTACCAGAGACCCATGTACGGCCGCTCCCCGGGGACGAACTCCATGTCGAGGACAGGCTGGCCAGCGGGGGGGAATAGGTTGGATCTCTGACGCTTGCCTTCGTAGTCGGCTCGAAGGCGGATGACTTCCTGGCTAAAGGCGTCATCCGCATCTGAGGCCATGGCTGTCTAGCTCTACGGACCACCAGAGTACAGTCTGGTGGTGTATCGGGCTTTTCGAGGGCGGCCTCTCATTTCGGGTAGAAGTGGGCGTGCGAATATGGCCAAGGGAAAAGGGGACAGTGGAAGATCCGCCCTTATAAATGTTGGGATTGGTTGCCGTCGACGTGACAGTCGACTTGATTGACGACAAACGATAGATGACGGCGCGAGGGCCGAGGAACATTGGCCCTCGGGAACAAAACTTGAGACATTGTTTGTCCGGCAGAACTTCAATTACCTCAGCGGGTTGAGACCCACGTGATTTCAGGTTGTCGACCACATCCGCGAAATCCGAGGCCTTGAAGAGGTAATGCTGCGACTTCATCTTTATCCCATCTTACAGTCGCTTCGTTTGAGGCCCGCCTTTTCCTCGACTGAATTGACCTCAGCCCTGACACCCCCGCAATACGCCAAGCGACGGCAAGTGGGTCTAGCTGAGGGACCGGGGCCTCAAAGCCGTCCAACCCGGACCAGCGTTCCTCGCTTCTTGAGGCAAAGTCAGCCACGCGCCGCCGGGACGCGCCACAGCCAAAATCTCCGAGGCGTCAGTCCGGCCCACGTTCCCCACCGAAAAGCCGCGACAGCACAGGTGTCTTGTTTCCCGCAGCCTGCCTTCCACCTTCCCCCCCTTCTCTCCTCTTCCCCAGACGAGGATACGCCCTTCTCCCACCCGCGCTTCGTCCTTCGTTGTAGCATCCTTGTCTCATCGTTTTCTCTCCCCTGGGCCAGCGCCGTGGCCCGCTCTCTTTTGTCTGCCTCGCCATGGCGTCCAGATACAAGGATAAGGATGGCGGCCTGGTGATGTCGTTCAGCGGCACCTGGGTTGCGTGGTCCCACACCATCATTGCCTATGGTATGTGCGCGCGACCGCGGCCCCTCGGCCCCACGCCCGTGATGGATACGATCGGGGGGCAACACCGACATCTCCCACCTCGGGGGGCGCCCAATTGCCCCCAATGCCTCGCTGAAGGCCCCGTACTGACAGTGCCTCGGTAGCCGCGTTCCTCGGCGCGCTCCTCGTCGGCTGCTCGCTCCACTACCGCAAGATCGTCAAGAACGCGTGGTTCGGATACCCCGACGAGTGGTTCCCCTCCGTCTCGGCCACCATCGGCGACCACTATCCCGAGCGTTCCGTCTTCCAGCTCCTCATCGCCATAACAGCTGGTGCGATCCCCCGTACTCCGCGCGTGCGGCCCCATGCCGTTTCGACCGCCCCATAACTGACACTCCCCGAATCCAGGACCCCGATTCGCGCTCGTCGGCCTGTGGTACGTTATGACGCGGCGGCAAGGCGGCGCCCTCCCCAAGATCGTCGGCGCGTTCGGCCTCCTGCGGACCATCACCTGCGGCGGCTGGAGCTTCATCACCTCGAGCGACGACCACGACTGGCACGACATCTTCATGATCTCGTACCTGGTCATCACGCTGCCCTGGACCGTCGGATGCATCGCGCTCAGCCCGCCGAACCCGACCGCCATCAAGTACCGGAAGCGCCTGGCCGCCGCGTTCTTCGGAACCCTCGTGCCGCTGGTGTACTACTTCCTCCAGCACAAGATCCACCGAGTCCCGGGAGGTACGGATGCCCCCCCCCTGCCTCTGCCCCGTCGAGGCCCCCGCTGACATCCCCAGCCTACACGATCTACGCCCTCTTCGAGTGGGCCCTCATCCTCTTCGACGTCGGCTTCGACGCCGTCACCGCGGTCGACTTTGCGAACTTGGAGGTGCAGGTCAGGGATGTCAAGGGCCTGACCCCGGGGTACGTCTAAAAGCTGGCTTCCCGCGACGTGGGCCCTCCATGTATATTACCGTGGAACCACGACTACACTTTCGATCTATGGTGGGGGGGGAAATAGAAGTCATTGGTGCCGCAAAAGCGAGAACGTATTCTAAACGCTTCGATTTGTCACAGTGTCGCCGTTTCCGTACCGAGCGTCGCCACTAACGACGCCGAGAAAGAGTAGGCAGCCCCCTTGGAGAGGGCGTTGTATGTCACAGCTAGTGCTGATGGGTCATAGGAAGGAACTGCCGCTGGAGGGCGCGCTCACCCTGCGGTTTACGTGGACCGAGGCGTTGGATACTGCGGCCAACATCTATCAAGGAGTACGTGCCCTGACTTGTAGCCCGTGTCCACGCAGTTGGCTGACCGCGTGTAGTTCGTGTTCTGGACGATCCTGACGAGTCTGGGTGTTGTCGTCTGGTGTAAGTCTATGCTCTGCTCGGCGCGAGGCAGTCATTCTAACGCGCTTAGACTTTCCCCTCTGGCACATGGGCATCTCCGGCTTTGAAGTTTTTATTATGACCACCGTTTCACCCTTCCTCCTCGCGAACACAAAATTCCGGTCCTTTGCCGTCAACAACCAGCGCCTGCTCCACCTCGCCTCGCTGGCGGGCCTCGCCGCCTACCTCCTCACGAAACCCGTCTGGCGGCTCTTTGCCGTCGGCTTTGGCGTCACAATGACTTGCCTCAGCTGGGTCACGACGCTCCACGCCGATTCGACGCAGGAGAACAGGATCGAGGCGAGGATACTGGGGTTGGCGATAGGCCTCATCCTTTCCGCCACGTTAAAGTTTGCGTGGTGGACGAACAACCCCGTGTGGCCCATCATGCACGCGGAGAACGGGGGCTGGAACGGGACCGGCCTCGCTCTGGGCCTGCTTTCAGTGCTGCAGTTTACGAGGAGAGCACCTCCGACTCCCAGCGAGGCGTCGGCTCAGAAGGGCGGCAAGTCGTACCTGACGGCCTGCGGCATCGCGGGCCTCTTCTTCGGCCTGCACTCGCTCCTCTCGGACACGAGCACGATGATCCTCTGGGTCTGGGAGGGCTACCCCATCCGCGGCCCCTACTCCGCCAGCCACGGCTGGATGACGGCCGCCGCCATGACCGCCGGCCTCCTGCTGGGCCTCCACCACCCCAACGTCATCGCCAGCTGGAGCGCGTACGCCGTCGGCTGCGTCGGCGCCGCGTACCTCACGCTCCACCCCAACTGGCTCGGCTACTACGGCGCCCTCACGATCGCCGCGTACCTGATGGCCCTCTGCGTGCCGCTCGTCCGCCACGCCTCCCGCAGGTCACCCGCCACGTCCTTTGGCCTCGGCTTCCTGATCTACAACGTCATGGTCCTCTTCCACGTATGGGTGGTCGCGTACGCCTTTGTCCCCGGCGGGCCGCTCGTGCGGGAGCACACGGACTGGGTGATGCTGACCATGATGGGGCTCATCGGGTGCGGCGTGTTCGACATGACGTCGGCGAGAGCGAGGTCGCCAAGGCCGGCGCCCAGGGCCAGGTCGCAGCACAGGAGGTACCACGGCGCGGCGGCGCTGCTAGTGAACGTCCTCTTCGCGTGCGCGACGGTGCGGCGGGCGCCGGCGGACAACCACGAGCCGCACCACGCGGACGACCACGTCCTGACGGCGGGGATCTGGACGATCCACTTCTCGCTGGACAACGACATGTGGTCGTCGGAGTACCGGATGCGCGACCTGATGCGCGAGCTGGAGCTCGACGTGGTGGGGCTCCTGGAGAGCGACCTGCAGCGGATCATCATGGGCAACCGCGACACGACGCAGTTCCTGGCGGAGGACCTGGGCATGTACGTCGACTACGGCCCCGGCCCCAACAAGCACACGTGGGGCGCGGCGCTGCTGAGCAAGTTCCCGATCGTCAACTCGACGCACCACCTCCTGCCGAGCCCCGTGGGCGAGCTGGCGCCGGCGATCCACGCGACGCTGGACGTGTACGGGACGCTGACGGACGTGTTCGTGTTCCACTCGGGCCAGCAGGAGGACAAGCTGGACCGGCGGCTGCAGAGCGAGTACCTCTCGTCGCTGATGGGGTCGACGGACCGGCCGGCGATCCTGCTCAGCTACCTGGTGACCAAGCCGCACAAGAACAACTACAAGAGGTACGTCTCGGCGCAGAGCGGCATGCTGGACATCGACCCGGGCGACCTGGAGCGGTGGTGCGAGTACATCCTGTACAAGGGGCTGCGGAGGGTGGGGTACGCGCGCGTGAGCAGGAGCACCATCACGGACACGGAGCTGCAGGTGGGCAAGTTCGTGGTGCCGACGACGGAGGAGGAGAGGAGGGAGATTGCGGAGATGGGGGACGATGAGAGGGGGAGGAGGGTGGACGAGTGGAGGGTTCCTGAGGGGTGGAGGTTTCCGAGGATGTTTAGGAAGAGGGGGGTGAGGGGGCACCGGTACCATGTGTTCAAGTCGCCGAGGTACTACATGTAGGCCTCCCCCCGGGCGGCGGGTGTTTTGGTTAGAGGGGATGGGGTGGGAAGGTGTTTTTTGGGGAAGGGGGAGGTTTAATGGTGTAATGGGGGAAGGAGGGGGAGGACGGGTTGGCTTTGCATCCCTGGTTTTGGGGCGGAGTTTTTTGGGGGAGGGGAGCATGAGGGGGAGTATGAGAGTGGTGCTTTTGTGCCTTGATATCCCATGCGCCTTTTATATATCCAGTCGAGTTTTCTTTTCTTCTTTCTATTTACCCGTCTTTCATGTTGACGGTGCGGGCCCTGCAACCTCTTCGCCGGGTCTCGAGCGACGCCTTTCATAAGCGAGCTCCCTGCCTTGGAGCTTTTGTGCCTCTTCCATGGCGCGGATGCGGCTTCGTGCCGCCTTAGACGGTCATGTCGGGCGCTCCGCATCCGTCCGCCGCAGCAGCCGTGGGGTCCCCCCCCTCGCCTACTCCTACAACGTGAAGACGCCGGCGGCATTCCCGGGCCCGTAGCCCCGAGCTCCACCCGCTCTTCTCCTAGGACACTCAGAGAAGCTTACGCCATCATCGAGGGGCTACAGTCGCCGAGCTCCCCATCACCTCTGACAAGGCGGATTAGTCTATTATCAGGGGTCAAGGAGGCGGTTTGAGCGTGCATCTCGGGGCGGCAATGTCTGCGCCTGGCCTGGGCTATACGTAACGCACGAAAGGCAAGGTGTTGGACAAGTACAGCAGTCTCGTTAATAACTTTTAGCACCTTTTCAGAGCCGATCCCCCCCATAGAAACCATGCCACCATTACATAGGGATCCACAACTCCCAGATCGCCTACTCTAGCTATCGGGCATATAAGCCTTCATTAGGTGCTCTTGCTCCAGCACGAACCCTTTCTTGCAGGTCCCGCACACGGCCTCACGGTCGAAAAGCCCCTTTATAGCGGACACCGCTTTGCAGTGGGGGCACATCGCCTCCAGGTTCTTCAGCCCATACTTGTCATAAAGCTTCCGGGCCTCCCTGTCCGCCCTCTTCTTGTACGCCGCCCTTTCCGCGTCCGTCAGGTCCCCCTCGTACCAGAACACGTCATAGAAGCGGAAGGAGATGGCGTCGGCCCCGCTTCCCTCGGGGCCGGGGGCGTCCTCGACGCTGAAACTGCCGCCATCGCCCCAGTTTTTGCCCCACGAGTTCAGGAATGTCAGGGACTGCGGTGCGCAGTCGGCCAGGACCACGGCGTGGCCGCCGTCGCGGGGTAGCTCGCGGTGGGTTCGCATCAGACTTGCCGGCAGCGTAGATTTCATCGTGGCTTCGTTCTTGAAGAAGTTGCAGAAGGTGTCCCAGCCCGGTTTTGACAGGTAGAACGTCGCCAGGACCGGCCGCCGCCTCAGAACCGCCTGCCGCGCCTCGTCCTTGCCCACGCGGCGGATCTTCAGGGGCGGGTACCACTCCTCCACCCACCGCAGGAGATCCTCCCACTCCCACCCATCGTAACCCTCCGGGAATGAGGCCAAGATCCTCTGCCTCAGGTGCTTTATCCTCCGCACCCTGCCCCTCTCCCACAGGTTCCTTATCCTCCGCACCCTGCCCCTCTCCCGCAGGTGCCTTATCCTCCGCACCCTGCCCCCCTCCCGCAGGTGCCTTATCCTACCCCACTCCCTCCTCCACCCCGCGATCCGGCGCAGCGCCATGTGGGTGACCGCCGCGACGGCGTGGGCGTAGCACGTCTCACGGTTTCCCTGGCTGGACGGGTCGGTGCAGACCCTGACGTGTATGTCGTTGACGACCTCGTCCAGCTTCTTGCGGCCCAGCAGGTCGAGGAGGACGTCGGCGGACCTGAGGCGCGCGGAGAGCAGGTGCGCGCAGAACTGGTCGAGGGCGAGCGGGCTGCACACGGTTGCGTAGAGGGCGCACTCGCCCGACGAGGGTACGCTCCAGCCCGAGTTGGCGAGGACGGGCACCGGGTGCGCGGAGCCCCTGACGCGCGAGGCCATGTCGAACAGTGCTCTTTGGCCCCTGTCCCAGCGCTCGTCGTGGCAGTCGTGCAGGACCTCGCGCGGGACGGAGGAGTCCTCGGTGAGGAAAACCGTCGCGAGCGTGACGCCCTCGTCCTTGAGCTCTTCGGCGACAGGAAGCGGGTCTTCGTCCGTGTACTCCCCATCTGACACCATGATGAGGATTTTGTCTCCGACCTCTCGGTGCTCGCGGAACGTGGATAGCGAGGTCTCGAGGGCGTGATGCATGGGTGTGAGTCCGTAGAGATATTCCCGCAAAGTGTCGAGTAGTGTCCTGTCCTCCACCTCCGCGATGTCTACCTCTTGCCCTTTATCTTGCCCGCCTCCATCACCCTTCTCGCTTACCGTCCCGTCCTCTCCCTGGGTGATGTTTACCCCTTTCCCTTTGTCTTGCCCGCCCCCCTCACCCTTCTCACTTGCTGTCCTGTCCTCCCCCTCTGCGATGTCTACCCCTTTTCCTTTACCTTCCCCATCCCCCTCACTCTTCTCACTTGCCGTCCTGTTCTCCGCCTCTGCGATGTCTACCCCTTCTCCTTCACCTTCCCCACCCCCTTCACTCTTCTCAACTGCCGTCCGCTCCTCGAGCCGCTGCAGTAGGCGTATCACCTCCGACACCTTTCGGGGCCGAAATTCTCGAAAGTCATTTAACCACGTTCTGGCGATGTGCTGGGCCATCCTGAACGCTTTCGAGTTATCCACCACGACGGCCTCGGCGCGATCCGCCGTACTCCCCCAAAAACTCCGACAAATTGAAAGCAAGGGAGCTGGTACCCAGGAGCTCACAAGTCCAGAGTCGATGACAGCGTCAACCATATTCCCTGCCGCTCTGGTAGTCCCCACGGTCTCCTCAACCGTGCCCGGTGGCGGAATCGCGTCGACGAATTCCTGGACCTTCTGCCCGTGCAGCCGCAGGTGTGCAAAGACGAAGCGGGCCTGGTCGTCTGCAAGCCTCGTATTGATGTACTCGGTGATATGCCCCAGATTCTGTGAATTCGCGAGGTCGATGAGGAGCTCACGGCCGCTCCGGCGATCTTCGTGGTCTCCGAGAAGGGCGTCGATAGCCCCGCACAGGTCAATGGCGGGCGGACAGCCGTCATTCCAGACCATGTTGGGCCCGAAGGTGCTCATAAGGCCCTGGCGAGTCATATCCTGCTGCTTGAGCCCAAACGCGCCCACAAAGATCTGGGAGTCAGGGTCATTCCCCCCCTCTGTCTGCGCAACCTTGATCGTCGCCCGGATGACGGCGCGGAGCCGGTCGACCGCGCGCTCGTCCCCCTTCCCCGTCTCGAGGGCAGCCTTCATCGAGCCGGAGACGTCGAGGAGGCATCCGATTAGCCGGGGGCTCGCTTTCTTCTCGGGAATTTCGGGATCTTGGGCTGAAGTTGTTCCTTTGGGAAGTTCGTGGTCTGAAGAAGAGGTTGTTTCTTCGGAAATCTCGGACCCTGAAGGCGAGGTCGTTTCTTCAGAAAGTTCGCAGCCTGAAGCAGGGGTCGTTTCTTCAGAAGTTTCGCAGCCTGAAGAAGGGGTCGTTTCTTCGGTCATTTCGTAGATCGGGGGCGTGTTCGTCTCCCCAGGCATCCCAAAGTCAGGAGCCAAGCTCGGCTTGTATAGCAAGGGTCTCTCCCGGCCTTCTTGAATGGGGAACCAGAGCGACGGAGTAACACCGCTGAAAATAATTCAAGGTGAACAAGGGGGGAGAAACTGGCGAGACATCCGCCCAGTCCGGTCTTCAAAGCGGGGGTGCCAGGCAAGCTGCACCCCCGCGAGCCCTCGTCGAATCAAGCGCTTGTGCAACAGTGCAGCCTGCTCGCCGTCGCAACTTGGGAAAAATTCAGCTCTGGACTGGCTGGCCAGTCGTGGCGGTCCGGCCGAGTAGTCGCTCCGCCCCTTTGTATGGTGCCTACGCGATCCCGCCGCGCTCCAGATCCTAGTCCTGGGAGGGCGTCAGCTAGGGAGATGGGGCTTATATGCTACCACAGCGGTAGACGAACAACTTGTCTATAAGCCACGGAGATCTCCTAAGCCTCCTTATGGAGGATGGGACTCGAAAACGTCTGCGTGTCCATGGGGCGCCGACCGCCCGTGGATTACACATCCATGGCGCTCGCCGGTGCGCAACCTGGTACCAACACAGACATAGCCCTGGTCCGCCTCTCACATGGGACATGCTGCAACTGTATCTCATATACACCGCTTTACACGCGTCCCTTTAATATTCGTGTCATGGAGGGTTCCGTCATCTCCAAACGAAGATATCCTTCCACACCTTGAGTAGCGAAGTCCCCACAGAGTACACCAAAGCCCCGATTAATCTCAGGCAATAAGCAATACACCTGTGCCCAATCCCTAGACCCGTAAGCCAGAAACAATCCCGCCAGAAAGACCCCATACCTCGAAATCGATAAGCAATATCTTCTCCCAACCCAGGGTGACGTCCTTCCGCCCCGGCCCCACCCGAAGTGGGCCCCGGTCCGGCCCGCTTCCTCCGGCCAAAGTCAGTCAGCGATACACTTGAATGTTAAACAGGACGCAAAATAGGCTTGACTACTCGGTCGCATTCATCCCCTCAGCTAAAAACTATTTTTAACGGATACAGGTATTCATATTGGCGCCACTCATATCCAATCTTGACCCCCGCCTACCCAATCCCCCCTCTCAACTTCACTGGCCCTACCCGCTCACCTCCCTCCTCCGGAACTCAACCATCGGCCCGTCCTTCAAGCTCGTAAACGTGTCCATGAGCTGGAACTCCCCCACTCTCTGCCTCCCCCACTCTAGATCCGCTCTCCCCTCGCCCGGATCCACCACCCCCAGGGCCTTCCGCACCTCGAACAGGAAGAACACCCTCGCCAGCGTGACCGTCATCTCCCCGTACGCGAGCCCCTTCCCGATGCACCCCCGCGGCCCGATGCTGAACGGGCAGAACGCGCTCTGCGCCGTGGCGAGCTCCTCCTGCGTCGTGCGCCCCCCGGTGAGCGGGTTCTCCTCGCCGACGAGCCAGCGCTCGGGGACATAGCGGAAGGGCTGCGGGTAGTAGTCGCCGTTGTGGTGGATGGTGTAGTGCGGCGTGCCGACCACGATCCCCTCGGGGATGAACTCGTCGCAGATCGTCATGCCGCCGGCCTGCACCTCGCGCGGGAGGAGCCCGCCGACGGACGGCGACATGCGCATCGCCTCGTCGATGCAGGCGCGGAGGTACGTGCACCCTGTGAGCGTCGACCCCTGGCGAATCTCCTCCACGTCGGAAAACGCGCTGCGGACCTCCTCGGCGGCGCGCGCGAGGCTCGCCGGGTTACGGACGAGGTAGAACAGCGTGGCGGCCATGGCGGTAGAAGTCGTGTCCGAGCCCGCGATGATCCTGGCGTTTTGTTAGCTGGAGAGATCCTGGTGGCCTCAGAGACTTCCACTTACAGCAAGTTCGACTCCCCCCACAGCTCGGGCGTTGTGAACCCCATCCCGGTGTGCGGGTCCTTCGCCTTCAGGAGGTAGTAGAAGAAGTCCCGGCGGTCCGTATCGTGGCCGATCTTCGTCCTCTCCTCCAGCTGCGCCCTGCTGTAGGCCATGTAGCGCGCGCGCCCGGCGGCGATGCTCGGAAAGAGGTACTTGTCGATGCCGAGCTTATCGATCAGGGGCATGGTGCCGCACTGGAAGAGTCAGCCGTGTTTCCCGCCAATCCTCCAGAGGGACTCACGATCAGGTGCCTCCTCGCGGCGACGACGACTAGGTCCAGCGCAAACCGGTTGTCGGCGCTCTCCAACATCCTAAACGCCTTACCAAAACACAGATCGCCCAGGATATCCATGGCCAAATAGTTGCACCAGTCACTCATATTCCTCACCCCACTCCACCCCTTCTTCTCGCCGGGCACCACCGTCCCGTCGTCCTCCTCCGACCGCCCGATCATGTCGCAGAACGTGCGCACGTTGGCCAGCACGTACCTCTCCATCTCCTTTATGGCAGAATCGGAGAAGCCGTGGGCCAGCACGCGGCGCTTGCGGGCATGCAGCTCGCGGTCGCGGGCATTGTGGGTGTTGGGCGCCGGGTGCACGAAGGCGTCGTAGAAGTGCGCCTTGCGGACGTTGGCGCGGTGGGCGTAGATGGTCTTGAGGGCCGGGGACGAGTTGAAGGAGACCGAGTTAGGGCCGAAGCGGACGATGGGGCCTGCCGTTTCGTGTTAGAGCAGTGGAGAGGGCGGGCAGATGGGATGGGACGTACCATATTGCTCGTGGAGACGCCAGAACTCGATGTGGCGGTCGCCCTTCCAGGCGTGGTAGAGCTGGTATGCGTCGGTGACCTTGGCGAGACGGGGCCCGGGGTACTTGGCCAGCGGGTGGAAGAAGACGCGGTAGACGATTAGGGAAACGGTCTGCGATTGTTAGTCTCAGCATTCCTCTCCCGGGACGAGCAGTGCGTCCCCGGGAGGGCACTCACGTAGAGGACACCCGCGCCGAGGGCGACAGTAAGGTAGAGAAGGGCATGTTTGGCGTGGAATTGGAGCTCCATGGTGAGTTCAGGGACGTCTAGCCTCCTGCTCTTCAAGGAAGATACTCTGCAGGTAAACGTTCGCGGGTGCCAATCCGGACAGGCTCAGAAGGAGGTACTGGATGTGGAAAAACATTCTTATACCGGCGCTACCACCTGATAGCTCGAACCTTCGTACCCGCTGACTCCGTATGGATTCACTGTTTCCCCCCTCTTAGCCCATCCATTCCTCCCTTCCGCTGGTTGCTCCTCCCCGCACGCACTTATTCCGCACCACCGGCTCACCTTCCGCGTCTTATCTCGGCTCCAGTTGCCCCTTCCCAGTGGGGCCGTGGCCCCGTAACACCCGGCATTAGCCGCGCCGGTGCTCCCGCAGTTCGTGATCCGGCCGACGTCATGATTGAGTTGGTGGAAGGCTACCCTCGGCTACCGGCGGCGCCCTGTGACACCGCCGGTCCCCACACCTGACGACTTGGAGTAGCGCCGCTTTCAGTCGGGGATTTCTGGAGAATACGGGGGAGTGCGGCTGATGGGAAATCCGGCGCCCGTGGGTGGCCGCTGTCGCGCAGAAGCTCTGTATCCTGGTCCCGGTCATACTGCTTGGATCTTTTCGAATAAGCACGAGATGGCCTGAGGGGTAGGCTTTTTCGGATGGCGGATGCAGACTCCATTGTCAGTACCTTGGCCCCCCGCCTGCAGAATGCGACAGCTGGGCTCTGGGCGGTAGCTGCATCCCATTGTAACATGATTGTAAGAATGCCATGAAATATAGGTGATTACCGCCATAGCTGAAGTCGTTTCATGAGAGGGTGGCACCTGCCAATGTGCAGGACGATATAGAATCATCTCGGTAGTCCAGGGGAAAGAGCCACCATCAGTCCTTCCCTCCCAGGCCGCAGTTTCAGGTAAGGGTGGTACCTTCCAATATACGTCTTGAATCATCCAGGTATTTCCAGGGAAGGAGCAATTTTTAGAGCTTTCCTCCTCAGCTGCGGTCCTGTGTAAGCTCTCACCCACAACCCAAAGTTTGTGTGCGCCCACATCCTTGGTCCTTGGACTTGTGTCTCGTCTTCATCTCGCCACAGACTTCACCGTCCGCCATCTGGGCCCTATCATGCTCGAGTCGACGCGCACACTCACTTGGAATTGTCGCCATTCTCGCTGTTTGGAACACGCTACGCTGTCCAGCCGTCTGGACGGATGCCGCGCTGGACACCGCCACCTATCCATTGGACGAGCACGAGAAGATGGTGGAGGAAGCTATCAAAACTGTGGCGGTTTGACGATGCCCCCGCTCGACGACGACGTCGACCCCGTTGCGTTCGTGTACGGGCTCTCAGAGGCACTGGAAATCTGCAAGAAGTTTACAGATGCAGCGAATCGGTAGCCCAACCTTGATGCTGTTTCCGGCAAGTAGGTCGGAAAGAGCATGAGTTTCACCCTCCGGGCCCTCTACAACGCAGCGCGCTGCAGCGCACTCCCGACCAAAGGCCATGAGATTCCCCGAGCCCTTCTAGAAGAACGCGGGCCATGCATGCCTGTATCTCTTCAACATCGGCCCCGACGCGCTCAACGGCCAACGGATGGCAACCTTCACCGGTCCAGCGACGATCACCGGTAATGCACCCGAGGCAGACATCCTCCCCACGGGCACGACGAACCTAAAGGATCGCCCGTGGGGAGATGGCCGAGGACGTCGTCAACCGATGCCTTGGCTTCTGCTGCCATGTATGTGACCGGTGGTCAAGAAAGTCGCCCTTCATGAGCCAGGCCGACGTGAGAGCTTGGTACAAGAAGCAAGAGTCCAGGCTGCTGTCGTCGTTCCGGAAGAGGGAAGAGCACCGTGGCGGGGCGAAATCGTGGTGCAGAGGGATTTGCCGTCTTTCCGGAAAGAGAGGGCGCAGCACGGCAGCGGAGCCCTCTTCTTTTGCGAGATATCCTGCTATCCCTTACATCCAAGTCTGGCCAGGCTTTTTCCTAGCAGAGATCTGTCAGGTTCACTTCCAAAACTGACTATCTGGACCGGGGATATGGCGTGGATGGGGTCCATCTGGAACAGGGCCTCTCGACGTGACAGCGAACGGGGGGATTCATTGCGTTCTGGCTGTCGATAGCTCGGGCTGTCGACGACGCGAACGGAATCCAGGACTTACATCCGTCTCCCAGACGTCGAGTTCCTTGTTCACCCAACCGGTGTTACCATATATAACGGCGAGAAGCGCGAACGCAATCCTTTTGCGACCTTGTCGCTGAATTCGCTGCTTGTAGCAAGTCCTGCCCAAATCCAGTACTACATGGAGACGCGGATATCTGGACATCCAGGCGCCCCAACAGCGCCAAACGCGGGAATCGGCAGTGGCACCGTCCAGGGGCGCGGTTGGTTCCGCCCTGACCATCGGGATCGCATCATGGACGATATTCTCCGGATAGCAGAGTGGTCCGGGGAAACTGCCTGTTCGCTCATGTCCACTCAGCTGAGCACAATGAGGTGGCAATGCAACAAGGACTTCCCGACCATCGATACCGCAGAGAGACTCGTCCAGGATCATGTCCTCCAATCATAGAACCCACTGAGGTCCTCGCTGGGCCATCGGGTAAGTCTGAATCTCTTACGCTGTTGCTTGCGGATTGGTACTTGACCACTGCCATAGGACCACGGTGAACCGATGTGGACCGATTGGGACCCGGCCATGCCGGACTTGGAGCAGCGCCTGACAAACGACGGGCGAAACAAGACCCTCTTCGAGACGTGGACAAGCAGCATGGCTAAGAGCGGCGATAACAACGGAGTTCTACCCATTGATCTAGGAGGAGACCAGGCAAATCCGGGTACACAGGTGGCGAGGCAACTTTGCGCCCGGCTCCATACTGTGGGTGCTGGAGCCGGAACCCGTGCACTGCGAAACATGGCTGGGGCGTAGCTTTTGACAGTCCAGGCTCGGATTGAAGTGTAGGCGTATGACGCAACGGGAAACGTAGCGAAGGCGTCAGCCAGCAATATCTTGGCCGGCGAAACAGAGGAATTGCTACGGGAATGCATAAATGCAGACAGAAAATGGATACTGGGTGTGGAGGACTGGTGTAGAGCACGGCCACCGAGGTACTTTTCTATTTTCGGCTGCCTGGCGTTTCACGAATCGCTCCTTCTGCCTCGATGGGCAACATTGACATACCGAATCCGCGTGACAGCGACGCCCCGATATAACATTCGCCGCATCTGCATCTCCACCAGATCGAGCTTATGCAAGGCACCGGCAGTCGCCGTCATACCTGCGATTCGCCCCACGATACGATGTAACGTCTTCTCCCCCATTCGGCATGATCGTACGTGGGGCAGCCTCGATTCAGCTAAATGGCTGTCATTCCCATGGAACGCCCTCCTGCTGGCGTTACGGTGCCACCGCCCGCCGGTTCGCAGCGTCGCATTCGGGCCTGACGGCACCCATGGCTCCACTGTCTTCGAGAACAGTCCACAACGCCATGCCCGTGGCCAGTTTGGGCGTGGAGCATGAACGCCGTTGCCGCAGCTCACGAGCACGGACGACAAGAGTCCGTCACGAGGCGGCGCATGGTTCAGCCCTCTGGGGCTGCATGAAATCGTCATTCCGCCACGGATCGCCGTCGAGTTCATGCGTCCCCTCGGCGTGGCCCGATACGAATAGGCAGCCCTGACGAGAATATGCGCCCATCAGCTGGGTCCCAAGCTTGGGCCGTGATGTCAATCGATTCGCCTCCCTCCAGCCGGGTCTGCCCGTCCCCCTGTGGGCCAGGGTCTGGGGCACGCGATCCCCGGGCACCACGTCCCTGTTCCTTGTCCACTTGATACCGCGCGCTCGGTTCCCCTCACAACGTGGTTCTTTTCCCCCCAACGCCCAACAGCTGGGAATCTAACAAGTGTGACATCACAGTACCCCGTCACTCTCTCCAACACAAAGGAGAGGCCCACGCCCGGGCCGCCAACACGCGGGCCTCCCACCATCCCCGAAACAGCCGGCTCGGGTATTTCTCCAACCAGCCGCTCGCACGCGTCAGACAACACAAGACCCCAGTGGCGAACTCGTTCCTCCTCCCCCGCCATGCGATCCTTTCTATTCGCGGCGCCTCGCTTGTACCTTGCGGAACGTAGCACTGCTGCGTGTAACTCGGTGCTCCCCCACCTCTTCCATCGCCGATTCTATGCCATTCGTGTGATGGAAGACTTCCGTTTCAGGATTCTTTCTTTTCTGCATGTGCGTTGTGCGTTCCCTTCCCGCGCGTGTCAATATGTGGCCGTAATAAACAGCCTAATTATATTATCGGGACAGGACGCGGGAAGGGAGGACAGAGAGCCCAATGGCCGCCCTTCGCTGCTGTTACGAGACCCCGAAAGGCAAAAGGGAATGGGGAAAAAGTCGATGCTGTCCCAAAGGGGAACCTGGCTTGAGGGGACCTCGAAGGATTTCCCCGGCGCATTGAGCTTACTCCATCATACCTCGCCATCGATCTGACGTTGCCTCGGGATTCGCACGTACTTCGCCTCTTTCAACGCCCGTGACACCCGGCCTCCCCCGGATCCACCATCCTTGCATCCTGCACGAGCCTACATATCCGGGACCTCTCCCGCGAGGTTGCCTGCATCGTGCATGGGAGGCTCCACCGCCGACGCCGCCTTAAGCACCCGGAGAAGGCCCAAGCCATGACAGCGCGCCCGCGCCTCGATCCGTGATGCCGCGACTATGAAGGCTACTCGAGACACCATTTCGCCCGTGGGGCTCACGGTTCTCTATGAGCCCGAAGACCCCAGCGCCGCCGTGGCCGAGTGAGTCCCAAGCTTCCCACATACTAAACCCCGTCGCGCTGGTGCGGAAGGAATGCGCTCGAGACTAACACGTCCAGCATCGTCTTTGTGGCGGGCATGGGCGGCCACCCCGTAAAGACCTGGCTCTACACGCCTCCTCCCCCTCCCCCTCCCCAGCCCTCCAAGATCCCCCGCCGGACGCGCTCCTTTCGCTCGCGCGACGCAAAGGTCCTCGTCAAGCAGCCCTCCGCCCTCCTCCGGCGCACCCCGTCCGCAAAGGCAAAGGCAAAGTCCGCCTCGAACCTCCTCCTCTCGGGCGAGACGACAAAAGACCCGAAGAAGTCCGCGCCCGAGCTGTCCCTCGCGAAGGAGCCGCCGCCCCCGGCCGAGGTCTACTGGCCGCTGGACCTGCTGCCGCAGTCGTGCCCGTCGGCGAGGATACTGACGTGGGGATGTAATGCGATTGCGCTCGGGGGGCGGATGCCGAGGGCGCAAAGCGATGTGTTTGCGCACGCGGATGACTTATTAGGGGAGCTTACGCTTTTGAGGGATGAGACAGATACGGCGGGGCGGCCGATGATATTCATCGCGCACTCGCTGGGGGGTATAATATTGAAAGAGGTAGCTCCGCCCTGCTCTGGCTTCGCCGAGCTATCTCTTGGCTAAACTAGAGAACGCACACTAACCTGCCCAGGTCCTCCGCCGCTCAGAAGCAGAATACGACCACCCATGCAGAGCCCTCCTCCCCGCCACCTCCGCCGCCATCTTCCTCGCGTGCCCCCATCGCGCCACCGACCACGGGAGCCTCGCCGCCGCGGTGCGCTCCATGGCGAGCGAGTGCCTGGGTGTGTCACCCATGGACTACACGCTGCAGCTGCTCACCGGCTCGACGGGGCTGGAGGTGGAGGCCGGGAGGGAGGCCTTCGAGCGGATGTGGAACGACTGGAACTTCGGGGTGCGGAGTTTTGTGGAGGGGAGGGGTGATAACACGGAGGATTTGGTGAGTTGTAGCCCCCGGACTTCCCTGAAGGGGGTATGGGTGGGTAGGCCCTGGAGAGAAGAGTAGGAGCTAATGAGTGCAGGCACTTAGGAGAGCGGGGGCGTGCATTGGGGACGCGAGGGAGCGCGCGGAGGTCTTTGACGCGAACCACCTCGACATCTGCAAGTTCCGCTCGTCGCAGGACGCAGGCTTCAAGACGCTGCTCTCATCTCTCACATATTACATACTTAAAGAAACACACCGAAAACGAAAACTCAACCAAAAGGAAAAGGGTGAGCATCCTCGACCTCTCTCTTCCCCAGCCAGCGGTTCCCGCGCTAACACTCTACCGCAGAATGCCTCCGAGCCATTCTCCCCGACACAACCCACCGAGATCCCCTCCCCGCCTCCTACCCGGGGACCTGCCTGTGGCTCTACGACGTCCCCGCCTTCCAGGCCTGGCACCACCGCCACCCGGAGTCCTCGAACAAGCTCCTCTGGATCAAGGGGAGGCCCGGGTCCGGCAAGTCCGTGCTCTTGCGCTCGCTCCGCGGGCGCGTGGAGAAGCAATGGGGCCCAGCGGGGAGCGCCGTCGTCTCGGCGGCAGCCGAGGGCCGGGATCTCGATACGGTGTTCTACCTACCCTGCCGAAGTGGGCGGTGCGGAAATCCGGCAGGGGTGTACCGGAGCCTCCTGGGCCAACTATTCCCCCACGACCCGAAGCTAAGACGGGCATTACTGTCCCTCTGGGAGAGCAAGTTCCGCGTGGGAGTGCCAACCTTTGGCGACGCCGAGATCGTGTCGTTCTTCCTGGAGGACTACATCGCCCACGCGATCGAGCCCCCGACGAAGCGCACCTTTATCTTCGTCGACGTGGCGGACGACTGCTCCCCTTCGTACCTCTCGGACCTCCTGGCACACCTCTCCCAGCTGGCCCTCAACTCCACCTTTACCATCTGCGTCGCGTCTAACGACTACGCCTCTGTGACGCACCCCTCGGCCTTAGAAGTCATCATGGCCGAGCACAACGCCGACGACATCGCGAGGTACGCGAGCCTGAACCTCCTGGCGGAGTGGGAGGGGCGCAACGCGACTGTGCACCGCATCGCGGAGCGCTCGGGCGGCGTGTTCCTCTGGGCGGAGATCGTGGTGAACATACTCAACGCGGCGATCGAGGAGGGCGCCATGCAGGAGCTCATAGACGAGACCATCGCGGAACTACCCGGGGACATCGAGGGCCTGTACGAGTGGATCCTGGGCACGCTCTCGGAGGGCGAGAAGGCCGACTGCCTCGCGCTGATGCAGTGGGTGATACTCGCCTCGGAGCCCCTCCGCCTGAACGACCTCCGCGTGGCCGTCCGCCTCACCCGCCCCTGGCACCCGCGCTCGCCGCCCTCCGCCGCCCTGCACATCAACCCGCCCACCTCGCTCCGGCACATCCGCCGGCCCGGCTCCGCCACCTTCGACTCGCCGTACCAGTTCCACCGCTTCATGCGCTCGCGCTCCGTCGGGCTCCTCGAGCTGCGGTCCGAGGGCGGCGCGCGCGGCGGCGTGTCGCAGGAGCCGCTGGGCCTGCAGCGCGTGCAGGTGATCCACGACAGCGTGCGCGCCTTCTTCCTGTCCGGGCGCGGGTACGCGTGCCTGGCGGGGGAGAAGGCGGCGCGGGGCGCGAGCTTCGGGGACGCGGGCCACTTCGTGCTGCTGCGGGCGTGTCTGGAGTACCTCAACCTGACGGACTTTGCGTCGCTGGGGAACGCGCCGCTCTCGCCGCCCCTGCCGGTGTCGCCCGTGTCCCCCGACGCCCGGTCCTGGCGGCGCAACGTCAGCGACCAGCGCAACCTGATAACCTCCTCCTACCCCTTCCTCCAGTACGCCGTCTCCAACCTCCCCTACCACCTCCTCTCGCCCTCGCCCTCGCGCTCCTCCCTGCCCCAGCTGCCCCTCCTGCACCTCCTCGCGCGCGACAACCTGCGCCTCTACAGGCGGTGGACCTCCCTCCTGGGCGCCTCGACGCCGCGCCAGGTGCTCGCGGCCTCCGCGTCGGCGGAGGGCCTGCTGGCGCGCTTCCCGGCGGGGCGACTGGCGCTGGAGAGGGTGCTCCGCGCGCTGTGCAGGATCGCGGGGGAGGGCGTGGTGGTGGGGAGCCCCGGGCCGGTCTCGCCCAGCTCGGCGGGGAGCGAGGGGACGGCGCTCTGGAGCGCGGGGGCTGTTAGGACGCCGCTTACGCCGTTGAGTGTTGAGAAAGTGCAGATTGCCTTTTGAGGGCGGGGGTGTGGTTGGCCCCATTCCAGTCCCTTCTGTTTTCTTTCTCTTTTTTCTCTCTCTTTCTTTTGTTTTGTATCCCTTGTAGATGGGGGTGGGGGTGGGGGACGGGTATGGTTTAGTATTTAAGGGCTCCGGTTCTGGTTCTGGTTCTGGTTCTGGTTTGGTGTCACGATAGAGGAGAGGAACAGGTAAAAGGGGGGGCAAGGGGAGGCAGACCGGCGTTTTGACAGGTACGGGGGGAGGGCGAAAGTCAGTGGGCGGTGTCGTTTCTTCTTCCATTAACATTAAGCTGATCATCGCGTATCGGTCTCGGGTTTATCAACTGCTTCCCATGTTGGGACGACGGGGGTGGGCTTGGTTACGGCGAAGGGCAGCTGGGTTCGTTTGGGAGCCGTAGTAATTATGATTGTTCACAATGGAGGGCGAGCGTCGGGAGGTCCGACTCCGTGCAAGAAGGTGTCTCGCGTAGAGCCTCTCACCCTTTTTACGAGAATCACGGGGTGGAGGGTATCGTATGCAAGGGTGTGTGGCGGACGACTTCCGCCCAAGTTCTGTTCTCATTTATACTGGCCTCTCCCTCCCAGGGTATCAAATACATCCCCCATCCCCGTCCTCCTCGCACCCCCTTCCCGCTCCGCACGAAAGAACAGCAAAGTCAGCTCCCCAAAAAACGCCCATGCTATGACTCCCCTAACCCTGCCCCTCCCCTCTCCCTCTCACTCACCCCCAACCCCCCTCCTCCTCCCCGCACAAGAGCCTCGACCCCAGCACCAGCGCCGCGACCCCGAGCGCCCACCCCGCCGCGGCGCGCGGGCAGACCTCGCGCGCCCTCGGCCTCCCCCTCCGGGCCCACTACGGCCTCAGGTCGTGCACCCTGAACCCGAGGCGCGGCACCTCGTGCACGTGGCCGGCGGGTCGCATGGCGCCCGTGTAGATGTTGTCGATGGCGTGCGGGTGGAACGTGTCCTTCTGGCTGCAGTTGAGGATGTGCGGGAGGCCCGGCGGGTTGGTGAGGCGGAAGATGCCGTACCTGTTTTGTTCCTGTTAGTGAATGCCGGCGGCGAGGGTGGGCAACGAGGGAGAGGGGGAGGAGGACGTACGACGGCTCGAAGCGCGGGGCGCAGACGATGGCGATGCTCTCGGGCATCATCACCTGGTACCCGGCCTGCGTGTGCAGGTCCCGCGAGCTCATGAAGCAGCTCTGCGTCGGGTGCGTGTGGATCCACCCGATCATCAGTAGGTCCTCCGCGATGCAGTAGTCCAGCAGCGCCGACTCGTTGACCGTCTCGCACGTGTCCGACGTGCACTTCTGGTCCGGGATGATCAGCGTCGTCACGAACAGCGCGTTGTTAACGGGCGTGCCGCAGAGGATGCCGCACATCTCCAGCCCGCGCGCCGTGTTGTGCGACGCCAGGTCCAGGAACGACGCCCGCAGCTGCGCGGGGAGGAAGATGTAGCGGACGGGGTCGCCGTTCTCGAGGTGGGCCGCGGGCCGGAAGGCGACGCGCGGGGCGGCGCCGTCGGCCGAGGGCAGGGCCTCCTTGGTGGGGAGGGCCGGGGGGAGGGCTGTGCCGTCGCCGAGGAGGGGCTCTTTGCGGGGGCGGGGCGGGAGGGTTGAGTCGGGGGTGCGGCTTGGCGGCGATATGGGCGTCTTATCGGGGCGAGCGGGCAGCAGCGGCTGGTAGCCCGAGTCCAGCTCGATCCGGGAGGGTGTGACCGAGGGGGAGGGGGAGAAGGAGCTCTGCGTGTCGGCGGGGGGCTCCTTAGGTGGCCGTTGTGGCCGGCTCTCATGGTGTGCTAAAGGTTTCGGAGCGTAGTCGACGGGCCTCGGGCGCGAAGTCGCGGGGTACTGATGGCTCGTGTGGCTGCTCGAGCGCGAGAAGTCGTCGCGTGGGCCCACCCGCGGCTCGTCCCGGCGGTCGCTCGTAACAGAGTCCAGCGTCCGCCGAGTGGCCTCGAGCTGGGCCTGCAGGTCGCCGGCCGTCTCCTCCCCCACGGCATCCCGGTCCGGCACGCGCCAGACCCTCCCGCTCCTATCGCTCGGCCGCCGCGGCCGCTTCACAGAGTCCCGCTTCCGCAGCTCCTCCTGGGCGATGTCGACCGCGAGGTCGACGTTATCGGCCACGTCCAGTATCTTGGTCTGGTTCCTCTGGGAGGGCCGGCGCGCGTCGGGCGTGGACCGGGCGCGGCTGGACGAGGTCATGCGCTCGTACTCGTCGTACTGGTCCTGGATGACGGGCTTGATGCGCTCGAGCTGCTGCACGGCGTGGGGGATGTCCTCGAGGAGCGGGCGGTAGAGGCGGCGGCTCTGCGGGTCCTTGTACTCGGGGTGGTTGCGGAGGTTGTTCATGACGAGGGTGGTCTCGCGGTAGAGCATGAGATAGGCGCGCGGGAGGTCGCCGTCGCGCATGGCGAAGGAGGCCTGGGCAGTTAGCATGTGGCGCTCTCAAGGGCGGGCCCGAGGGCCGGCTGGGGCTGAAGAGTGCTCACCTCCTGGCGGAGTGTCTTGCATGATTGAATCCAGTACTTGAAAGGGATATTGACGTTGAAGGAGAAGGCCTCGGCGCGGCTGGTGATCTCCTTGATGCTGGGCGGGGCGTCGCCGGGCAGCCCGAAGGAGGCGTCCATGGTGGCTGCCTAGGAGGAAGTCTGCGATGATAATCGGAGGGGCTCGCGGCGTCCGGAACGTGTCGGGAGAGCGGTGGTGAAGCTGCTGTTTGGAGCTGGGGCAGGTATGGTATGGCTAGAGCGCGCTGGTGTCCGAGGGGCAATGGCGGGGTTCCTGCGTCATCGTGCTGGCCAGAGAACGGCAGGAAGCTCGGACGTTGGAGCCGGAGACCGGGGCGCTAGATGGGATTATCGAATACTCGAGATAGTCCCTGCACGGCAGCCTCTTCTCGTCCGTGTGGGGAGAGAAACGGATGTCTCACGAGGAAAGCCGCGGAAAATAGTGGGATGGACGAGGAGGACAGCTCTGGCGCCTGTGACAAATTGAAGCTCCCCAGCGTTGTACAACTACTTGTGCCGCTATCGGCAGGTCGCCTTAGCAGGGAAGGACCCCGCGTTAGGTGCCGCTGTCCGGGTTTGCTGCTCCAGGCACCGGAATTTCTGGCAGACCATGTGTACCGGGTACATCTGGACAACAAGGTCCTTCCTGTGGAAGCCTGGAAGCTTCGCGGCAATGTCATCCGCCAGAAGGCCCGGTTCCTTGGCTCCGCTTACAACAGCCTCCTTACAGAAGTGGCGAGCTCGGCGACCGCCGCAAGCCCATATTCAACGACGGACGCCCTTCAGCGGCTTTTCCCGCCAAGTAAAAATAATCCCATCATCGGACGAAGGGCCATGGCTTGGCGGCGGTTTTCGCCACTCCTCGTGCTTAGCTGGCCATAAACAGTTAAGAGACGGCTTAGTCCAGAAGAGGATATCACAGACCATCGTCAAATTCCGGCCTTGGAGCAATAAATACGAGAGGCGAGAGGCGCCACTATCGAGATCGTATCGCCGCTGCAGCCCGGGTCGAACAGGACGGCGACTACGAAGCGCCACGGTGCGAATTGCCCCGCTGCCCCGGAAACGGCACTATTTGACCTCACCGGCCTCAGCCCAGCAACTTGGAGTCTCCCCCACTTTCAACCGCCCAAACAACCACCACAAAGGCCAGCCGCCTGAGATTGAATCCTGCGCGCGACACACGAGGACCCCCCATATTCCCTCCCCGGTACCCCAAACGACGAAACGAAACCTCGAGATAAATACCCTCATGAGGCAGGCCGAAACCCCGCTCTAGCCCTCCGATCTCCACCCTGAACAAACAAAAGAAGCCCCGCGAAACCGAATCGTCGCCGGGGGGCAAACAACGCCGACCTCTCGAGATCCCCGAACCAAGACACCCCAACCATGTCAGGCATAACCGACTTCCTCGGCCGGGCCATCTCGACGGTCAAGAAGGCCATTGACGCCGACAACGACCAGGACTACGCCAAGGCCTTCCAGCTCTACACGTCGTCCATCGAGCTCTTCCTCCTGGCCGCCAAGTGGGAGAAGAACGGCAAGTCCAAGGACATGATCCGGGGCAAGGCCGCCGAGTACATGGACCGCGCCGAGAAGCTCAAGGTCTTCCTCGCCGAGGCCGAGGCGCGCGCCAACGGGAACGGCACCGGCAAGGTCAACGCCGCGGGCGGCGGCGTGCCGGGCGGGAGGAAGGAGCAGAACGGAGGAGGGGCTGGCGGCGCTTCCGGCGTGGACGAGGACGCGGAGAAGCTGAGGGGCGCGCTGGCGAGCATCGTCATCTCGGAGAAGCCGAACGTGAAGTGGGAGGACGTGGCGGGGCTGGAGGACGCGAAGGAGACGCTGCAGGAGGCGGTGGTGCTGCCGATCAAGTACCCGTCGATCTTTACGGGTAGCAGGGAGCCGTGGAGGGGCATCCTGCTGTACGGGCCACCTGGAACGGGTAAGAGTTACCTGGCAAAGGCGGTGGCGACGGAGACGGGAGGCACGTTCTACAACGTGAAGAGTTCGGACCTGGTGTCGAAGTGGATGGGAGAGTCAGAAAGGTGAGGTCTCCCCTCGTTTCAATCTCCAACTTGGACACGGCGCTAACAGCCTACCCAGACTCATCAAGCAGCTCTTCGCCATGGCGCGCGAGAACAAGCCGGCCGTCATCTTCATCGACGAGATCGACGCCCTCTGCTCGGCCCGCGGCGAGGGCGGCGAGTCCGAGGCGTCGCGCCGCATCAAGACCGAGTTCCTGGTGCAGATGGACGGCGTCGACAACAACAACGAGGGCATCCTCGTGCTGGGCGCCACCAACCTGCCGTGGGGGCTCGACACGGCCATGCTGCGCCGCTTCCAGCGCGTGGTGCACATTGGGCTGCCGAACCCGGCGGGGCGCGCCAAGCTGTTCCAGATGGCGGTGGGCAAGACGCCCAGCACGCTGACCATGCACGACTTCAGCGAGCTGGCGAGGATGTCGGAGGGGTTCAGCGGGAGCGACATCACGAACGTGGTGAGGCAGAGCCTGATGTACCCGGTGCGGAAGATAACGCGCGCGACGCACTTTAAGACTGTGAGTGCCCCCCCCCCCTGCTTTGCAAGCGCTTTCCATTCTGTTGGGGGGGAAAGAGGTTGCTAACCAGCGGATTAGGTCGAGATCGACGGGCAGACAAAGTACGCTCCGTGCTCGCCGGGGGACCCCGAGGCGGTGGAGATGGCGTTCCTGAGCATCAAGGACGAGGAGCTGGCGGTGCCGCTGGTGGAGTCGAGGGACGTGGTCAAGGCGCTGCGCGAGTCGCACCCGACGTCGAACAACGAGTCGCTGGCCAAGTACAAGGAGTGGGCGAACACGAAGGGCGGCGAGGGGTCGTAGGATGAGAGGAGGCTTTCTCGCGGCCGGGTGAGGCCCTGGGAGTACAAGGGCGTCTTTGAGGGGGGCGAATGGCGGAGGAGGGTGGGCATAGCTCTGGGTGGGCGCTCCTGGAGTGTTCTGGAGTTGGAGTGTTGGAGTTTGGCATCTTGTGAATAGTAGAAAATCAGCGAGCAAGATAGTGGTTTTTATTTCTTGTAAAATTTCGCGGTTGACTTGGCTTTTGTGCAGTCCTTGCCCCTGTGATATCTCGTCTGTCCCAAGCTGGTCGTTCTGCCTCTGCCGTTGCGGCCTGTGAGTACTGGTACTTACCTAGAGCTGTATCGCTGGCTTCGGGGTGTTGTACTTGTACTTCCACGGCCACAGGCGGGCAGCCTCCAAAACCCCACCACCGCAGCGCAGAACCCCACCAAACCCGAAAACAAGCAACACTGAACACAACCTCCATCCTCACCCCCATCTCATCAACCACACACCCCCTTACCCGACGATGGAGAAACTACAAGCGCAGGTCGAGAAGGCCTCGGCCGAGTACCAGAAACTGCAGCAGGGTACGTCCATCCCTCGGGCTCTTTTCGGAGAGGAGGTCGGGGTGGTTTCCCCGATATATGCGGCGGTCGTAATGAGGTTGGAGGCGAGCGGTGTGAGGTGGTGCTGACGGCCCGGGTAGATTTGTCTGTGGTGGTGCAGTCGAGGCAGAGGCTTGACAGCCAGAAGCAGGAGAACGAGAGCGTGAAGAAGGTGCGTTACGCTGTTCTCCCACCTTGTGATCCCCCCGGCGAGGGCGAGCCAACTGTTGTGCCTCACGGGATTGCTGACGGGGGCTCCAGGAGTTCGACAACCTCAAGGAGGACGAGGTGATATACAAGCTCGTCGGCCCCGTGCTCCTCAAGCAGGAGAAGTTCGAGGCGGAGGGCACCGTGAAGGGGCGGCTCGAGTTCATCGGCGGAGAGATGTACGTTTTCTGTCTCCATGTTCTCATCTCACCACACATGCGCCAACCCAACCCCCCCCCCCCCCTCTCCTAGTCCCCTCATTCACTTCGTGTTTTACTGGAAGAACCTCCTTCCGCACCCTGTAAAATGACGGTTGGGCTGACCCGGTCACAGTGGCCGCGTGGAGGGCCAGGTCAGCGAGATCCAGAAGAAGATGGACAGCAAGAAGGCCGAGATCATGCAGATCCAGGCCGCGGCGCAGGCGATGAGCCAGGGCGGGCAGGGCGGGCAGGGGAAGGAGGTGGCGGCGTAGGGAGGGGGGCTACGATCAACCTGTCGCCCATCTTTAATTCAACGCCTTTTTTCCAGCTCCACGGTCTACGAGTGTTCCGGCCACTACGAGGTTGCCTTTCCGGATTTAGGACCATCCCTAATTCTGGGCTTACAGGTGATCACTTCACGGGATGTTGATGGAATGGTATGGTGTGTGATGAGGGTGGTATTATCGTGAGTGATGGGGGATATATCTAAACTGACTGAAGTAGAATGCTTTTCGAATGCAACTCCGGACGCCGCTTTTCGTGTGCTATTATATACACGGAGCAACTATATGAAGTCCGGAAAAGAGATGAGAACGAAGCAACGCCGATCTTCCAAGGCTATCGAAGAACAGAACCTAGCAATGCCAACACGCAGAACTCAGCACTCAGCCCTAGTTCACCGGCAGGATCGAGAACCCCCACGGCAACCCCATGTTCCTTGGCCTCTCAACCTCAAACCCCATCGCCCCCTCCCTCTCCCCCTCCACCAGCTCCCCAGCCTCCGCCTCATCACCCGCCCTATCAACAACCCTCCCCACAACCCTCAGAATATCCTCCTTCCTTCCACACCTCTCCCACACCGCACTCCCCTCCACCCCATTCAGCGCCGCCCCCCTCTCCTCCCCGCCCCTGAACAGCTCCAGCTCCCTCGCCAGAAGGCTCTCGGTCACCATACCCTCCCCACCCTCGAGCGCCTCGCCCAGCTGCGCGAAGAAGAGGACGATCCCCGCGACGCCCTGCGCCAGGAGGCAGGCCTTGGCGGGGGGGGCGAGCGACGCGAAGAGGGTCCCGTGCGGGCCGTCGAAGAAGAGCTGGGCGTCGGTGTCGAAGACGGCGTTCGTCACGAGAGACGGCGCGCCGCTGCGGGAGAGCGGCGCGCTGGGGTCTTGTGGGAGGGCGAAGGTCTGGAGGGCGGTTGCGTAGGCAGTCTGGATTGCGGACCAGAGGGTTAGGGGGGAGGATATCGCCGGCTGGCCGGCGGAGACTGTGAAGAGGGGCGCGAGGGCGGCGATCGTTGCTGGTGCTTGTTAGTCTTGTGGGGATGGTAAGGGGTTTGGGGTATGGGGTATGGAGGAGAGGGGAGAGGGGAGACGTACCCTGTGACCTCTGAGAGAGGGTCTTGGACTGTGGTATCTGGGTGGAAGCCGTGAGAGCCATTTTCTCTGATATCGATGTGTTCTTGGTATGTGTGTTTGAGAAGACTCTTGATAACATGTATTTCGTTTTTGGTATGTTCTGTTTTGGAGATTGTTTATATCTACCCAGGAGAAAGCAAAAACAAGCTCAACTCGGGGGGGGAGAGCACCCCTTATTATACCCATCCCAGGACCGGGCATCCAACAGAGCCAGCCCCATATGGCCCCATCAAGACACGGAAGGGAGGGGCGTGCAACGGCATCGAGACCCGTCCCACCGCCCAGTGCAACGGCAATCCCGCCATCTCCGAGCCCCCTGCGGGTAATACCACCTCTCACATCTCGACCCCCATTGGACACGCCCTGCTCGCGTGGCGTGGGGGAAGGCGGCCCCATCATCACGGCGAGGGCCCTCGTCGAGCGCCAAGAGCGGCGCTTGGCAAGCCACACTCTCGAACTTACAAACCCTCCCTTCTAACATTTTGGCAGCGAGGCTTGTTGTAAAGGGGCGCTAGGGGAGAAACATGACGCCTCTTACCACACACCCTTGAACGAAAGACACTTTTAAGATCTTTCTCGTTGCAGGCTTCGTGGTGGTAAATCGGGGCTCTAATATCAAAATAGGCCCGAGCTTGGGGTGCGCCCTCCGACTTCTCCCGACGGGACCGCCCAAAAGCGAGATTGCTTCGTGCTTTGCGTCTGCGACACGCCGGAAAACACGGGAGCGGCACGGCTCGAGCGCAGACAGCACTCCCTCCCAACTCCCAGCTCGAACCAAAACCTGTGGGAAAACAGGGCCGGGTGGGCAGGACCTGAAGGCGGTGGAACCACGGCCGGCCGACAAAAGATCGGGCGATCCCATGGCACCACGTCAGCCACGCTTACGAAAAACCGCGGATCGGCCGAGTGCTTCCTCTCTGGCTTTTGGGGTTGAGTCACCGAGGCCCGCCCAAAATCCACTTGGCGACGCCTTGGCGGGCCTCTAGCGCCAAGAAATCCCGGTCGGAGCTCCGAGGGCGTCGCGGTCTCCGCCGTTTGGTGGCATCGCCGGTTTGGCCTCGATGCCGACCGAACGGGGGCGTGTGGGAAGTTCTCGCTCCCGCCCGCCCCAGGTGTCCAACACCTAGAACGCATCCTTCGGAAAGCCGGCATCGCGCAGGGATCGTCGAGGTCGGTAGTTGGCTTCTGCCTTCCTTATCTCGGATACACGGCCGCGAGCCGCATCCAAGCCCCCCCCCTCCGCACCGTCCTCCCGCAACGCCGTTGAACACGGCACTTCCCGCTCACCCAAGCCGGCCTGGACACACGACCAGGACACACGACCAGGACACACGACTAGAACACACGGCCAGACACACGCAAACACTGCGAGGAACACCACCAGACACCGACAAACATGGCGGAAAGCGCTATTTTATACACCCGAACTACTTGAAACAAAAACGTAACAAGACCCTAAGCTCCCTCCCCCAACTAGAAACCCCTCCCCCCCTTCACGTAAATCAAAGGACACGGCGGTAAATCGTTCCAACATGACCACAGCGGCAAACAAAGGTTGAAACTCCGTAAACTCCTTCGCCCTCCAGCCCAGATGAGAGACAACGACTCCAGAAGAAACCAAGAGACAAGACGACACTCGGCGGGTTTTTTCGAGAAAAGGACCTACGCCTCCACCTTGGCCTTCTTGCTCTTCTTCTTCTTCTTCCCACCCTCCTCCTCGTCCCCCTCCCTCGCCCTCTTCTTCTCCTTGGCCTCCTTCTTGGCCGCCTTCTCGGCCTTCTTGGCCTTCTTCTCCGCCTTCCTCGCCGCCCTCTCCTCCTTGCTCTCGCCCTCGCCGTCATCCTTGGCGTCGACGTCCATCTCGTCGCCGTTGCCCATGATCGCCTGCATGGCCTCGTACGTGGCGCTCATGACGTCCGCGTTGCGCGCCGTCTTCTTGCCCGTCGCGTAGAACTCCAGCCGGTCGTCCACCTGCTGCCTCAGCGCCTTGCCGAACGCGCTGGTCGGCTGGCCCGAGAAGGCGTCGATGCGCGACGCGATGCTGCACTTGTTGGCCAGGTAGCGCGAGATGCGGCCCTTGTTCTTGGTCGACGCCTTGCCGATCGCGCTGCTGTGGTACAGGATGCCGTACTTGGGCGTGTTGCCCTTGGTCTTGAGCGCGCGGAAGAGCGCCTTCTCCGCGCCCAGGATCTGCAGCGTCGACGCCGGGTACTTGGCCAGCGTCACCAGCGAGCCGGCCTGCGAGATGAGGCGCGCCGACACCGACGGGCCCAGGAGCTCGCGCAGGTTGGGCGCCACCAGCTCCAGCTTGGTGTCGAGCTGGCTGGCCGTCGTCTTGCGGCGGTCGAACGTGTCGGCCGTCAGCGTGGCCAGGTCCAGGATCTGCTGCATGTCGTACTCGGTGTACTCGGGGCCCATGGACGTCTCGGCCGCCACGAGGATGGCCTGCGCCTTCTCCTCGTCGTCGTCCACGATGGCGGCGATCTCGTGCAGGCGGTCCCGGTTCAGCGACGACTTGTCGCCGATGGCCTTGGCCAGCTTGGCGTACGTGTGGTTGTCCGACACGATGCTCGCCAGCTCGGGGAAGTGCGAGCCGTACCACTCGCGCAGCCTCATGGTCCACTGGTTGAGGCCCTTGTCGATGGACTCGAGCGCGGCGCTCCGCTGGATGATGTGCACGTCGTCGCGGGCCGTGTTGAACTTGACCTGGCCACGCGAGTAGGCGTGGGCGAGGGCACGCGACGCCGAGCTGAGCTCGTCGGTCTTGACCTCGGCCAGCATCTTGTCGGCGTACAGCCGGATGCCGCGGAGTATCGTGTCCACGGCCTGAGAGGTGTCGCGGCTCTCGTACAGGTAGCCGGGGAAGCGCTCCTTCAGCACGCGGGCCGTGGCCGAGTCGTAGACGCCGAGCGTGACCTTGCTCTTCTTTCCGCTCGTCTCGGGGAGGTTGGCGGCGACGCATGTCTCGAGCGCCTCGGAGAGGACGCCCTCGGCGACCTTGTTGGCGTTGTCAAAGGCATCGGCGTAGCCCCTGCGTACAAACTGGTCAGTGCACCGAGTGAGGCCCGGGTGGCAGCGGGGAGTCAATTCCCCAGCCACGGTGGCATCACGACGTACCGGAAGGGGTAGAAGCCAACGGCCTTGACGGTCTTGCCGAACTGGTCCAGCGAGGCCATGGCCTTCTGGTAGTCGGCCGACTGCATGGCCACGCCGTCCACCTGGTGCGTGACCTGGAAGACGGCATAGCCCAGCGACGAGTCATAGAGAACGTAGTCAATTCGTTCCGACATTTTGGCTGCGGAGGGTGGTGAGCCGGGGTGGAAGGGCTTATGGGGGAATGTCGAGGTCGTCAAGCAGCACCGAAGGCTCGATGAAATTTTCCCGAGTGTGCTGAAATTTTTCTGGAGTCCCGCATTGGCATTGACTGACGGGATTGGATGGAGCTGGCTTATCGCTATCGACACGTGACACAGTAATTGCCCCACTTGTCCACCGGTCAGGTATTCTGGCGGCTGGTGACAGTTCAACAGCGGCGCGCCGGCCACAACACTAACAACTGAACCAGCAAGCAGAGGGTGAAAATGGGAGAAAGCATCGGGCTGGCAGGAGGTAGAAAACACTGAATTCAATTACGGACATGGTGTCAGTGGTTAGGAACTCTAGAATAGACATATGTGGTTTGCATCGTTTCTCTCTCTCCTCGCTTCGTCCTTCCTTCCTTCCCCCGCAACTTCGAACCGACGGTCACGAAGCCAGCAGTCCATCAACACGAGCAACCGCCAGGTCCTCGTCCCATTCGAAAATCCTCCGGTGCGAGCGCTCCTCCGCCTTGGCTGTGACCAGGCTTTCCATTGCCGCCTTCTGCACTCCCGAAAGTAGGTGCAGCCTGGCGCGGTGGTCCTGGTCATCGTTTGGCCCAAAGTACCGCCCGTCCAGGAACTTCCACCAGATGAAGTCAAACGCCCAGCAGTCTCTCGCCGCATATTTGACCATCCAGTCCCGCTCCTCCCAGCTCCTCCGCATTCTCTGAGAAAGCGGCAGGGTGGACGGTGCGCCGCTCGTTCCCGCCATCTTCTTCTCCTCGGCTTCCAGCACGCGGAGAAACGTGCGGAGCCGGGGCTCGTAGGCTTCCATCCACTCCGAGTACCCGCCGGGCCAGGATTCTGGCTCGAGGAGGAGCAGCCACCAGGGCGGGTCGGAGGTGAACTCCGCCGGCGCTGCGTATGCAAACTCCCAGTCGATGACGGCGACAACCCGGAGCTCCTCATCTATGAGGACATTCGCCGGCCTCAGGTCCTGGGAGAGCAGTTTAAAACCGCTGTCTGGGTGCTTCTGATCTCGCCAGAGATCACCCGCATCAATGAGCCTCCGAAATAGCTTGCGCGCAACGTATCTATCACGCACGTCGTCGTCATCTTCCGCCGCGTCGTTATACTGGAGTGCAAGCTGGGCCATATGCATATCTGCGAGAGCGCCGTACCATTCTTTCGCCGTATCATACGTCTTGGATGGCAGGAACCGCGGTGGCATATTCGTGTGAACGAGCAGTTCATTCATGTTGATCGTCAAGGGCCTTCTCTCAACAGATACCGAATCACCCTCTCCGGCTGGGGAAAGCGAGCCGATGCGAGGGAAATCCAGCGAGGAGAGCTGCAGTAGGATGTTGGCCATCTGACTGTATAGAAACTCCAGCTTCTCCTGACCGATGTCCGGATCCAAGACGGGGCGAGCGTCGATTGGACGTTTCGGATCTAGTAGCGCCCTGGACATGTTCTGATGGTGCTCGATGTAGTCCATGATGATGAAAGGTCCCGTTCCAGTCGGGTTTTCCGCAGCGGTGCCGTAATGGTGAATTCGGGGGACTGGGATGGTCGTGTTCTCAGCAACGTATCGCATCGTTGCTACTTCGTTGAATACCTTCTCCTCAGGAAACGCAAGGAGACCTGAAACTGTTAGTTTTACAATCCTAGAAGTCACCATAAGTGTAATTACCTTTTATTGGAACCCTCATTATCAACGAGGTTCCATCTCTGAACTCAAGGCGGTACACGACGTTGTAGCCACCCTTGATCACGGGGTGTACGACCTCCGGCTTAGCATCCTTGTATTGCCGCATAAATTCCCCGACCTTGCGGTACGTTTCCGAGGTACGAATTGACTCATACCAGGAGTCACTGTCCTCTTCGAGCTTCTGCCATATGAGGTCGTCCCTGTCGGAGTTACGGTACCTGAGTTTGCTGGGCATATTGGCGAAGGAGAACCCGGAACTCGGGTTGTAGTGGGGTTATTCGAGCGGTCACAAAGCGGAGGAATCTAAGAGAAGGATATTGCATTTAGGGATGAGCAGAAGCCCCGGAAGCAGGTGAAGAGAAGGGGATCTACGATATGTTATGGGATTCAGTCCCCAAGGTTGACAGTGACCCTTCTCGGTTTGGGCCTACGGGTCTTGTGAGAAGGCATCCCGGGGAAGTGACAGTTGCAGGACGTGGCTCGTCCATTGGGCAAGAATTGGATGCCATCGACCCTGGAAGCCTTGAGCCAGGCGAATGAGCTTCCTGGGAATCCCTTCCGCGCTGGTTTGCTGGCGCTGGCTTGCTGCCACCCACACGTGACACCGGCCCTGTCCCGCTCCTTGCAGCGTGCTGCAGTTCAGCCCGAGCTCAGTCACAGACAGGGCCTCCAGCTCCGCCCCCAGCCGGAGAACACGCTTCTCGCCTGTCATGGTTTCAGAATGCAGACAATGAGCTTCGAGATCATGTTCCCAAGATTTCTGGAAGTGCCTGATGCTTGCTGGGTAGTAATTCTCGGCGGCCTGCCGCTCTGTCCGCCAATAGCCGCAGCTCATTCGCCTGATAGAGAGACGTCACTGTTCGCCCCAGCCACTGCCTGCCAAGCATCCGCGTAAGCCATTGCTACTTTTAGAGAGCAAGGTCCGCATCAATTGCATCGCCTGCTCCTGGAGGCCTGTAGCTGGAGCTGGAGCTCTCAATGGCCCGAAGTTCCTGCTGTCATGCTCCGTTGTTCCTTCCGTCAGCTGAAGTCAACTGTATGGGTGGTGCCTTCCCCTCACTCCCCAATGGCAGCAAAGTGGGTAACTTCCAGCTTGACGTGGCCCTGTGATGAGCCTCCTTTCCTTCCCAACCTAATTGACGCCTTCCATAAGTACAAGGTCTCCGTCCGTTGTTCGTAGTCGCGCCTGCCGTCTTATTATCCATCGTCACTCCCAAGCTTCAGCTTACCTGAGCATCCTTCGAGCCAGTGCCTTTCTACGGGCTCGTGCTTTTAGTGATATCACCCGTTTGCGTCTCAACACCACGAACTGCCACTTTCGGTCTCATCTAGAAACACCCCCAACATTCGTCTAAATCATTTAATCTGTTCAATCCTCATTATACTGTCGTTTCCTCGACTTGTCTCACGGAACAACTTGCAACCCAACTGCCCAGACGAAGCCACCATGGGCAGCAGCCAGCCTTCCACCCAACACCGCGGTTTCCGCACAGTCGCGTACTATGTCAATTGGTGAGAACTGCAGCGTCCTCCAATACCATGTGGTCACTAACACATGCCGCAGGGCCATTTACGGGCGCAAGCACCGTCCCCAGGACCTCCCGGTCGAGAATCTCACCCATATCCTCTACGCCTTCGCTAACATCAAGCCGGATGGTGAAGTGTAAGTGGCACCTCAACGCCCCTGGATGGGCCGAACTGACTCGCCTAGCCACCTGACCGATGCCTGGGCCGACACCGACATCCACTGGGACGGCGACTCGTGGAACGACGAGGGCACCAACCTGTATGGCTGCCTCAAGCAGCTCAACGTCCTGAAGAAGCGCAACCGGAATCTCAAGGTCCTGCTCTCCATCGGCGGCTGGACCTACTCGCCCAACTTTGCCGCCCCGTGCAGCACATCCGAGGGCCGGAAGAGGTTCGCCGAGACTGCCGTCGACCTTGTCAGGAACCTCGGCTTCGACGGGCTCGACATCGACTGGGAATATCCTAAGAACTCTTCCCAGGCGAAGGATTACGTCGAGCTCCTGAAGGCGTGCCGCAAAGCTCTCGACGCTTACGGCGGGGACCACCACTTCGAGCTCACCGTTGCATGCCCCGCAGGTACCGAGCAGCTCAAGAAGCTGGACATCAAGGGCATGGATAAGTACCTCGACTTCTGGAACCTGATGGCGTACGACTTTGCCGGCTCGTGGGACCAGACAGCCGGCCACCAGGCGAACCTGCACCCCTCTTACGACAACCCGGCGTCGACGCCGTTCTCGGCCGTCGGAGCGCTGGAGTATTATCTCAAGAAGGGCGTCGCCCCAAGCAAGATGGTCGTCGGCATGCCACTCTACGGTCGCGCGTTTGAGAACACGTCCGGCCCCGGGAGCTCGTTCCAGGGTGTGGGTCAGGGAACATGGGAGCAGGGCGTCTACGACTACAAGCAGCTGCCGCTGCCCGGGTCGCAGGAGGTGGACGACGCGCAGCTCGGCGCGAGCTACTGCTTCAATCCCGCCAGCCGCACCTTCGTTACTTACGACACGGTTGCCACGGCGCGGAAGAAGGCGGAGTTCATCAAGAACGAGGGGCTGGGCGGCGCGATGTGGTGGGAGAGCAGCTCGGACAAGGCCGGGGACCAGAGCATCATCTCGAACGTGGTGCACGGCTTTGGGGGATGCGACTCGCTGTTGAAGTGCGAGAACTGCGTGTCGTACCCGAAGAGCAAGTATGACAACTTGAAGAGGGGGCTTCCGGAGCAGCAGGTTTGAACGGTGTACGATGGGCTGGAGTGCGGATACTGGCAGCGTTGGAGTGAAATGGGACAGAGGCTAGGGCCACAGGGTTACAGAATATCAATACCAAATATCATTACATCCTAATACGATCACGTCGAGAGTACTGGTTCAAGCATTTCATAAAAAAGAGAGGCCAAACGGATTGTCATGAACTCGACATCTTTTGAAGCCGAGGGGTACTGTTTATGCTACACCTCAACGCCCGTAAGCCCGTGTCATCATTCCCGTGACATGATCCATCCCAACCCCGTTTTTTTCCATTCCTGCGTCCGGACGAGCCGTTTAGCTCTTGTCGAAGACGTAGGTCAGGTGGCAGCGACCGCAGTACTGGCGGTCCTCCATGGCAGCCATGAAGACACCAGCGCCGCACTGAAGATTCGTTAGTGAAAATGTCCACACGCACAGACGGAAAACCGGGGTTGTGGGGAACAAAAACTCACGGTCTCGTTGGGGCACTCCCTCCTCAGCCTCTCGATCTTGCCATCGGAGTCGACCTTGTAGTACTTGAGGACGGCGAGCTTGGTCTTCTTCCGCTTGTGCTTGATCTTCTTGGGGGTGGTGTAGACCTTCTTCTTCCTCTTCTTGCCGCCACCACGGAGGCGCAGCACGAGGTGGAGCGTGGACTCCTTCTGGATGTTGTAGTCGGAGAGGGTGCGGCCGTCCTCGAGCTGCTTGCCCGCGAAGATGAGGCGCTGCTGGTCGGGGGGGATGCCCTCCTTGTCCTGGATCTTCGACTTTACATTGTCGATGGTGTCCGAGGACTCGACCTCGAGGGTGATGGTCTTGCCCGTGAGGGTCTTGACGAAGATCTGCATCTTGCCTGTGGAGAGAAGCCATACATGTCAATACCAGCACGGTTTGTGGGATAGGAGGTTCACCGGATGGCCCTCTTGTCCTCGGCGCCGGGACGGCGAGCGGCGTGAACCGCCCTCGACGGGCAAGTCGCGGAGAGAGGAGACGACCTGCTCAAAAGGAAGAGCCATCTCGGTCATCGCGGCGAGAGGACAGGAGCCATCCGGCATTCGAACCGGGGAGTCGGCATCTTCAGACGTACCTCGACAATAGTTATTGCCTTCCTAAGCAAATCTTCAGATGTGGTTGTTGGATGGAGGATCGAGGAATCCCAAAGTTGCGGGTGCGGCGGTCGCAAGAAAAAGGTGGGCTGCCCGGCTGGGCACAAACCCGGGTTCCCGCCCCAAAATTTTCGGCTCACGTGATGAGGGTTTCCAGTGCCGGCCCTCCTCCACCCATTTTTTGTGCCATGGGTACATCCAGGAAGTACCGACCCGCGCCATCCAAAATACAGCTCGAATCTTGGGATTTTTTCCTCTCCAATCCGAAAACAAACCCACTAACCACCACAGCACCCTTTTTGTACGTGGCCCTCCCGACACCTCTTTTCCAACTCTCTCGAACCTCTTCCCTCTTTTCTAACAACAAGAGTTCCAGACAACACCGCCAAAATGGTCAAGAAGAGGAAGAACAAGTACGCAATTGGCACCTCCCATCCGGGCTCGCTCCTGTCGAGGGAAGACGGAATGCTGACGACGAGAACAGCGGCCGCAACAAGCAGGGCCGCGGCCACGTGAAGCCCATCCGCTGCTCCAACTGCTCGCGATGCACCCCCAAGGACAAGGCCATCAAGCGGTTCACCATCCGCAACATGGTCGAGTCCGCCGCGACTCGTGAGACTCCCTCCCTCCCTCCAGCCGCTGTTTGCCTTTCCCCGTGCCTTCGGGCGTGCTGGAGACGCCCCGCAAAGAACCGGAAAGCTGACTTGAGCAGGCGACATCCTCGAGGCCTCGGTCTTCGGCCCTGACTACCCTGTACCCAAGATGTACCTGAAGCTGCAATACTGCGTCTCTTGCGCCATCCACGGCAAGATCGTCCGGTATGTGTTCGTCGAGGGGTGACGACGGCGGGCGCTAGGTTTCTTCCTGCGCTTTGCATGTGCTTCAGAAGAGCCTTGGTCGTACAATTGAAGCCCCGCCCCTTCCCCCCAAACCGCTTCAACCCTTCCGGCCCTGCTTCCTTCCGCCACCTCTGGTCCTCCTTTCACGGGAGAATCCGGACGTGCGAACGGGACAGGTCTCGCCGGAAGGGAAAAAAGCGAGAACTTTACGAGCAGAAGAACGCGTTTGCTAACAGGAAACAGCGTACGCTCCCGGGACGGCCGCAAGAACCGCGCCCCTCCCCCGAGGGTCAGGTACAACCGCGACGGCAAGAAGATCGTCCCCACCCAGCCCAAGACCTCGTAAGAGGGTGCCCTTCGGTTCGAACCTCTTCTTGACAAATGGGGACAATCTCGGTTTTGTGGCGTCCGGTTCAACGCGGGAAAAAGGTTATGAAACAAAGTTTCTGTTTTATGGGGACCGCGTGAAGGGTGTTTTTTGGGGGCGTGGATGGAATAAGAGAAGCGCCGTCAGATGTATCTTAGGTCCGGTTTATGACTAGGAATGCCACGGAATGGAAGCCATTGTGCCCGCGGGAATGTGCAGCTGCGTCGTTGTGATGTTGTTCGCGTGACCGATCTCTGCGGTGACGCTGGGCCTGGGAGCTCCGTTTCTAACTGCAGCCCACTCGCGGAAGCCAGGCCAAAGCGTAGATCCTGGCCTCTCGCCGTGAGGTCGCGTATGCGCAGGTTGCCGTAAGAGATGCTGGACATGCCCCCATGCCTCCCAGGCACAGCTCCGACCTCGTCCCAGCGAGGAGGGGAACACACGGAGCACACGGCACATTTTCAAGAGCCAAGCAAAAGCGAACAGAAAATATTCATTCCAATCATAACAGTAAAGCATTCAGCCCGATTACCACAATCCCAGCCCCGATGATCCCCAACACCGACCCATGATCCCCCTCCCGCTCTCCCCTTCCCTTCTCCCCTTCACCCCGTCTTCTCCATGCCAGCCTACCAGTTCCCCGCCCTAGAGAAAGGCCGGCTCCCAACAAGCATAGTCGTGACGTCCCCCCCCCCCCCCCCCCCTCTCCCACCAAACCCGCCCCTCGCCCCAGGCCCAAACTCCCTCCTCCTAACCTCGTGGCCCGGTCCCCTGCCGACACCGTGACCCTGCCCACCGGGCCGCGGCGGCGCCCCGACCCTCCGGATGTAGTCCTGGTTCTCGATCGTCACGCTGCGCGTCATGTGGTTCACCTTGTAGACGCCCACCAGCCGGGCCGCCAGCTCGAACATGTTGTTGCGCAGCGAGATGACGATGAACTGCGCGTTCTTGGTGCGCTCCTTGATGTAGTTGGCCACGATGGAGACCTTTTTTGGAGTTCAGTCAGCGTTTCCGTTCCATTTGTCAAGGCGGGGGTATTTCAAGAGTTGTCCTCGGGCGAGGGAGAGCAAGAGACGGGGGAAGTGAAGTGGAGTGTAAAGGGGAGGAAGAGGGAGAGAGCAGGGGGATACTCACATTCCTGAAATCCAACGCAGCATCAATCTCATCCATAACATAAAGCGGAGTCGGCTTATAATGATGCAGCGCAAACACCAGCGCCAGGCTGCTCAGCGTCTTCTCCCCGCCGCTCAGGTTCCCGATGTTCTTCCAGCTCTTCTTCGGCGGCATCACGCTGAATAGGATCCCCTCGCTGAACGGGTCCAGGCTGTCCACCAGCTCCAGCTCCGCGTTGCCCCCCATGGTGATCATCTGGTACATCTCCTTGAGCCGCAGCGAGATGGCCGAGAAGCCCTCCATGAAGCCCTCCAGCCTGAGCCGCCGCAGCTCGTCGCACCGCCGCTTGGCCGCGTCGCGCGTCGAGACGGACGTCGCCAGCGCCGAGGAGCGCGTCGCGTGCTCCTCCACGCGCCGCCGGTACTCCGAGAGTACGGCCAGGTCGACCGCGTTGGCCGTCTTCTCCTCGAGGGCCGCGATCTCGCCCTTGAGCTTGTCCTTGGACATGTCCGCCAGCTCGTCCCTGGTGTACCGCGGGATCTCGACGGGCTGCCTCGCCGAGGCCTGCGGCGTCTGCGGTGTGCCGGGCGGGTCTAGGACGGCGGTCTGCTCCTCCTGGAGCTGGTCGTCCGCCCCAGAGCTCGAGGCTTCAGAGTCGCCGTCCTCGCCATCCTGCCCCTCCCCGTCCTCTCCCGCAGGCGTGGGCGTCTTGGGCGTCGCGGGGGCGGCGGGCTGCGCCTCGCCGGTAAGCTCCTCGATGTCCTGCATCCGCAGCTTCCCTAGCTTCTCCGTCCAGTGCCGCAGGTACCGCGTGTTCTCCGCCAGCACCTTCTGGTTCTCCTCCAGCGTGTTGCGCGTCTCGATCTCCACCGCCCGCGTCTTGTTCAGCTCGCCGTTCTTCTCGTCCAGGTCCCTCTTTAGCCCTGAGAGCTCCTTCTTCTTGATCTTAAGCTCCTCCTCCGCCTCCTCCACCTGCCTGCCCAGGTCCTCCGAGATCTGGCCCTGGTTCTCCACCTCGCCCTCGAGCTTCTCGAGGTCCCGCGCCGAGGCCTCGAGCTCGCGGCTCGCCCTGGCGTGGTCCCTCTCCGTCTTGGCGCGCGCCTTCTCGGCCTTGGCCCTCCGCACCTCCGCCTCCGTCGTGGCCTCGTGGTGCCCGGAGATCTCCTCTTTGAGCGCGTCCACCTTGGCGCGCTGGGCCCGCAGCTTCTCGCCGCCCACCTCCATGATCTTGTCCTGGAGCTTCTTGATCTCCGCCTCCGCGCTCGCCGTTTCCTCGTGCAGCTTCTCGACGTCGGCGTTCAGCTTGGCGATCTCCTTCTCCAGGTCCGCCGCCCGCTTGTCGTCCGTCTTGGACGGCTGGTGCTCCTTGCTGATATCCTTGATGCGCCGGTGCGCGTCGGCCAGGTTCCGCGTCGCGCTCTCGACCTCCAGGTTGATCTTCTGCATCTTGGTGTCCAGCTTGGGGATCTCGTCGCGGAAGCCGCGCAGCCGGCCCTCGAGCTCCTTGACGTAGTCCTGGAACTCCTGGAACTTGGTCTCGATCGCGTCGCGGTCCGACTCGAGCTTGGTGACCTGCTCCTTGGACGTGTCCTGCACGAGCTTGGACGACATGAGGCCCTTCTTGACCGTGTTGCCGCCGCCGGACATGGTGCCGGACTTGTCGATGAGCTCGCCGTCGAGAGTGACGACGCGCCACCGCCTCGCGCCGTAGGCGATCCTGTTCGCCTGGGCGAGGTCGTCCGCGACGAGCGTGTCCTGCAGGGCGTGGTAGAAGGCCGGCCGGAACCTGTCCTCCTTGGGCTTCACCAGGTCGAACAGCCTCGGCGCGCCCTCAGGCGTCTGGATGGCAGACATGTCCCGCGACCGCAATTTGTCGAGACAGATAAAGTTGGCGCGGCCCAGGTTCGTCTTCCGCAGGTACTCGATGCACTGCTGGCCGGCCTCGACCGTGTCGGTGACAAAGTTGTCGAGCGAGGGGCACGCCGTCGAGATGGCAACGTCGTACTTCTTGTCGATGGCTCCCAGGTTGCCTAGCCGCCCGTGGAACCCGTCGATGCGGCCTGACTCCTTCATCCGCATCAGCGCCGTGAGGACGTTGCCCTGCGTCTGGCTCTTGGCCAGGCTGGACCGCGCCTCGTCGGCCTTCTGCCGCACGTTGGACACCTTGGTGCGGATCCGCGGCTCCTGCGAGAGCATCTCCTTGTACTCGCTCTCGACGTCCTGGGCCTCCTTCTCGAGCCGGGCCTTCTCGGCCTGGCACTCCTTGAGCTCCTCGAGCTTGGCGGCCTTGCCGTCCTCGATGGATGCGATCTTGGCCTCCATCTCGGTGAGCGCGACGGTGCCCGCGTTGGCCTTTTCCTTGAGGATGTTCAGCTCGCTCTCGGCGACGGCGATGGCGGACTGCTTCTGGTTGATCTTTTCGTTCCAGGGCTCCAGCGACCTCTGCTTCGCGGAGATCTGGTCCGAGAAGGCCTGCGTCTTGCCCTTCAGGCTGTCACGGATCTTGGCCAGCTCCGCCTCCTCGGTTGTGACCAGCTCCTCGAGCGAGGCGATCTCGGTAGCGCGGTTCTCGATGTCCTCGCCGCAGTCCTCGATCGTCTGCTCCGCCTCGGCAGCGTTGTTCTCCGTGTTCGCAATAGTCTTCTCGAGCTTCTTGCGCTTGTCCAGTAAGAACTTGCGCTTCTCATCAAACTTGACGCGCTCCTGCTCGAACTTGGACATCTCCTTGACGATCTTTTGCGTCTCCTTGTCCTGGGCCGCGAACTCCTTGCTACCCTTGGCGTAGGCCTTTTCGAGCTGCTTGATGAGATCCTCGCTGCCCTGGTGCTTCTCGAGCTCCTCGTCGAGCCGCGCCTGGATGTCCTTGACGGCCTCCTCGGTGACGGCGATGTTGTCGTCGAACTCGCTCATGTAGAGCTGGTAGAGCGCGGCGTTGCGCATGGCGAGCTCGTTCTCGTCGCGGACGTAGGCGATGGCGGCGTTCTTCTTGCCCTCGAGGTTGTTCTTCTCCTTCTCGACGATCTGCACGCGGTTGCTCTTCTCGGCGCAGAGGTCGTTGAGCTCCTCGACCTCCTTGGCGGCCTCGTCGATGGGCGTCTTGTACTTGGAGGTGCCGATGATGTCCTCGAGGTACTCGAGCAGGCCGTCCTCGTGCTCGTTGCCGGCCTTGGACTTCATCTGGGCGATGGACTCGACCTCGCCCTGGAGAATGAGGAACCGCTTGTGGTCGAGGTCGACCCCGCGGTCCCGGAGGAGCGTCGTGACGGTTGTGTAGTTCGACTCCTTGCTATCGATGTAGTATTTGCTCGTGTTGTTCTTGAAGGCCTTTCGCGATATGACGAGGTCCGAGTTTGGTATGACGTAGGGAGAGCCGCCGGGCTATATTGGGTTAATATCATCTCAAAGGAGGCTGCGAAGGGAACGTACCACGTCCTGGACCTCCTGAAAGTGGACGGCAACCTCGCAGTGGTCCAGATCGGGAAACTGGGCCGAGTTGTGAATCAACGCCGAGATCTTGCCCTGCCTCATCTTGCTCGCCCTGAAGCCGAACACGAACAGCAGCGAGTCGATGACGTTCGACTTGCCCGACCCGTTGGGCCCCACAACGGACGAGAACGACGCGTGGAAGGGCCCCACCTCCTGCCTCCCGGCGTAGCTCTTGAAGTTGTTGAGGATCAGGTACGTTATGACGGTGCGCGGCTTGGTGCCCTGCTCCTCGACGACGGGGATGGCCATGGTGCGCGACTTCAGGACGATATCCATCGGCCTCTGCATCGGCGTGTCCATGGGCCGCACCGGCTTGACCGTCTCGTCGTCCGTCGTGGCCGTCCTCGGCCGCTCGTTAACCGTCGAGGTGGTGATGTCCGCGAGGGACGGGTCGGGGAGAACCGAGGGCTCGGGCAGCACCGAGGGCTCGGGGGAGGCGGAGGGCTCCGGCGTGGGGACCTGCGGGGGCGTGTCCTCTGCGGGCTCGGTCTTGACGACGCTCTTCCGCTTGCGCGTAGACTTCTTGACGGGGTCGGCCTCTGTCGCGTCGGAGATGACCGTCTGCTCCGGGTCGAGCATTTCCGACTGCTCCGAGGGCGCGATGCTCCTCTTGGGGCGGCCTCTGCGGGGCGCGGGGGCGGATGCTGAGGCCGCCGGCGCGACGGAGCGGCGCGAGCGGGTCTGCCGCCGGGGGCTCTTGGGCTCGGGGTCGAACTCCTCCTCGTCGTCGGTCTCGTGCTTGGTCATGGTGGTGTTGCCCTCTTCGTCGGACGACTCGACGAGGGTCCGCCTCGTCACGCGCCTCGACGGGCGCGACGACGCTGCAGACATGGTGCCGAGGTCAACTCGGGGGGAAGAGGTGTGGTGGCGTTAACGAAGTAGTTGTGTAGAATTATTCGGCGACTCTGGGCGGCTTGAGTGTCGCTAATCGGGGGTTTGATGTCGCAGAATTGGCGGTGATGGTCGCAGTCTGAGTGCGCACGTCTGTCGTCCTGAAGTTGTTTGTGGACTTTCCTAATCGGGTTTGTAAACAAACGACCCGCGCCACGCGCGCAAGCCACACGAGGGGCACGGTTTGCGGAGCAGTCGTCGACAGCTGCACGCCGCCAAAGATGTGGGACCAGCTGTTTGCAGGTGTGCACTACCGCAGAGGATTTGAATTGAATGTTCAAGCTTGAGCTCCCAAAGCTCTCAATTCCAATCGAACTTAACATCGCGACCCAAGCTCACCTCCCTCAGCACACCTACGGAGGCCAGCCACCATGTTCGACTACAAGAACTTCGACCACGTCTTCGGGCGCGCGGCGCCATTCCCCGACCGCGCATACCACCAGGAGACCGAGACCTTCCGGCGCAGTTTCGAGGGCGTCCTCTTCATCGACCGCGTGCTCAAGGCCCTGGGCATCACGAAGGGTGAGTTCCCTAGTATCTAAGCCTAACGCAAACTTCGCGGGATTCTAAACGCCGCCGCAGCCAAGATCTACCCCGCCAAGACGGAAAACGCCCTCCGCACGCTCCACCAGCACGTCTGCGACGCCAGCATGACCATGCACCACCGCCTGTCCATCTTCTACTACGTCCTCCTCGACTTTGACGCCGCGCACGGCAACCCGGACCTCACCGAAGAATTCGCCTCATCCAGCGGGGTGCCGCGGAAGTACCAGATCTTCATGAAGGGCCTGTGGCTGCTCGACCGCCACCAATTCGAGGTACGCCCCTCCTCTCTCCCCCCTCCTCCCCCTCCCCTCCCAGCCCCTTCCCCTCACGCTAACGCCCGCCAGCGCTCCCTCGAATACATCGCCCACCCCTCCCTCATGCCCGATTTCGCCGACGACATCATCACCGCCCTCGTCCGCCACGCCAAGGACGACTACACCCTCGCCCTCTCCTACTTCCACACCGTGCAGCCCGTCCTGCGCACCCCGCAGGCCCTCGACCTCCTCTTCGCCGCCATGGCCTCCGCCTCGCTCTCCCAGGCCCTGCGCTACAGCCGCTCGTTCCCCGCGCACACGCGCGAGCTGCTCTTCCGCCGGCTCGTGGCCTCGGTGCTGGAGGCGCCCCCCGGCGACGCGGCCGCCGACGGCGCCGTCGAGCTGGTCAGCCTGCCCATGGACGCGGCGGAGGAGGCGTGGTTCGAGGCATACCTGACGGGCGAGGGCGCGGGGATGAGGAAGGGCAAGGACGCGCTGGTCATGCGGAGGGTTGTCATGGGGAGGTTTGACGAAGCGGTGGAGGAGAAGGGGCTTGGGGCGAGGTGGGGGCCTATACTGGAGGGGATGAAGCAGGGGCTGGGGGGGAGGGTGTAGGGGAGGTCTTTCTCGGTTGATGTATATATTACGGAGTTGAGTGAATACCCATCGCGATGTTACTTCCACTGGGGATGCGCTGGCCTTTCGCGTTCTGGCTTTCCTCATTCAATAACCAGTTCCAACATCGTGAGACCTTCTCGTGACATATTCCCCCCAGAACGCGCTTAAGACGCATTCCCACCTCTAGTATCAGTCAATATTGGCGGTGTTCCTCGGAGTAACGCTTCGGAGCGGCGTCGCCGGCTCACCGAGCCACCAGTCCGGATACCACCGGCTTGCCTCCCGACAGACCACGCGGATAATCGATCACGCGGCGCGAACGCTACGCTGAACCACTTTAGACTCTCTCGCCCTCAGTCTTGTATATTATCATAACGCGTGTCTGCCCTGGGTCCCCAGAACTGGGGCCCGAGGTCTCAATAACAAACGAACATCGGGGGAAACAATCCCACCCGCAATTCCGCTCACGTCTCCAATATTGGGTTCGGGAACGTGGATATGCTCATATATGGATATTGGAGCAGCTTCTATTCATAGAATACTGTCCCGTGGGCCCTTGTGGGCAGGGTAGCACCTCGGTTCCGGGTGCGACGCTGTCTCGGGGACGTTCTCCCCGTGGGGCCGGATCGCCGGGTGGAGACGCCGACGGCGCCCCGGACACCGACCTCCTTTCTTTCCGGGCTCCCTCTGTGCAGTTTCGGCGCCCGAGCATCCGTGCCAAGCTTGGCCTTACACGCCGAACTACTGTGTCGAGGTCCAGTTCTCCGTTCAAAGGCCTACCAGGTGGGGCCAACGAATTGAGGCGGTTCTTCGACAACCCGAAGACGCCTCTGACGGCAGATTCCACTTCAACACATCAGGGGCAGCCTCGTACAGTGAGGTGGAGGCGACTGAGGAACCATGTGGCGTGTCATTCCCACGTGTTACTCTCGGCGCGACGGCCAACGGGCTCGCCTCCCGGTGGTAACCCTGACCTCCCCCGATGCACCCCCCCTGAGTCTTGGCTCTACCAACGTAAAATAGAGTGGCCGATCATTCCTCCAAGGGAGAATAGAGTGTCGTTCTCGGAGCATTGAGCGCGGCGGAGAATAAGGCATCCCGGTAGAAGTCGTCCCTCCCCCATAAACCGGGAGATGGGCTCAGGGGCAAGACGCATGCCCCTTGGCTCGTCCGATCTGCAATGCCGGCGTTGGCCTCTATAAGAGGCTTCCGCGATTGATATAATCCCGTTTGCATGCCACTGGGGGAGAATCCTTCGGCCGGAAGAAGTATGTCCGAGGGGGACTTCCTTGCGGTGGGAGCCGGGCGGACTTCCGGACCTTTCCATCCCTCCCGTCCTCCCGCCGCGGGAGGGCGTCGTGCTTCTTACCCGGACGCCACTTCTCGGATTAGTCCGTTTTGGGCATCTCCATCGTCCGGTGGCTGCTACTTTCCTTCAATGCGATTTCTCCTGACTTACCTCTGAGCTTCGGGGGTATGGAGGCCGTGTAGAACCCCTAAGCTCCCCGACACAAGTCGCCCCTTCAATCTTCCTTGACATCTTTCTCCGACTGTTCTCCTAAGAGCGTCATGGCGTGGAAAGACGCCACATCGGCCCAGGTGTATGGGGAATCCCCGCAATATGCAAGCACACCCACGCACGAAGGGTCCAGCTAAAGCCGGTTTCACCTCGACGCCGTTCAACCAGGTCTCGCACGTCCTCCACCCCCGTTCCCACTCCCGTTCCTCCCATTCCTCCCATCCCGCATGCAGCCCGCCATCTTGCTAAGCATATGTCAACAAGATATTTAATCACGCCCCAAATCACCGGATTCTATTCTAAGAAACCCTCCTCCCGCCACGCTCACCCCAGAAAAAAATACCCTCGCCTCCGCATGATTCGCCACATTAATTTGAGCCGTCCGCCCTGCGCGGCGACCGAAGGGGTCAGGGTTTCCCCGAACGGGGGGGAGGGATAAAATGCACCCGGTATAAGCGGGAAGTGTAAATGGCTTTTTGCTTGGAGTGAGAGCCAACGGGGCGGCCGGGCGGGCGGGAAATATATTAGGTCGCGCCGCGGCTCCAAATTGGCCGGCCACTCGCCTTTCTCCCGCTCTTGTTTAGCCAGCGCCGAGGGATGTATCCGCCGGTCCCTCCGCTCAGGTGTTCTGCGTGGTCCTTGGTTCTCTTGGAATGCCTTGACAGCGGGTTCTCGTACGGCTTTCATACCTCGTGGCGTGGTCTGGTGGTGTTGTATACAGGCTATATGCTATATCGAGGACGTCCCAAACTGCTCGCTCGGCTTGGCTTTTTCTCTCCTTCTCACCCCTGCTTCTCAAAAGTGATCTTTTGATCCCCAGGACTATAAAACCAGCGCCGATCCCGCCATCGTCTCACGATAGCAGCCCCGGACGCCACTCCACCTTCCGCCCACTTACACCGATCGTGAACCTCTCCCTCCCCTCCCCACCCCAGCCACCTAAAAAATGCGGTCCACCCTCCTCCCGGCCCTCCTGGGCCCCCTCGCAGCCGCCGCCATCGACCCGCGCGCCCTGGCCGCCCCGCGCCTGATCTCGTACGAGCTCAACGGCAGCGGCTGCCCGTCCACCGGCGCCACCACCGTCACCGGCTCGGCCGCCAGCCTCTCCGTCTCCCTGGGGGACTTTGTCGCCGAGCTCCGCGGCTCCGACCGCCGCAACTTTAACACCAACTGCCTCGTCACCCTGCGCATCGACGATGGCGTGCCGGGCTACAGGCTCGCGCTCCGGAAGGTCTGGGGCGAGGGCATGTTCTACGGGAGCGCGGACACGAGGCTGCGGGTGCAGTCTGTGGCTTACTTCCAGGACTACCAGAACCTCCAGGTGAGCTTTTCCCCATTTCTCATTTTGTCTTCTTTGCGAGAGACAGTCCGGTGGGCGCGAAATGGACTCGGGTTTTGTTATGTGCGGGGGAGGTATGATGCAAAGCTGGCCGGGGACGACGGAGCGAAGAGAGCGGAGCTATTGGAGAAGGGGGAGAAAAAAGACATTGTCCCGACCATTCCAAAAAGCCAATTGTGAAAGCCTCGAAACTAATCAATCCCACTCCAAGGCCGTAAACGAGCAGGCCTTCAACACCTCCAGCGAGGCCTCCACCCTCCGACCCGCCGCCTTCGACTTCGACTTCGACGGCTCCAGGCAGGTCTTCTCGCCCTGCGTCGGCGAGGACCGCCAGGTGGGCAACGCCTTCGTCAACATGCGCGCCATCATCAACTGGCCCGAGGGGAGCACGACCTCCTACGGCGCCTTCCTCGGCACCGAGGAGCACCCCGTCGAGGAGCACATCGAGTTCGGGTGGGTCGCGTGCGGCGACATCGACGAGCCCACGGACGAGGAGATCGAGGCGGGCGGCGACGGTGTGGTGATTGGCGGGGAGCAGAGTGAGGCGGTCGTGCTTGACGGGGATGACGAGGAGGCGGTCGTGATAGGGAATGAGGATGGCGATGCGATCTTTATAGGCGATGACTAGGGGGGACGAGGTTGTGGTCGATGAGGCTGCGGGGTGAAAGGCCGGTGTGTTGACGAGGGGGATAGGGGGCGTTGGACTCTTGGATGATACCTGTTTATAGCTCTTCTTCTTGGTACATATTTGACATCAGTAATGCAACGCGTGTTGCCATCTCCCCTTGGGCCCTGGGGCAAAGTGATTCTAGAAGCGAGGAGGTACTAAACTTGCCTTCTTGCTGGAGCAGCTCTGGAAGTGAGAAGGTATCGAGCTTGCCTTCATGTCGGAGTGGCCCGAAGTGAGGAGATATTGGGATTGCCTTCCTGTTAAAGCTTTGGAAGTGAGGTAGTGAGCTTACCTCTTTGCTGGAGTGATTCCGAAAGTGCAGATATATTGAGCTTGCCGTTTTGCTGGAGTGACACTGGAAGTGAGGTAATATTGAGCTTCCCGTCTCGCCGAAGCTCTGGAAAAGAGCCGTTGAGCTTGCCTCCTTGCAGGAGACCCGAGTGAGGAGATATTGGGCTTTCTCGTTGAAATGACTCTGGAAGTGCCAAGGCGCCGAGCTTGCTTCCTCGTTGCTCTCTGTCCTGGCAGCGACAGGTGATCTCTAGCAGCGAGGACCCAGCAGAGTAAAGGATGCCTGGACTTACACCGAAGTCAAGCACCCCTGACCCCACACAGCACTGGAGCCTCCAGGCCCAGCAAACACCACAAACCGACTCCAACCTGTGAAGTCCTCGAAGCCACTGGAACCTCCCTCCTCCCTTCCCCAGGCACCTTCCAAGCCCTTCCTCTCACATCACTGCATGTGGAGCCCTCCCGGTGCGCCACCATCACTCCCCCATGAAACCCTGAAAGTGATTCACACCCACACCCACACCCTCCAGCTCTGGTCCACACCGAATCAAAACATCGTGCTCCTGCTGGTGATGCACGAACACCAAGCTCCAGCTGGAACCAGTGAAATCAGTAAGCCCTCCTCCGCGTCTACAAAAGCACACGCGAACTTCCCAGATTCCCAAACCCTCTTCCCTTCCCTCTCCGCACCCTCACTTTCATTTCTGATATCGTGCTCCCCAAGCATTCGAACAGCAAGTTCACTTTGACTTCCTCACCAACTCGAACCAACTCTCTTTGATCATTCTCATCGTCTTTCACATATTTTTTTGATCGTTCACCCCTCTTGATCGTTCGCCTCTCTTTGATCGTCAACCTTCACCTTCACAACAACAACAAGCACCACCGCAACCATGAACCCCAAGCTCGGACTCTCGCTCGCTGGGCTCACCCTCGCCCTCGGCGCCATGGCTCAGATCGAGAACAACGCCACCACTGCTAGCCATGGCCCTGAGCATGGCCGCATTGGAGGTCCCTACCCCACGCAGGACGCTGAGACCGCTGAGACCGCTGAGACCACCGAGTCCAGCGGCGACCACGCCCTTGGCCCCCATGGCCGCATCGGTGGACCGTACACCGACATCAACAACGCCAACGCGACCAAGGGCCTCAACGCGACTGCCTCCAATGTCGCCCCCACCGGTCTCTCGACCCCGGTGATCCCCGTCACCACGCAGAACACCACCACCTCCAAGCCCGCCAAGACCACCGACTTCGAGTGCGGCATCCACGAGCTCACCTCGGCGGCCGCCGTCCCCATGACCCCCATCCCCAACCCCACCGCGAAGTACGTCTCGGACCTGACCCAGTCCATCGACCCCACCTGGTCGAACGGCACCGAGACCGGCATCTTCTCCATCAACCCCATCACCCCCACCGGGCCGCGCCAGACCCCGACCCCGGGCACCTCGCCCGTCTACACCACGCTGGTCCCCGGATCGTCCCGGAACTGGAACGGCACGGACGCCGCCGCCCTCCCCACCGGCACCCAGGTGACCGCCCAGGGCCTCAACGGCACGTCGTCGACCGGCGCCACCCGCACCCCGGAGCCGCACCCCACCGCCCACGAGGACGACGAGACCGACCCCGAGGAGGGCCGCGCCCGCAAGGTCGTCGTCTCGGTTGGCGCCATTGTCGCCGCCGCCCTTGTCGCCTTTGGCATCTAAGGGAATGACCAGCTTGAGTTCAGGATGGTTATACCCTGCTCGACTGAAGGCATCTGTTGTTTTTGTTTTCTGATTTGATTTGGAGGAGGAGTCTCAGCAAGGAAGGAAGGCGCATGGAAAGAAGGGACTTGTTCGGACTTGTTCGGACCCAGGGCGCATGGAAGGGATCTGGAAGATGGGACTTTGGGCTCACGCCAAGGCATCGGAGTAGGAACCAATAGTGACCTCTTCTTCCAATCAATCTTTCGCATCGTGGTTAGTGTGCTCTTGTTCTCGTGAAGTAATCTCGTAGTCCTTTGCCCTGCTGTTCTTCACCAGAGATGCCCTCGATCTTCGCCAGCACAAGAATACTGAAAGAGATTGTAAGCATACCACAGAACAGGGAAGGAGAAAAGAGGGCATTGGGAGAGAGCTCACCTCTCTTTCCGGAACCTTCCAAGCGCCCACCGCGTAGATCGAAGCCGGGTCTTCTGCTCTCCTCTTCGAGTCAACCCGGATGCCGCCTCCCTTTCGGAGACTCGAGCTCCCTTGCAGCTCCCGCCCTCAACCCTTCGGGTAAGACCACAAGAACCTGGAAAGAAGCCTCGTTCCTTTCTAACATCCAAGGTTCGCACCCAGGACGTATCGGACCACCGCTGAACACTCTTGCTAACCAGTCCCCAACTCGCTTCCAGAAACACCACACCAGAGTCTCCAACCTCACGCCTCACCACGACACTGCGCACCTTCATACCCACGTCCCCAACGGATAAAAACGTCTTGGAATTCGCTACATTAATCATGTCCAGTACTTCAACAGCATCTCCAATTCCCCATCCCCCACGACCAGTAGAAACAAAACCCGAAACCCCGAAAAAGGCAGCAAGGAGCAATTGAAGAGAAAAGAAGGCGCGCGAGCACAAAGTGGTCGTCACAAACAAAAGGAATCCAAAGAGAAAAAAATAAGGACGAAGAACTTGGTGTTGGAGAGGGACACCGAGGAGATATGCTCAGGTAACCAGAGCAGGCTAGAACGGACAACTGAGGGAGATGTCCATCTCGCGTGTGATGGTAAAATAAATGGCACTGAAGAGGGAGAGGAAGACATGCTTCCCGCAACTCGAACATCGCAAAATATAAGAAACAACAAACAAGTCATGCTTGAAAGCACCCATAAGACGCCCATCATCATCATAACTCATCACCCTACCCAAAGCAACACCTCGCCCTCCTCTCCACCTTCACCCCATTCCCATTGCCCGCCCCCTCGTCCCCTCCCCAGACCCCAAGCACCTCCCCCCTCCCAAACCTCCTCGCGACCTCGACGACCGTGTCCCCCCTGGCATCCCTGGCCCCCCAGTCCGCGCCCCACCCGACCAGCACTCTCACGGCCTCGACAGCCCCCGCCCGGGCAGCCAGGTGCAGCGCCGTCCTCCCCTCCGCGTCCCGCGCCCCGACCCGCGCCCCGTGCTCCGCGAACCAGCCGCACTCCTCCGCCATCCCCAGGCTCGCCGCCTCCAGCAGCAGCTCGTCCATGGGCTGCAGCAGCGCCTCCGAGAACCCCAGCTTCGGGATGAAGCGGAGCACGTCCGTCACGGTCATGGGGCCCGTGGCCTCCAGCTTGGGGTCGCGCAGCGAGTGCAGCACCCACTGCCTGATCAGCTCCGGCTTCGGCTCCTCCGCGTCAAAGACCCCAAAGGCCTGGTAGAGGAGCGACCACCCGGAGTCCAGCCTCCCCGGGCCCCTGTCCATCCAGAGCTCCAAGACCCGCTCCCTCAGGGGCGCCAGGTAACCCCTCTCCCCCTCCGCAAAGTACCGCAGGAACGCGAGCAGCTGCGCGTACGGGTGCCGCACCCCCGTCCGTATCCTCCCCCTCTGCGCGTCCTCGAAGCTCTCCACCCAGGTGATGAACGCCTTGTCGAACGGCAGCGAGCCGGGCGGCTTCCCATTCCTGTTCCTCCTCACATCGGGCTTCAGCTTCGCCCCGAGGTCGAGAAGAGTCCGCATGATCTCGAGGCTCGCCTCGTCGTCCGTGATGCGCGCGACGTGGTGCAGCGGAGTGAGCGAGTTGACGCGGTACTCGTCAAAGACCAGCTTCTCTCCGTAGTCCGCGAGGAGGAACTTGAACATCCGCAGGTTGCTCTTCTTCGCCACGAGCTCGAGGACGTGCACCCCTCTCGAGGAGCGGCGGACCAGCGTGTTGTTGCGCATAAAGGTCATCTCGTCCACCTCGGTGCCGGGGTATTCCCTGCTGATCACAAAGTTGGCGCCGTGAGCGACGAGATACTCGGCGGTGTCGACGTGGTTCTTGCATAGCGCGAGGTGGAGGGCCGACCATGGTGGCGCGGGCCAGTAGGGGTGGTCGCCGTGCTGGCATCCGCAGACGTTCATACACGAGAGGTTCAGGTGGGCGCCATTCTCCACGAGATACTTCACCACCGCGAGCTGGCCCTCGCTCGCGGCCACGTGCAACGGCGTCCCGACAGCCGCCCTCGAATATCCCGGGAGCCGCAGCGGGGCCTTCCGGTTGACGTTCCCGCCTAGCGAGAGCGAGTGGGCAATGGTGCGGATGGAGCCCAGGCGAGCGGCGTGGAGGATGGCCCGCCCCGCGTGGACGGCGTCATGGGCGTACAGGAACGGCGTCACTATGTGGGAGAGCGTGCGGCTGGTCTCGGCGAGGTGCTTCAGCTGGGTGATATAAGGGCAGGTGTAGCCGCACTGGTGGTCCCCGTCGACCTGGAGGTGGGACACGATCTCGAGGATAATCTCCGGCGGTAGTCGATCCATGGCGTCGGGCCGGGGCAACACACCCTGATATCCGGCCGCAAACAGAACGAGTTAGCAGCGTGAAGAAACGACAAGCTGGGAATCTGAAATGTGAGCTAGGCGGTGCTCAGATGCGAGAGAGGAAAGGGGAACGCGACAGGGGGCTGGGCGAGGGATCCCCGAGCCCGCCACACTCTCTTTGAGCATTCCATATCTCCACCGACATGTGTCCCTCCTTGCATAGCGGGCGTTTTCATCACAGCCGAGAACATCCGCTAACCCTTGACCACCCCTATACGAGCCGTCTCTGCTGCCCGCGGCAAACCCCATCGTAAGCCACCGCGCGTGCCGAGAGCAGCAAGGCCCGAAGGGCGCACCCAGCACCCGAGTGGTCGGGCCGCGAGTCTCGGGAACGGGAAGGAGCGCGTGAGTATCCGCAAAGGGCGCGAGGCTTCAGTCATCCGGACCCGACAGCCTGGGAAGCTACCCTGCCGTCATGCGCGGAGGGGCCGGTGAGCCGATGTGCCGAATCAACGCTGAGGGATCTGTCCGCGACGAGACGTGGTGTAACCCCATGTTGGAAGCCAAGTCCCCGAAAGGATAAGGGTGCAGCACATGGATATCACGGTCCTTTTGAGCCTGGTCCCGGCAATCGGCGTCAGTGGCTGTATTTAAACAGAAACACGAGTCAGCTTGGCAGCGAGGGTAGCATTGAAGTGTCGTTCTCGAGGCGGAGCCGTGGAAGGGCAACCACAGGGTCTTCTTGGGCGAGATGGAGGGAGCTTGTATTTGTGGCGCCTGTCAGTCGGTCGTCAAATCTTACAATACTGGGGTGACCCTGACGGGCTTCAGCCAGCCCTCCCTCCATATCGCAGTGTGGCCACCCTGATGCCCACCCTGATGCCCACCCTGATGCCCGCCCTGACGGCTCACGAGGCCGACCCCGGTGATACGGTCATTTCGTTCGCAATGCCGATAGAGCTCTGCGTGGTGGCCGGGTCATCCAGAATCTGCCGCCCGCTCGCTTAACGCAACCCTGTTATCACACGTTTAGCAGTCACCCCGACGCGAAGCAACGCCGTCCTTCTCGCCGGGAGGAAACCAAGGGACGGGTCGGGAAATATATGCCCACGGACAGCGCCCATCGACGCTTATAGGTTCGCGTCGCAGGATGTCTGGCTGAAGGCAGCTTCCTGTCACACCGCATGTGACTGGAAGCAAGGGATAGGACGAGGCGCGATGATTCGACGACGCCGGCCCGCACCGTGGAAAATCCGTTCAGCGCAGGGAGGATATGCCTGGTCGCGTCGTCGCTGGTCTGGGGCAACGCCGCAACTTGCGGGGTGCAGAAGGCAGAGGGAAGAAGAGAGCACTGAAGATATGAGCTGTCGCCTTGGCCCTTGGGTCTTCATAGTGGACCTGCATTCGTCCCCATGTCATTTCTGCATGCTCGCAGGAAGCTGCCTTCGCGACTTCGCCTTCTCCCTCGTGAGAGAGCTGGCCAAGGGCGAGCCGTCTGCGAGGAGCGAATGGGGAATCGAAGGATTCTCCTGCCGAGCGGAACGGCATCACTGTTGGAACCTGGGAGTGTCCCGGGTGGGGCAAGCGCGGACAAGCAAACTCCAGCCCAACTGCATCGCTCCTGCACCCCATCTCCTGCCGTTGGCTATTACTCTACAAGTACGTGGTCAGCGTCGGGGAGGAGCGTTGTACAGGGTTGCCAATAATGCATGCAGCGGGCGACAGAAGGCAATCGCGATCCGGCCCTAAGCCCGAATCGGGACTGAGGCGGGGGGCGGCAGGCACCGTCAGGTGGATCGCTCCTGCATTGAGCCTAGACTCGAGGGTGCCGAGGATCTTGCCTGCGGCCGAACCGCAGCTCGCGTCGTTGCCTCCGCTGATTGGCTCTGCATCTCCGAGCGCGTCTGTCACCCGCAGCTTGATCACTGCAGATCGAAACATGCCCGATTTCGAACACTTGTCCGCGGTTCCGCTTTGGGCAAGCTGCTCGGACCAACACATCCACCCCTGACGTGGAAGATGCGAGGTGGCCCGTCGGCGCGTTTCTGCCCTAGCGCCAGGAGGATGAACATGCCGTTGTCCTCGGACCCCAATGTTCCCTCGTGTTCGTTGGAGCTCCGAGGGACACACGGACCGGGCGCTTGAGCGGCTCCCGGGCATGTCTCCCCGCAGCTCCCAAATTGATGTCCGCGCGGACTGGGTGTCATGGCGGCTGTTTCCCAGGGTCCAGTGAGAGACAACCGGGGCGTGAGCTTTTGCGGGGTCCAATCTGCACGAGCACCAAAGCCCACGACTGCTCCCATCGCTCATAGGACCTTCTTCATTCTGTCCAGTCATATCGCCACGGGTTCTGAATTTTGGTAGAAAAGACGTATGAGACTGTATTCACAAGGAAACGCTAGCTTAAATCTAGGGTATGGGCAACTCTAAGACAAATCCATGCCGCCAGGCAACGCCTGAACCGGCTGCGAGACCGCCCCGCCGGAGGTCCCCTCCCCCACCACAACCTTGCTCAGAAAGGCCACGGCGTCGTCCATCCCAGCCGGAGAGTTGAACCAGTGCCCGCCGTCCGGGTACTCCCTCCACTCCACGCTCGCCCCAAACCCACGCAGCGTATCCCGCAGCGCCCGCCCCTTCTGAACCAACACCAGAGGGTCATCAACGCAGTGCTCAAGAAGCACAGGCGTATTTCGGAGGACGGCGTTCCCGGGGGGAACGTCCTCCAGCTTGAGAACCTCCCTCATCTCCGCGAGGCTCCTCCCCTCGAACGGACACCGGCACGCGAACCCCAGGAACGCGCCGAGGCCTCCCCCGCCGGGGACGTCCAGGTTGAAAAGCAGGTGCGCGCCCGTAGCCGCCCCCATGCTGATCCCCGCCAGCACGACGCGCTCCCACCTGCCCCCGAGCGCTCCCGCCTCGCCCGCCAAGATCCTTCTCAGCGGCGGCACCACCTCGCGCAGCCCATCGGCCTGCAGGTACTCGTTGTCCGCAAAGTCGCGCACGTCCCAGACGTCGAACCACTGCGGCCACACGCTGGGGTGGCCGGCGCACTGGCGCGTCGGCGCCTGCGGGAACACCCAGCGGAAGGAGGGCAGCGCGTCGGCGAGGGTGCGGCCGCGCGAGTCGCGCGAGTGGGCCAGCGAGGCGGCGAACTTGCGCGCGACGTCGCCGCGGCCGTGCAGGAAGACGACGGTGTGCGTGTGCGGCGCGGAGGGCTCCACGGTGAGTGTCGGAATGTCTATGTCCGCCGGCCGGGCCGGCGGGTCGGGGAACGCCGCTGTGGTTGGGGACATGCTTGGGGTTGGGCGTGTCGTGGCGCGCCGGGGCGGCTCCGTGACAGGACTTATGAACAAATTTCTGACGACCTTTTGCTGGCCACAATCTGGGAGAGCCTGTAGCGTGTACCCCGGCACTCAGTTCGAGAGCAGGCACCAACGTATAAGTAGAGAGGTGAGGGAGGGAGGCCTGTGTAAGATGACTAATCCGATCGAGTTGCCGCGCGCTTCGCGAGACACCGACACCCCACAGAGCTCTTACAAGTTTGTACACTTTGTAAATAATTGGCTTATACTTCTTGCTGGTGAAGAGGCCTTCCGGACGGCCAGCACAGCCCAGGTGCGGCCGATCTGCGGTGGCCACACGCTCCGCCACGAGGCTGCCTTGCCTTCTGATGCCCACTACCGTCGCATTCGAGATCAGGCGCGCGGGAGGGAGCGCGGCGCCCTTCGCCGCTGGTCGGACAGCAGGGTTGCCAGCACCCGAACTTCCCGACGTCACTCGTCAGTCAAACATCTAATAGTCTTGACGCAGTGGTATTCATGAACCCCGTAAGCTCTCCGTAATGGCTCTAGAGGCCTCACCCCACAAACCCGCCGCCCCTCGCCATCTTCCTCGCCCGCTGGTCCCTCCGCGAGTGGTTCGCCCTCGACCCCTTACTAGCCTCCTTCCTTCTCCTCGCCGCCTCCGTGCTCTCCCCCTCCCCACCCCCACTCGGACCACCCCTACCTCTCCCCCTGCCCCCTCCCCTTCCTCGGCCCCTCCCCCGCCCGCCCCTCGCCCCGTCGCCCTCGCCCTCCTCGCCCGCCCTCCACCTCGTCGACCCGACCTCCTCCTGCGCCCCGCTGAAGCTCGTGTACTTGTTCTCCAGCCTCTGCCTCAGCTGCGGGCTGCGCTCCAGCAGCAGCGCCCACCCCTCCAGCGCCGCGTCCTCCATCCCCGTCTCGCCCTTCAGCGTCTCCCTCTCCGGCCCGCCGGCGGCCCCGCGCCCGAACACCGCCCGGTCCGCCCGGTACGCCCTGTACAGCGCCTCCTCGACCGACTCGCGGCCCGCCTCGTCCGCCGCGTCCACCGCCCCGCCCACGTCGTCCGCGTCGTACGTGTCGTCGCGCTCGTCGTCGTCCTCGTCGAAGGCCAGGAGCGCCGAGTAGATGGCGGACTTCTTCGGCGCCGAGGCCTTGTCCTCGAGGAGCTCGTCGGCCGTCCGCTCGGCGCCGCGCTTGCCGAAGTGGAGGGCCGAGGTGGAGACCGCGAGGCGGTCGAGCTCGTCGTCGTCGTGGATGTTGCGGCGTGCGGCGATGGGCGGCGTGGAGGATGGCTCTAGGTGCGTGGTGTGCTTGATGGGGTGGTCGGATCTGGGGGGCGTTAGTTTGATCTGGAGAGGCGTAGATGGGGACACGTACAGCTCCTCGGAGCGGTTCGCCTGCGCGAGGTGCGGCGGCAGGGACTCCTCCAGTAGATGCGCAATGACAGCCTCGGTATCCTCCCCAAACTCATCCAGACACCTCGCCACGAACCCCGCCCCCAGGTCCGGAAACAGGTCCTGGATCTGCGTGATCTGGCTCGCGCGGTGCACGTTCATCTCCGCCGGCCCCTCGCCCCCGATGACCGTAGTCCCCTTGCCCTTCTCCTTCCTCCTCCTCAGCACCTTGCCCGACCGCCTCCCGGAGCCGGGCCGCTTGTACGCCTCCAGCGCCGTGATCCTCCCCTTCAGCGTCCCCGTCGCCACGCTGCTGCTCTCGGCCTTGTTCGTGACCTGCTTGAGCAGTGGTGTGGAGCTGATGAGGTCGACGACCAGGCTGTCGCTCTCGCGGAGGGGCCCCGCGCGGTGGGCGTCGGCGGCGGACTTGAGGGCGAAGAGCTGGTCCAAGAGCATGGAAAAGCGCGGGGTCTCGCCGTCCGTGAGGCCCACTAGGCAGAGGTACGTGGTCGCGACGAGGACCTTTCTCAGAGGCGGGTTCATGATGCGGTAGGCCGCCACGAGAGCGTCGAAGAAGTCGCTTCCGGCCAGGAACGTCGCCGCCGCCTCGGGTGATGCGTGGATGAGATGGTTCAGCCTCGCGAGGTCGCCCTCCAACTTCCGGATGTCCCCGTGGATACCGTCCTCCAGTCTGCGCGTGAGGTCCCGCTTCACCCCCATCAACTCACTCTCAAATTCTTTCTTCCCAGCAACGGTCACCAGCACGGGCGCGACCTGCTTCTTCCCGTAGACGCGGCTCAAATCCGCCAGGAAGGTCCATTTCAGCAGAGGCGAAGAAGGGAGCGCGAGGATCGCCGATGAGAGCTGGAGGGCGGAGGAGAGGAGTGTCCGAGCAGGCGGCGCGGAGCCCAGGACGGAGGGTCCACCCCGCGCGATTTCCTCGGCGAACACGAGGAGGAAGTCGACTGCTGAGGAGTCGGCCGATACCTGGGACTCGAGGTCTGAGGGCGAAAGGGAGAGGTAGGCGTGCGAGAGTGTCGACCAGGCGATGAGGCAGGTGGTCCAGTCGTCGCGGGGGAGGTTGTCCCGCCAGGCGGCTATGGGGAACGGCGCAAAGGTTGGTAGAGGCATGGTGATGTGAGAGAGTAGTGCAAGATATTCGGAAGGTCTGGGCGTCCCTGACGTATAAGTTGGCGAGCGGGCGATGCGCTCTGGGCGTGGGTGAGCTTGATGGAGCGGAGGAAGCTCTCTGCGGAAAGGCGAATTTCCTTAAATACCAGGGAGAGTCCCTGGATGGTCCCAGGGAGTCAGGAGCACAAGAAATAGGCAGCAGTGTCCCAGATCGCCCAAAGCGCTCTCAAACGATGAAATTAGATCTCGATATCGTCCCCTCCGCCGAATGATTCATCATTACTCTTCCGAGCCAGGCAGGTCCCGCGATTGCAATCCCCGCGGTACGTACCACCCCCACCATTGAATTTGAAGCCACTCAGCGCCAGCTGTTATTCAGCGAACCGCGACAGCTGGCAAAAGAGAGAGCAATTAAATGTGGGGGCGATTGAACTCCAGCCAAGGCCAGGTACGTACCTAGCCCTATCCCCCACCAAGAAAAATCCACCGCCAATTCAGCGTCGCCGCCCGCGAACTTTTTCCCTCCAACCCCAACGACAGCTCAAACCACACCAACAACCAGCCTTCATCACTTTGCCGAAACGTACGCCGTTCGAGTCGTGAAGGACTAAAATACCCCCCAAAACACCAGTCAAGATGTCTTACCAGAAGGGCGAGAAGGACTTTGGCGAGGCGCCTGTACGTTTCCACCCCTCGACAAACACTCCCCGGCCGTCGCATTGCGGGGTGAACAGCCTTTGTAAACGGGGCGTACGAGAAGGGAAAATGGATTGCTAACGATGAGGGGACATGCAGAAGACCCACAAGATCAGGATCACCCTGTCCTCGCGCAAGGTCAAGGCCCTCGAGAAGGTCTCGTCCGAGCTCCTCGAGCGCGCCAAGAACAAGGACCTCCGCGTCAAGGGCCCCGTCCGCCTGCCCACCAAGACCCTCCAGATCACCACCCGCAAGACCCCCAACGGTGAGGGTTCCAAGACCTGGGACTCGTTCGAGATGAGGATCCACAAGCGCATCATCGAGTAGGTTGCCCCGCCCCCTGTCGACGTCCTTCACTTTTTATCTTGTCCGTGTTTGCGGGGTTCGGAGCGGAGAGGAGGGCGTGTGTGGACATGGATACTACCCGGAAGGAGACATGCGCTTTGAGAACTCGGTGCTAACGGAAAAACAGCCTTACTGCCCCCACCGAGGTCGTCAAGCAGATCATCGTCAACATCGAGGCCGGCGTCGAGGTCGAGGTCACCATCGCCGCTTAAACGTGGCCTTCTGGGGACTTGGGCGTGTCGCGCGGCCAGATTGTGTGATAGCAGTCTAGCCTCAAGACACACCTTGACTGAAACTTTCTGCGTGTGCCCACGTTCGTGAAATATGTTGGGTCTGGAGACCAGGAATCCTCTGTATTGTGAATCGATGCTCGTGGACGATCTTAAAAGATGATGCCCAGTATCAAAATGAGAAATGCAGTAAAGATATCAGCCCTTTGCCTCGTAAACCAAGTTGCCCACGTTCATCTATTGCGCCATCCCAAAACGCCCATAATGCCATGCCCGCCCCCAATCATACACACTCCCCCCTCACGGGAAATGCCATCACCCCGCCCACACCTAGATATCCCACCGGCAATGGACCCTCAGGGGCGGCACCTCGGGCATAACGTCGAACCGCCCCTCGAACCCATCCCAGGTCTTCCTCGCCTCCTCCGCGGCCCCCTTGTCCTCCGTCTCGCTGTAGTACCCCGGCGGCCCGCTCGGGAACCATATCCGCGCCCACCGCCCGCCCGGCCCCATGTACCCGGCCACGTCCGCCTTGTAGCTCACCGGCCTCCCCTTCCACGAGGACAGCCGGCCCATCGACACCGCCGCGTACGAGTCTAGAGGCGGGTGCTGCTTGTCCGAGTCGGGCGGGTAGGGGTTCCCGGCGGGAGCACCGGCGCCGAGGGCCGCCGGCTGGGGCAGGCCGAAGGGGTTCGCCCCGCCCTGTGCTTGCTGAGGCTGCCCGAACGGCGCGGAGCCAGACGGCGCTCCGAAGCCGCTCGTGGGCTGCGCGTCCATCCCCGTGTCCATCCCCGCGTCCTTCTTGGCGAAGGGGTTAGGCGCGGTCGAGGCCCCCTGCGACTGCGGAGCTCCAAAGGGGTTGTTTGCGACGGGCTGCCCCGCCCCAGAACCGAAAGGACCCGAGGTGGCGGGCTGTGAAGATGCCCCAAACGGACTCGAGGTTGCCGGCTGCGAGGGCTGCCCAAAGGGACTTGAGCTGGCAGGCTGCGACGTGGCGCCGAACGGGCTCGCGGCAGCCGGCTTGGAGGCCTGTCCAAAGGCGCCGCCTCCCGAACCGCCTGCAAACGCCGAGAACCCCGATCCCGCTCCGGCCCCCGTCGACGGCGCGCCAAAGGCACTCGGCTTCTGCCCGAGCGAGCTAGGCTGTCCGAACGCGGAGCCGCCACCGCCCGGCTGGGACGGCTGTCCAAACGCACCCCCGGTCTGTCCGCCCGACGCAGCCCCAAACGCACCCCCACCAGCCTGCCCACCAGACGGTGCCCCGAACGGGCTCGGCTTCTGCCCCAGCGCGGAGGGCTGTCCGAAGGCCCCTCCCCCACCGCTCTGCCCAAACGCCGCGCCGCCCCCGCTCGGCTGCCCGAACGCGCCTCCCCCTCCACCTCCGCTCGGCTTCCCAAATCCCGACGCCGCGCCGCCCCCCGACCCAAACGCGGAGCCCGGGCCCGATGTGCTCCCGAACGCCGGCGCGGCGGGCTTGGCGAACGCGCCCCCGCCGCTCGCCAGTCCGCCGGACGCAGCCCCGAACGCACCCCCGCCAGCCTGACCGCCTGATGGCGCCCCGAACGGGCTCGGCTTCTGGCCCAGCGCGGAGGGCTGACCGAACGCGCCCCCCGACGGGGCCCCGAACCCGCCGCTCGTCGCGCCCCCGCCGCCACCAAAGGCGTTCGTGGTGGTGGTGGTAGTGGTCGAGCCGGCCCCTGTCGGCCTCTTCCCCACCGCGAACTCGCCGGACGTGCGGCCGGGGTTCGTCGACTCGACGATCTGTATCCTGTTCGGCCTCTTGTTCCCCGCATCGGCGACGAACTGCACCGCGTTGTCGAGGTTCGAGACGGCGGCCTGCATCTGCTGCTTTGCGTTTTCGTAGAGCGCGTTTATCTCCTGGAGCTGTCCGTGGCAACCTTCCGTTAGCTCGTTTGTCCCCGTGCTCCCTCTCTTCGGTGGATGGGACAGAAACGTACCGCCTCCTGCTGCTTCCCCGCCGCCACGCCCTTCTCGTAGTGCAGGCGGATCTCCTCCGTGCTCTGCTCCCTCGGATACCCCCCGAACAGCTGCTCCGGCGCGTCCTTACCGGGGCCGTAGCATGACAGGATCCACGTGGGGGCCTCGGCCGTCAGGTCCCTCTCGATGACATCTTTCGACAGGCCGTACGGCAGCGCTTTCTTCCAGTTAGCCTTGGTCCAGCCCATGTTTTTCCTGCGGAGAATGGGAGAATGGGAGAATGGGAGAATGGGAGCTTCGATCTCGCGGTCGCGTATAACGTGGGTTCTCGGAGGGTGCTTACATCCGGCGGGGGTGTTGTTCTTCCCCCCAAAGGTCGAGAAGCGGTTTCCTGAGCGCGTCGCGCCGGGGTGGTCGAACTTGCAGTTGTCTGTCGCGCGGTCAGCATTTCGTCGCGGAAGCCTCGATGGGCGCTTGTGGAGCCCGTAGAGGGGGAAAGCGAAGGACGGGCGCGGCGCTGGCTGGCAGGAGGGATCCGGGGACTCGGGAGACTCGACGAGGGCATCGCGACGTACCGCCAAACTTGCAGTTGCCTGACTGGTAGAACCGACACACCTGAGGCATGCTTGCAGTGGCCCTTGCTCAGGCAGGGCTTCCTCTGAAAGTGCCCAGTTGTGTTTGTGTTGCGATCGCGAAATCACCAAGGAATCCGCGTTGTTGTTGTGAGGGAACAGAAGCGTTGGTGGAGAGGAAGAAAGAGTGTTAATGCCCTTTGACAAGCGTTGGTTTAGCCTCTTGGGTGGTGCTTTGCTGCAGCAAGAATTTGGGTGGTTGAAGTGGAAGGGTTTCCTGGAAAAGGTGGGTCTCTGCAGAGCAGCCCACGTTCCCAGCTGCTGGAGCTCTGGTGCTGGGTGGTTGGATGGTGCACTTGGCTGATCGGCCCCACACCACTTTCAAGCTGCCATCGCGTTTGCAGAGCAAGCAATACAGAGGTATGTCACCTTGAGGTTTTGTAAATGTCACCAAGACCTTAGGCACATGTCTATTCAGACATAAAAGGCCAATGCAAAGGAACTTGCTGTTATGTGACTTGTACAGTCATTGAGGATTCAAACACATGGCTGAAAAGCCCTGATTCACTTTGTCGCCTAAATGTCATGTAGGCAACAGACATGACTAGGAATAAAACTGTATGCATGATAAGACTGAGTCCTTTTGTTCACTGTGTCCCCTGATGCTATGTTAGAAATATATAATCCAGAGACCTTCCTGCAGAGGAAGGGGAGCACCCTTCAGCCGGCGTTATTTTAAATTCTTGGGTGGAAGAATCTACACGGTTGGACTGCATCACCAGTGGACATTATAGAGATGTATCGCCAGTAGACATTATAGAGACTTATAAGACTCATATCAACAAGAAGTCATCCCCCATGGTGTAGTGGTCAGCATACCGCGTTTTCACCGCGGCGACCCGGGTTCAATTCCCGGTGAGGGAGCTTAATTTTTTGGCCTTTCCAAGCCTGGCTAATCCTGAGAGTGGAGAAATCCCGGTGAGAGAGCTCTTTTTTTGCTTTCTTAGGGTTAAACATACTGCGCTTTTCAAGCTTAGACATAAAAGCCATGGTCTGAATCATGGAAAGACCTGACCCCAGGCCTTGTCTCCTGGCTCAATGCGTTTGTGCAACTGGTTTATATGATTCACAGCGCAGACGCAGCAGCAAGAGGCTCTCAGCAAGGCATTGACTAGCATGTTACAGCAAGTTACAGCAAGAAATCCATCTCCCTTCAACAACAATCTCGCTCCATGCTGCTTGTACCAACTACGTCTGCAGTTCAAGTAGTAGGTTGTAAGGGCTCGGGATGATGGTCTCGTCCGCAAATCTTCTGGAAGCCGGGCCCGAGTATGACCGGGCCCGACGTTTCCCTCCAAGGCTTCCTTACATGAGCGGCGAAGGAAGGTTGGGCGGGCAACCCGGCATCCCTCTCGTGATGGACCAACTCGTACTAGAGTGTTGCTGGCTGGCGGAAGGGCGTTGGCTACTCCAGGTGGCGCGGCGGACGTATTGGACAAGTATAACGTGATAGGCCCTACCGGGAGGGTGAATGTTCCCCGGAGAACCAGGACAAGGAGATGGGTTTGAGTTTCGGTGATGGCGGGAGGAACCGGGCGTATCCCGAACCTTTCCTCCTCCCTCAACCCCTGGTCTTTGGCCTGTTGAAAACTGCGAGATAGACACAGGTTCGCCGAGAATCAGGCGGATGGGCGCTGCGAGAGCTCGCCCATACGCACAGGCAAGGAGAGGATTATGTGGCTCACAACAACACCACCATCGAACCTCCAGACTTTGGGTCCGAGGGCACCCTCTCGAAAAAGTCACTTGAAATATCTCGCGCCGCTCACCCAGGCTTTGGAGCCCATTCCTCCATCACGCACCGGCCTTTCCACCTCGGGGCTCTAAGAATTGGCTTGGTCTCTTCCGCGTCCGGCACTCGGCCCTGCTGGCCCCACGCCTTTTCTACCGGTCCAAGCTATGATCGGCGCTCCAGGCGCCGGCACGAGCCACTAGAATGCGCCGGAATGGCGGACGCCCCACAGGGCTGGACGAGGGTGCTGATACGCACTTATACGCGGCCCCCCGCATGGCGCTGCGGATGGCGTCGTCGAGCGGCACAAGACACGGGCGCCATGATGGTCGTTGCTCTATCGAGGGTGTGCGTATGCGCTCTTATACGGAATTCGGACTCTTGGGGAGAATCTCCGGCGGTCTTGCATTCTGTCCGAGAGGGCTAGCATGTCCGGCCTGCCCATAAATCGAGCGTCCTCTCATCAAGACCGCATCTTGGGTGTTTTTCCTATCGTCTGTTCGGTGACATCAATTCTCGACATTCAAGATACATACCTGTTCTTTCCTGTCCCTAGCACTTCTTTCTAGCCCGGCGGCCGCCCTCGCAAAATGCACAAACGAGACCCTCACCCACCCTCTCAACCACCCCGACGCGACTCTCACCCGCGTCAAGGTCGTGCCGGAGGGCTTCGGGAAGGGGGAGTTTACCTTTGCGGATAAACTGATGAAGCTCTGCGCTGTGAGCGTCAGCGTCCATCGTCGCGTCGTACCGCTTTGGACTGTTCCTGCCCGAGGCGACGTGGAATGAGCGGCTCGTGATGACATGGAACGGCCGTCTTGGAGGCTACATCAACTGATATGCCCTTTGCACTCGGGGGCCAAAGGCTCCTGGGCGTACCACGCCCCAGAGCCCACAATCGACTTGGGCTGCCGCCCAGACCACGGCTCCGTCGTCCTCGGCAAGGTAGGGCCCTGCCCCGGAGTCCCCTTAACACAGTATACCCACCTCCAGGACATCATCAACCAGTACTACGATGGAACAGACGGCATCCAGTACTCCTACTTCTCCAGCTGCTCCACCGGCGGCCTCCAGGGCCTCAAGGAGGTCCAGACACACCCTGGCTCCTTCGACAGGATCGCCATCGGCGCGCCAACGTGGTGGGTCACGCACATATCTGGCGGCCAGCTCCGGCCAGGTCTCCTAAACCTGCCTGAGTCGGACGCCCGGCACATCGACCCCGGGCTCTTCCCCGTCCTCGCGAAGGAGGTGGAATTGCAGTGTGGCCCGCAAGATGGCCTCGCGGATAGGATCATCAGCGACCCGCTGGGGTGCGATTCTGACTCTGGCGCCCCCCTGTGCAAAGGCTCGAACTCTTCGGATTGCCTGGTGGAAGAACAGCGGGACACACTCGAGAAAGCCTACGCCGACTGACACGAGGATAACGTCTCGGTGTGGTCGGGGCCACCCTGGGACAGCCCCATTCATCCTGTACAACGCATCCTGGGCCATCGGCCTCGACTTCTTCCGCTACTTCGTGCACAGCGACTCCTGGGAGCCCACCGAGTTCTCCCACGCCGATCTGCAGCTCGCGGACATGATCAAGCTGGCGAGGCGATTACGGGTGACTTTGACCTCTCCGCATTCAAGGAGGAGCGCGGGGGCAAGGTGCTGGTGTACCACGGACTGGCGGACGACGTCATCCCAACTAGGGATAGCGTCTACTTCCGCGAGAGGGCTGAGGAGACCCTCGGGGGCGAGATCGACGACTTTTACAGGGTCTTTCTGGTTCCTGGGATGGGCCTCTGCGCGGGCTCTGCGGTCGCGCCGTGGTATATCGGCGGCGCGGGCCACGCCTTCGCCCACGGGCCCCTCTCCAGGCTAGAGGATCCCGAGCATGATGTTATGCTTGCGATGAAGTGGTGGGTCGAGGACGGCAGGGTGCCCGAGAGGATCGTGGCGACCAAGTTTGGGAATGACGCGGCGGAGGGAGGGGTCGTAGGGCAGAGGCCCTTGTGTGTGTTTCCCGAGAGGCGAGGCGCGGAGCTGGTAGCGTAGGTGAGTACTGGGGCGGGTTCTGGTGCTTGTTGGATTTAGTGAGAGAGGGTCTGTTGCTGCTTCGTTCCATGTTTGATTGGGATTGAGGATAACACGGCTGGAATCCGACAGGTGTCCAATTGCCTTCGTTCGCTCATCCTTTCTTTGCTGTCTCGGCACAGCAGACCGTCGAGCTGCCGAATCCCGGGAAACATCGACGATAATTCTAGCCTACAGGACTCGGAATCACATTCTACCACGGATAGCGTCTTCAATCCCCACGGAGCGAACAAAGTCCGACCAGACATAAGCTTCCGACAGAGGGTGGTCAGAGAGCTTCTCCCTGTCCGTCGCGCGCACCCGCAACCCGCCCTTTTGTCGACCCTAACCAGGCATAGCTGCCGCGCGGACTCCCCGTGAGACCGTCTGTCTCGGCTCTGATGACGACAGCCGGGGCCGCCGTTCAGCCCTGCAAGGCGGAGCGGACGAAAAAAGGTCCCAGGGCCCGCGTCAGCGCTCACGCACCCAGCCCAGTGGTCGAGCGTCCCGTGGCGGTGTCCACCAGCACTGCCACTGCCGATCACCTCGCACCTCCAACCACGACTCGGCGCTGGAAAGACCGGGGCCCGTAGTCTAAACAGTGGGCCGGCCGGCATAAAGTTAAATGGAACGTACTTCCTCTCTTCAACCCCCCCGAATAGCCCCTAAAAGAACAGAAAACAGGTCTTCCCTGGCGGCGAACTAACATGGACGCCACCGATTTGACGATACAGCCGCTGGTGCTCCTCCCGCGCGCGCAGGGTGATTCGCAGCTGGCGGCGCTCCTGGACCTCGACGCCGACTACGCGCAGTGGGGCGACGCCCTCGCGGACCCCGCCCAGCAGTGGGCTCCCCAGACGTCGCGGACGCCTTCCGGCGGGGCCAGCGGGGGCAGCGACGGGGTGAGTCCCGGGCGCGGGAAGCCGCGGCAGGAGAGGAGGTCGCACACCAAGAGCCGGAGGGGCTGCAACCACTGCAAGCGGCGGAGGATAAAGGTGATACCCCCCCCTCAGCGCCGTGCGCTGGACGCGAGTAGAGCCCCGTTCTGACGAGACCAGTGCTCCGAGGCCCGGCCGGCGTGCAGCTACTGCGTGAAGAAGGGCTTCCGGTGCGAGTACCCGGCCGCCCCCACCGTCGTGCACCAGGTATGCCCTGCCCCGAGAATCCTAAAGACGGCCCGGGCTGATTTCCGGGCCAGCCGCATGACAGCATCCCCCTCTTCAGCATGCAGGACATGCGCTGCTTCCAGCACTTCATCCTGCGGTGCTACCCGCACCACCCCGTCGCCAACGAGGACGTCTGGACGCACGAGGTGCCCTGCCTCTCCCACACCGTGAGCCCGCCCTCCTCCCCCCTGTCCACTCCCCGTCTCACGCACTGACACCTGCAGCATGAACACCTCCTGCACGCCATCCTAGGCCTCGCCGCCTCCGACCTCGCCCCCCAGGACCCAACCCTCCTCCCCCACGCCCTCGCCCACCGCCTCAAGGCCATCAACTCCATCAAGCAGACCCTCTCCTCCGCCTCGGGCCCCAACTCGGTGACGTACGCCGGCGCCAACGCCCTCCTCGCCACCTGCATCGCCCTCACCGTGCAGTCCGTCAGCCTCGACGACGGCATGGCCGAGTACATGACCTTCATGCGCGGGCTGGTGGTCGTGGGCATCCAGATGTGGAGGGGCGGCTTCAGCCCCGTGTTCGCCAACATGGGCGGCGGCGGCGAGGGTGGGATCATGGAGGCGCACCTGAGGCGCGCGCCGCTGGTCAGGACGGAGTGGGTGGACGCCGCGGTAGCGGGGATCGAGGGGCTGGGGCCGCTCTGTGCGGAGGGCGTCGAGAGGACGTACTACGAGCTTCTTGTGGAGTGGGCGCACGCCCTTTACGTCTCCTCGTGGGACGGTGAGCACAGCACGCCCTTGCCCTCACACCGGCTGAGAAGAGAGGAGGGACTGACGGTAGCAGGCCACCAGGCGCTCCAGAGGCACTACGCGTGGTGGATCAACCTCGAGCACGCCGACTTCCAGCCCCTCGTCGACCCGAGCAACCAGACCGCGCTCCTGCTCGCCACCCACTGGATCGCCCTGCAGCAGAGCATGGTCTCCGTCGCGGCGGGCGAGGCGACCCTGCGAAAGAAGGAGCCGCAGGGGAGGCAGGGGAAGCGGGGGGGCATGGAGGAGGGGATGAACAGGTGGCTGAGGTATCTGAACAAGAACGTGGACGCGGCGCACAGGCGGTTTAATGGGTGGCCGATGTGGGTGCAGGGGCAGCTGGAGGCGGATCCGAGTTACTTTGGAAAGTCGTGGTAAGGGCCAGGTTCTCTCATGGGTGTTTTGGTGGGAGCGGGACTTGTCTCGGACGATATACCCGCTTCTCCCGCTTCGCTATATCACTGGATCGACATTGATCTCCCTTTGATGGCACGGAGAAGGCAGCGCAGTATGGACATAATGTATTCACGCCATCCCAACTTAACACCACCTCCCACCAGTCCCTCTCCCTCCTCTCACTCCTACGCCTTAAACGGCGGGTTATCCGTGCAGTAAGGATACCCATTAACAGCCCCATACACACAAACCTCCCCGTCCCCGCACCTCACCAGGTCCTCGAACTTCCCGTCCTGGCAGTCCTGGATCACCCACCCTTCCTCGTCCTCCACGCACAGGTACAGGTCGGGCGAGCACTCCTCCTCGGGCGGCGGCGCGTCGATGCAGTAAGGGGAGCCGTTGTTGGGGTTCATGGAGCAGTACTGGTCCGCGTCGCACGTGCCGGCCGTGATCCACTTGCCCGTCGTGTCGCAGACGGCCCAGTCGCGCGGGGCCGAGCACTGGTAGGTTCCCGGGGTGCAGGCGAGGGAGAGGGGGAGGAGGGCGAGGGCGGTGGTGAGCTTCATTTTGGGCGGTGGTGGTGGTGGTGTAAGTTGAGGTTGAGCGAGTGTGGTTGAGGTAAAGCGAGTGTAGTTGAGGTGAAGCGAGTGAAAGTGCGGTGCAGAAAGCTTACTGATCCTTCACCAGAAGGATCGTCCGCCTCTTTATACCTGTAGAACCCGAAATCCCTCCCCCAGCTCGGCACACCCCTCCAGGATAGAGCATAACGTCCAAACAACACCTCGTGTCCCAACCTCGTATCCGCGCAGCCCGCCAAGACCTCCCCAGCCGGCACCTCCAATCAACCCGCAAGACCCCAGCCAAGAAGTCTGGGGGCCCAGCTTCCGAGAAATACGCGGAAAGGGGACGCCTGCTGGGCACCATAAGTAATCACCCGTGCCCGACGCCACTGCCCCCCCATCGGGATAGCTCCGGGATTCGCAGCCCTGTCGTTGCTATTCTTAGCAGCGAGCTTATGAGCTTGGTTCCCCCGAACGCCGACCGCCACACGGGCCCAACCGAGCCCGACGTGCAACCCCTGCAAAAAAGGACGGGGGAAGGGCAAATGGTGACGTGGAGAGCTTTTTCTTCACGGCTGTGGGCGGTCACGGAATTACCGAGGGCTTGGCTGGGGATTACTGAACATTTCGTATACGAGGTGGGCGCGCGGGGGTTTCCACGAGGTGCGTTCAAGCCTACCACTGGGATCTCGTCAACGGGGGAGCTCGTCGAGCTGGAATCTGGAGGAGGAGAAGGGGGGAAGCCCAGACTCGGACGCTCAGCCGTCCAGAAAGGAACCCGACCCCATGTCCCATGTCCCAGGAACCCTTCTCTCGGGTACGAGCCGGGTTCCATCACCAGATGCCTCCCTCCCCTTACACCAACAGTAGAAGCATCACAAGTCACAAAACACGAGAAAAGAAGCCCCTTCGCCGGATGAACTTTTTTCTTTCTAAAATGAGCGAAAACCCGACTATCTCCCGCGCCCGACCCGGACTCCCGGGACAGACGCATCCCGCCAACATATGATATAACGTAGCCAACCTCTCCGCCAATTTTGGGGCCAGCAGGCCCAGAAAGGGAATGTACGTGTACGGAATGTAAAGAAAGTTTTGGACTTCGCGGGGCCCGCGCCCACCTTGACATCGGGCACACCGCGGGGCTCCCGCCCCTCCCCACACGCCTCGCTCCCTCTCCCACTCCACCTCTCCCATCACTCCCACACACCTCGTCACCCCCACACACCACCACACCACTCTCCCACAGCGCCTCCGCGCGCGCACACACCTCACTCCACACCGCCTCCACCACGCTCCACGGCCGGGGCTTCCCGCCCCTTCGTAGTCATTCCACCGACTTCTCGGTGCGGCCCACAGCCTTTTCCTCGTCCGAGCCGCCCGAGCCCTCGGGGCTGCCGACCAGGTACTCGCCGAACACCCTGTCCTCGATGCTCAGGTCCTTGAACGACACGCCCTTGGACCTGGCGTGCATCCGCCGGAAGAACACCCGCTTCGCAAACTTCCACGTCTCCACGCCGATGAAGAAGATCGCCGCGCACGTGAACACGATGCCCCACTCCCACGAGATGCCCTTGTGCTTGAAGACCGTGTCGCTCAGCACGGGGATGTACAGAAGCGGGAACAGCGTGACGAAGCCGAGCATGATGGCCCAGAAGAGGAACTTGTTGCGCCAGACGTCGTGCATCCACTGCGTAAAGTACTTCTTGGATCCGGGCTGCATGCGGAAGAAACTCCTCCGCATGTCAACCATCTGCCAGGCCAGGAAGAGCGCGAACCAGGTGAGGCACGCGAACGTGGTGGCGCGCGCGCGGAACACCACGTCGCACGTTTCGTTGTACGACTCGTTGCAGCCCTCGCCGAGCTCGCCGCCGCCCCAGCGGTAGACCACCAGCGTGAAGGACGCGAGGCAGAGCCCTGCGATGAGCAGGCCGTAGACCACCATGTCGATGAGGAACTCGAGGGTGAAGATTCCGGTCTTGAGGGACTGGGGCGGGCGCTTGAGGATATCCGGGACCGCCTGCTCGAAGCCGAGACCCATGTCGGGCATACCAGACGTGGCCATGATCTGCTCCTGTTAGTCTTCCATAGTCGTAGCGCTCGGTGAGGGGACTCACAATCCAGATGATTTCAACAGGGGCGAGAGGGAAGACCGAGAGGCCATGCTTGTCCTTGAACGCGAGGCCAACCAGGAGCGTACCGGCCTGCGCAATGTTCTCCGCCAGCACGTGCAGCACGAACTTCTGGATGTTGTCAAAGATGCGACGGCCCTCCTCGATGGCCGCCACGATCGACGCAAAGTTGTCGTCCGTGAGCACAATATCCGAGGCGTCCTTGGCCACGTCCGAGCCAGCCTGGCCCATGGCGATGCCGACGTCCGCGCGACGGAGCGAGGGCGAGTCGTTGACACCGTCGCCGGTCTGTCTCGTTAGTGGCTGTGGAAAGGGGGTGTGGGAAGAGCAGACTCACCATGGCGCAGTACTTCTTCCGTCGGTGCAGAGCCTCAATCATCCTAACCTTGGTGCTCGGCGCGCAACGCGCGATAACGAGCGGCAGAACCGGGAGCTTATCGACTTCATCATCAGAGAGGGCGTCAAACTGCATGGCCGTCATGACCATGGCCTTGGCCACGTCGCCCGCGATGCGCTCCATGCGCGACGGAAGGATCCCGACCTCGATCGCGATCGCCTTGGCCGTCTCGGGGTGGTCGCCAGTAAGCATGTGCACGGAGATACCTGCCTGGTGGCACTGCCTCACGGCAGGCGCCGACTCGGCACGGGGGGGATCATAGAGACCGACGAGACCCTGGAACGTGAGATCACACTCGACCGACGCGCGAGGGATGTCGTCGCCCTTCTTGATAACACCGTCGAACGGCTTGCTCGCGAGAGCCAGCACACGGAGGCCCATCCCGGCGAACGACTCCATGTTGGCCAGTATTTGCTCCTTGAACTCCTCCGTCATGGGCGCCGTGGCACCGGGCTCGTCCGTAGGGATGTAGTTGGTGCAGATTCCCAGAACCCTCTCGACGGCGCCCTTGGTGAGAACGTGCAGCGCGCCCGAGCTGTTCTCGCGGCACACGACCGACATGCGCTTGACGTCCGAGTCGAAGGGCAGCTCGGCCACCTCGGACCACTCGGGGTTATCGCCATTGAGGAACTTCAGGCGGTTCCAGTCGAAGCGAGACGCGAAGACCTGGATGGCGATCTCGGTCGGGTCACCGCGCGCCTTCCACTCGCCCTCGGTCTGGTTGATGGTGGCAAGATTGGCCAGGGACGCGACGCGGAGGAACGACGTCAGCGCCACCTTGCCGCTCTGGAGGAGCTCGGCGGCCGTCTTGATGGGACCGCCGGTCTCGCCGCCCTTCTTGAGGTCCGTCTTGCTGGGTTCGGTGGCGGTGAAGCGGATGTCGCCGGAGGTCGGGTCAAACGGAGAGGACGAGTTCTCCACCGCGAGAGTGCCGAGCGAGGGGATCCACGCGCCGCGCGCCAACATGCGGCCCTGGGTCAGGGTGCCGGTCTTGTCCGAGCAGATGTCCGTGACGGCGCCGAGAGCCTCGAGCGAGCGCAGGTTCCGCACGATGACGTTGCGCTCGACCATGCGCTTGGTGCCCGCAGCCATGGTGATGGTCAGGACGACGACGAGCGAGGCGGGAATCATGGAGAGACCGGTCGCGACGGCGTAGATAACGACCTCGGTCCTGTCGTCGAACTGGTTCGCCGCGAGCACGATGATGGCGCAGATGACGGCGATGAAGAAGAGCAGGATCGCCAGCTGGGAGAGCTTCTTCTGCAGGGGCGTCCCGACATTCACGCCGAGGAAGCGCCCGATGGCATCGGTGATGGTGAGAGTGAAGGCCTCGAGGTAGCGGTGGGGCTTGGCGGTGCCGTCGGGCTTGCGCTTGACGGGGCGGCGCTTCGAGTCCTTCTTCCGGAGGGCGGCGGCGATGGCGCCGATCTCGGTGTAGACGCCGGTAGCGAAGACAATGCCCTTGGCGCGGCCCTTGGTGACGTTGGACGAGGAGTAGGCCACGTTGAGGCGGTCGCCGGGGCCGGTGTAGTCGGGGAAGGTCGAGTCCTCGTTCTTTCGGACGGGGAGCGACTCGCCGGTCAGGAGGGCCTCATCAGTCTCAAAGTTGACAGCCTCGATGAGCCTGTACGGGTTAGCAGGCTGTGTCTAAGGTCAAAGGAGAGAGACACGGGAGAGTGCCTACCTGACATCAGCCGGAACCGTATCACCAGTCTTGATCTCAATGAGGTCGCCGGGGACAATGTCGGCAGAGGGCACAACGATGGACTGGCCGCTGCGGACGACGTTGCCGGTGGGCGAGCTGAGCGAGCGCAGGGAGTCCATGGTCTTCTCAGCCGAGTACTCCTGGAAGAAACCAACGACGACGTTGAGCAGAATGACAAAGGCGATAACACCGCCCTCGATCCAGGACTCAAAACCAAAGGAAACCGCCATGGCGAGGATGAGAACCTGGAGACGTCAGCAACGCAGCTCCCGGGAGCATTGGACCCTTGGACCCTGGGCTCTGGGCCCTGGGCTCTGGGCCCCGGGACCCCGGATTGAACTGAACCTACCATGGTCATGGCGTTCGCGAACTGGGCGATGACGATGCGCAGCGGCTGCACGCCCTCGGCCTCCCCGAGATCATTCTTGCCGTGCTCGGTGAGCCTCGCGGCGGCGTCCTCGGGGGTGATGCCGTTGAGCGAGTCGCTCTTGAGCTCGGCCTCCAGCTCCTTGTGCGTCAGGGAGTGCGCCGGCAAGCTCATGGGCTTGTTCGACTGCCCCGAGACGTGGCCCTCATGGGGCACGTTGGCCTTCTTCTTGGCCATCGGGACGTTTTTTTCTTCTTTCTTCTTCTTCTGCTTCTTCTTTTTAGGCGCGTGTCCCAGCTGTGTGTCTGAAAAGAAAGACAGATGTCAGTCGAAGCTCGGCGGAGTGACTTCAAGGAAGGGTGTGTGTGGTTCGGGGAGAAGTTCGCGAGGGACGAGGCTTCCTCGGGCTATTTTTTTGTGTGTACATGTGCTTATGTACAAAGGAAGGTGGTGCAGGTGGTGGTAGGCTCGAACGAGGTGGATCGTCGCTTGGTGCAGCGGCCGACCGAAGGAAGGAGCTGCCCCTCTACCCCACATACCCCTCTTGGCTGGCTCCATCTCGACAGCGGAAGCGCCGACCGAGCTTCCTCATCAGGCCAAGCCTCTTATCTTGGCTCTTCCCCTCCGCCTCTTGGTTGGCCGCGTCTCCCATTGACGTGTGGCAAAGTACAGCATGCAACACTCCGTCAAAAAGTAACGCGCCTCAAAACTCAAGAGCCTCTTCTCCTCTTTTTTTTCTTCTTCTTCTCGGAGCCTTGCTTCTTTTTTCCTTCTCCCACCCTTCCAATTGAGCCAAGCCTCAGAGACATTGCTGTGGGGGGCACTCTGCCTTGGAAGCGGCCGGCGACTGACCGACGCGAGGAGGAGGGTAAAATTTCGAACGTGGGGCAAAATGTGTGGGGCATCGAGCACGGACATACCAATTGAGTTTTTTCTCTCCCGCCCGAAACCGTCAAGCAGGCACGCGAGCAAAGAGGCCTGGCAGCAGCGGGACGCCGGATCGGCCAGGAATTGAGGGAATTTAGCTCAAGCGATGCCTGTCTTGGGAATTGACTTGCAGGGCTAAGCAGTCATGACGTGGGGGGGACTCTGGGGATATATATACGAGGCGGTGGCCGGGAGAGGCTCTGGGGGGGCACAAAATCCCGAGGTTTCGCGAGCTCGGATCGTCACGGAGGTGCGAACAGGCCTGTTTGCCCCCGCTCCCCCCAACCATCACGAGATCCCCCCCGGGCTTGAGACGCCGCTAGCGCCCGTGGAAGCATCTTCGGGAGAGATAAGCGTTTTGGCGATGCTATTTCTAGAAGTGTTTCCCCAGCGACGGCGATCCCAGTCGTTTCGCGCGTTTCAGACTCTGTTTGTCGCGGGCCTTCGCATCCCGGCCTCGGTGGCTGGATGCCGTATCGGCTGGCGGTTCCGGCAACGGAGGGGGAAGGGGAGCCATCACCCCCGAAGCTCGCCTCGGTCGACGAAAGGTGCCCCCCCGTCAATTGGCGAAGAGCATGTACACGGCAGGCCCCGCAGACCGGGGATCTTCCCTGCTGCACCCTGCGCGTCTCGCGTCACAGATCGCCGCGCTCGTCGGGCGTCATGCATTCCCAAAGCTCAGATCCTTCCCCCGCCCCGGAAGAGAACAGGCCCATCGTGCGGTGAGCCGCCTAGCCCTCTACAAAATCCTGCTGAGATGGGAGACGTCCCCACTTCCCATCAATTAACCTTCGAATAAAAACGGCGTGCCCCGGTTAGCGCGGGCCATAGCCTGCACTAGCGCCGATTTTCTTGCACCGGGGCTCGCGAACCACGGCGTCTGCTCGAAACATGTGCCGTCAGGTCAATCCCGGTGGAGTGCGGCCAGTGGACCCTCTTCCATCTTGGCGGGCTCCTCACTTTCTCGGCAGCGGGGCCAGAGACCCTGAGGGGTGGAGGTTGGGGGTCACTTTTACGAGGCTCTACCGAAGAATGTACTCTTTCTGCGGGTATCATAACAAGGAAGGCTTGATTTTCCTTTCCCCGGGGTTCAGCTACTTGGCACGCCCGAGTCTTTTCCGTGGGTTTATTTCGGGATATCAAAACCCGCTCGTCAGATCAGAGCAAGGTCCCCGGGCGTGAAGAGACGGAGATCTCGCCGCGCCGGAGAAAACCCCCGTCTATAAAAGGTGAAACGTGGGCGATCTGAAGCTCTTTCTAAAAACAGGTCGGGCCTTTTTCTTCCTATTCTCCCCGGGACGATCTGCGAACGATGGGAGGGTGCATGTGCTTTCCCCGTCCGTGCTATCTTGGGGTAAGAGGGAATGGTAATACCGAGTATGTGATACAAACGGCCCCTATCCGGGCCATGTGATAGGAGGGAAAGCCCCCGCACAAATGCCCGACGCCCCGAAACAGCGGGGACAGAGCGGCGCCGGGTTTGCGCTTTGACCATCCGTGCCGGCTGGGCGTCACTGAAGCCGGGCGTCGATGGCGCTGCCGGGAGGCCCGGTTGGTGGTTATTTCTGGCCCTGCGACTCTATTCCACGCACTTGTTTTGTTTCCCCCGAGGCTGCTCGAGTTACAGACACTCGTCGCACCAAAGGGCCCGGGCACGACCAAAACACGGGCGCCAGCCACTGGACGTCAAACTCGGCAGAGGCCGGAAGTTTCTTTCGTTGCAAGAGTGCCGGACCCGGTGCATGCCGGCAGACCCATCCGGAAACTCGCATCATGCAGCCGACGTCGCCTCGAGAGAGAAAAGTCCCGGCCCGGATGCTTCACCCGGAACTCCTAACCCTTTCCTTGTGCGCGCGCGCGCGTCCTGCAGCTTCTGAACCCGGAAGGTCCACGCTGCACATTGGAGGTGGGGGGGGGGCGCAATTTTGCCGCCCGGTGGGTGGACTGACCGACACTCTCCCGGTTCCCGCCGGGCGAAGTCCGAGATTTGGGGGTGGTTGGGGGTGGGGGGCTTTCTTGGCGTTGAAGTGTTGGGTTGGTGCGCACCTCGGACCGGGGGGGCTTGTGACACCGCAGGCGGCTTCTGTCGGTGAAGGCCGTCCCCGCGCGTCGCTGACGAAAATCGTATTACGTGTACAAGAGCGGGGAGGGCGCCACGATGATCCGGTGAGGGCGCAGGGTTTTGGGCGCCCAGCAAACCCGCGCGAGTAAATAAGGCGGGAAAGACAGCGGGCGCGTAGGACCTCGAAGTGAAAAGAAGAGAATACAAAAGATGGAGAAGGGAGGAAAGGCACGTTCATGACCGAACAACGCTCTATTACTGCTCCCAAGAGGGGTGTGCGTGGGCGGGCGAGAGCGGGCGACTAAAGCGTTGCAAGCGAAAAAAACCCTTCATTTTTTTAATGAGAAACTGGAGGATTCGGTTCTGAAGGTGTTTCTGAAGCATCAAATCCTTCGGGGCCGTCGCCTTTATGTGAGCTCTAGACAGAACCAACCTTGGACGGGCGTGCTCGTGGCTCACTCAGGCTGGCCCCGGATTCGGACCCTGCGGTGCCGACCGCGGGACCCACGCGGCCCGGCGCCGGCGCCGGCCAAACCTTGACAAATCCAGCTTGCCGCATTTGGAATCACAGCTTCGAGACTCCCGCCAGAGCAAAGCCAATTTCGACGTCGTGACTAATCTAGATCCCCTTTCACAATAATAAAGAACAATGGCGCAAAAGTCGTGTTGCACTAGATCGCCCATCGCAGCCGGGGGGGCTTGAGTTCTTGTGGGGATTAGCTGGTCTGGCAGGCTATCCGAGAGCTGGGGAGGAAGACGCGAAGTGGGTATGTCGAGGTTCGAGACCGTGGGCTTTGGAATCATCACTTCCCTTTGAATGGGATCATTTCTCCCTTTGGAATCAACACTTCCCTTTGCGTACGGTGCGAAAGTACGTAAAGGAGACACCGCTACGAACCCTAATGCACCAGGTCTTAGGAATCAGAGCTATATCCGCCTATACCGGCAACACGCCCTCCTCCACCCGCACGGCTCAAGCCAGGGCCTTGTGCGGACCAAACAAATATATAAGAGCCGCCAGGCCCAGCTCTATCCCTCCCAAACCAACAACACACTCTCCCAACACCGTAGAGCCAGTATCAACACCCGAAGCTGCCACAGTCCGACAAAATGACCTCCCTCTACGACACGACCGTCCCCCTCTTCCGCTCCGCCGTCGAGTCCCTCACAGCCATCCTCAAAAAAGCCACCTCCCACGCGGCGTCCCACGCCCTGCCCGCCGACTCCCTCCTCACCTGGTCCCTCGCCCCCGACATGCTCCCCCTGGCCTTCCAGATCCACGAGGTGACCGACGCGGCGGCCCAGCTCGTGGCCCGCGCGCACGGCGACCCCACGCCCGCCTGGTCGCCCGACGACCTCCGCACGCTCGCGGACGTGTGGGCGAGGATCGCGGAGGCCGAGGCGTGGCTCGACAAGGCGGACAAGGAGACGTTTGAGAGGAGGGCGGGCGAGGGCACGACGGTGGGGGTGCTGGCTATGGGGATTGAGAAGGGGGACGAGGTCCCCGTGAGGGGCTGGGTGGCGCTGTATGGCATCCCGACGCTGTTCTTCCACCTGAGCGTTGCGTACGGGATACTGAGGAGCAAGGGGGTGGAGCTGGGGAAGAGGGACTATATCGGGGCGTTTGCGGCGCCGTGGCTGTCCATCTAGGATCATGTCGCGAGGGGTGACAGGAGACGGTTAGAAAGCACGCAAAATAGGAGATTGTCCAAGTCATGCTAGTTATTTGAATCGTTATTGTGGGGAGATGATCGTGGTCAACTCTTCGAGGGCCCAGTGCTCCGAGGAAACCGTCTCCCACCGCGTTTCCCAATCTGGGTGTCACGAGGTGTCTCCTCTTTCTGATTACGCTCCACGCCGTCGTAGTGGGAGCTAGCCGGGCGTGAAGGATGCTAATGGGCCGGGCTCGCCGTTGCTGAGCGATTGTTGCACGCCTGCTGTGCTGCGCGCCCGTGTACCCCCACTCATCAGTCTCCAACGCAGCAGAATCCGAGCCTGCGCCCCAGCCCTGCGCTGCACTCGCGAGTTCTCGGCCTCCAAGGACTACGCCATCCTTGTTCGTTGGTCAAGACCCGTTCGCCCCCATCCCTCGCCCATATCCCTCTTCCGCTATCGCTTCGTCACGCTATTGCCCCCGTCCTTCGACGGATTCCCCTTCGCCTGGTTCCTCAGCTCCCTCATGAAATGCGCCGCGAACCCCTCCCTCCCGGGCTCCTCCGTCGCCTCGCCCGGCCTCAGCGGCTCGTGGGGGCTGCGCCCGTGCTGCTTCTCGTCCACGAAGCGGTGGATCTTGCCCACGAAGCGGTGGAATCCTGGCCTGCGGAGGATCTGCTTTCTGTTAGAGCGGTGCCGCGGACGGGAGACCGGGGCGGGGAGGGCGTACGGCTTGGATTATGTGGTCCTCGAACTGGACTACCAGCGCGAGGAGCCCGCGGCGTAGCATGGTCGCGCGGGCGGGCAGGGTCGCTTGTGTCGTTTCGCTAGGGTGTTGGAGTGGCCTTTTCCGCCGCGGGTATTATCAGCGCATCGTAGCCGCGTGTAGTGCTATCGGAGTCGTTTGGACTCGAATGTTGCCTGTTTGGTGTCGTCGTGAGGCGATTTGAAGTCGAGGTCGGAGCGCCTGATGAAAGCCGCTGATATGGTAAGCGGGAATCAGCTTGTGGAGACAGCGGGCGAGCCGGTGTTAATGTAGGATATTTACTGTGTAGTGCACTGTTTCTTCAAGTCTGGTGGGGCTGTTACCTGGGCGGTCAATCTCGGCAGAATAATCATTTTATCGGACAGGACCTCTGCGCGCGCTCGATTCCAGAACCAGAACGCGACAGGCCCAACGTAACCGAATTGTCCGCCAAACACGCCGCCATACATGTGGCTCATACACGCGCGCCCTCGAGCACTGGGGCGCCTCGTGCCGCTAGTTCAAGTCCGGCACGCGTCGGCCCGCGAACTACTCGGCAATGACCACCTCTCGGCCGAGGGCGACGTCGCCGAGCGCCTGCACGATACAAATGTCTGGAGGCCGCACAGGTCCAAGACGGCGCGGCCCAAGATCCCCGGCGAGAAGACCCGCGTGAACATCACGAGCGACAAGCTCTGCGGTACGTGCGCGGACCCAGCCACGGCCCTTGGCTATCTGCCTCATGGCCGTTCTAAGCTGACAGCCTACCAGACGACATCGAGAAATACTTCGGCTCGTCCCTCAAGCGCCATGAGGGCTGCGACCTCATCGACCTCTTCCCCGGCGCTGGGATCTGGAGCACCAAGCTCCACGACATGGTCAAGCCGCGCCGCCACATCCTCATGGAGCCCGACGCGCAGCTCTACGAACCCTTCCTCGAGAACCTGACCTCCAGGCCCGGCACCACCCTTATCCCCAGGTCCGGCCTCGTCTGGTCGGAGCTCCACGAGGTCCTCGAAGGCCTCCCCGACCAGAAGCCCCGCGACCCCGAGTCCGACGCGACCCCCGAGAGGAACGACACCCTGCTCGTGACCGCGAACCTGTCGCTCTACCCCAAGACGCGGATGACGTCGCTCTACCTCTTCCAGCTTCTCAGCGCCGTGCGCACGGGCTCCCTCTTCCAGCGCTACGGCCTCGTGAGGATGCTCATATGGGCGCGGCCCCAGGACGTGCACCCGACCATCCTCCCCATCGCCGTGCAGCATCGGGGCCGCGCCGCCATGGAGGCGGAGCTCGCGTGCGAGTGGATCAACCAGGTGGTGAGCTCCGACATCCAGGACCCCGCGGTGCAGTCGACCATCTTCCACTCCAAGAAGTCGGGCGGGCCGCGCGACCACTCGATAGAGCTGTACAGCGCGTGCCGGGTGCTGCAGAGGCTGAAGGAGCAGGGGCTCACCATGCCGAAGGGGAGGGAGACCAGGCTCATAAAGGAGGCGAAAAATATCAAGGGCGGGGCGGAGGCGCTCGAGGAGAGCATGCTGAGCCCGACCTCTACGCCGATGTTCTCGTCCGAGCTGGACGACCTGGAGAAGGCGTTCAGGGGCGGCAAGTTCGACAAGAAGACGGACGAGCACAAGCGGATGAAGACCCTGATGTACCGGCAGACCAACTCGGCCAAGGAGACCGGGTCGTACGGGCAGCTGCTCAAGCAGTACGACTCGCTGCAGCGGATGCACGCGGAGGGCGCGGGCGAGGAGGCGATCCGCGTGGCGGAGAGCATGTGGAACGACAGGGTCAAGGCGCTGTCGCCGCACAGCCTGACCAACTTCCGGATGCTGAGGGACAACCTGATCCTGGCGCGCCAGGACCCGGCGCCCATGCTCTGGGACAGGCGGGGGCTGGAGCCGCTGGTGGCGAAGCCGGGCGAGTTCTACCCCAACATACCGAGCTGCCTGCTGGACGTGCAGCCCAAGGCGCCGGACCCGGTGATCGCGCGGCACGCGGAGGGCTCGAAGGTGTTCGAGCTGCTGATCAAGGTGATGCTGCGGAACAGCCGGACGCGCGTGTCGGAGAGGCTGGACGATGTGTTCACGGACACGTCGGAGGGCATCCTGCACGGGTGCCCGAGCCTGCGGGACCCGGCGAGGGGGGGCTCGATGGTCGGGGGCCACGGCGAGGTCACGGTGCGGACGATGAACGAGGGGCAGTGGGCGGAGATCCTGCGGGCGTGGCTGGGGTGGCACTTTAGGCCGAGCGTGGACGCGCTCGCGAGGCAGCACAACGACCTGGAGGAGGAGGATGAGGATGAGGGGATGGGGGCGGGCGGGGCGAGTGAGTTTTCGCTCTAGGGGGGAGGTTGGGTTGCTTGTAAGATGGTGTATGATTTTGCATATCAGCGTGGCATTTACGTATGGAAATGGGATATAGAGGGATTGTACGAGTAGCGGAATCATCATGTGCTAGAGATAGAAGAGTCAAGGCCTGCATCTCCTCCAGACTCTGCTCCTCCTCGGCGTCTACCAGTATCACCACCCCTCACACCTCCCCGGGGGGCTGGATATCTCTGCAACTCCCATTAAGTTCACCCCTTAGGACGGGAAAGTTTTCGTCGTCGTTCCTCGACGCTGATGGCAGCGGCTTCGCCCGGACGCCACCCCCGCAACGACAAGCGAGATGACGGGAGGCGGGATGGGGGCCATCTGGCTTACATGTAACGCCGGGTGCGGCCGCCGGCTCTTCGTTATAAACACAAGTTCTTGTATTACCTCGTGATGAGCGCGAGGGTGGGGACGCCTGTGCATTGGCACCGGATATTATGACATATGTTCGTCCCAGCTCACGGTCAAGTGGGTACTGGATCTGGGTCCGTTTTCAGCTACTCGGAGCGGGGTGTCCGGTACGTATTAAAGAAATTGGAGGTTGTCGGCCGATGGCTCTTTCCCGCTCATGGATGCGATAGAGGCTGTCTCCGGGTGCCTCTTTCCCACTTACAGAGGGCGTTGGGGCAATGAGGGAAGTCACGCCAGCCGGGACACTCGCAAGGCGGGCAGGAGCCACGGCTACTCTCACAGCGCAGGCAGGAGTCACGGACGCTCTCGCGACACAGGTAGAAGCCACGGACACTCTCGCGACAGATGCAGGAGCCACGAACACTCTGAATTTGTCGCCCAGCCACAGCTCCAACGTGATCTCACTCCCTCGGCCGTTGCGCAGCATCGATGGCCCGTTGCGGTCCGAACCACCTCGGTTGGACTGGACCCCTACCCAACAACCCCAGCACCCGCATAAAGAATTTGACGCCCTAACTCCATGCAGAGCTCGGGCACGACGATCACCCTGCGGCCCGTCTCGCCAACCGGGTCCCGGGCTCCACTCTCGCCGGCCGCCACATGCCGCCGACGGAGCTGAACTTCGGAGCTGAACCGATCCCTGCCCTTTTGGGCGCGTCCCCACTGGTTCGCTGGGCTCGTCCCCGAGGGCCGGCCCGGGAATCCTTCGCGGGACGCCAGTTTCGACGTCCCCTTTGTGCGACTTTGGGCAGCCGGCGATTAAAAGTCTGTCCTCGTGCGACTACCTGAGGAGGCGCTTGGGCTCAGGGTCCAACGGGATACGTTATGTGCCTGTCTCGGGTTACCTCGGTCGTCTCTCCTCCCCACGACCACCCTGCCACCGGGCTGCCCCCAGCCAGCCAACCAGCAAGAGCTTGATCCAACCTCCTGTCATTCATTGGACTAGCTGCGCGACGATGGGGCCGTCACATGTAGCAAGCCACGCCGCACTAGGGCCGGCGTTGACGGCCGTTCACAAACGGGGTCTCATCCCCGCATGTGGCTGGCTGGCAGCCAAAACCGACAGGGCAGCGGTGGCTTGCGGGACGCACATCCTCACCGCTGACGGCAAGAAGCAAGCCCCACGAGACGCCTCTTCCCCACCTGGCCTTGTCGCCGCGGCCCGGGACTGGTTGATCGTCGAGACACGCATATGGCGGCTTGCTCTTGGTCGACTCGGGCAGGCGGCAACTGGTTGCTGTTTTGGTGCCCGGGAGACGCGTGCACGCCCTCACAGGTCGCCCAGCTCCAATCAGACGGGATGATGGGGGTGTGGTGATTAAGATCGTCCTGTCTCTGGGTGAATTGGCTTGAGACTAGGTCGGACCGGCGTCGTGATGTGCCACGATGGGGCTGAATCAAGGACGGCGCACAGGCGGCATGAGCTCATGTCTGTCCTTGTAACCGGGGGAGGTGAGACGTACCGTCTGCAGCAATATGCAGGCATATAAGAGGAGCAGCGGCTCGGGTGCTCCCGCATTGTCTTCTCCAACCTGCTGCTCTGCTCTGCTCATGTGCTGCATTTAGATCGAGAGCCACTTTCGATCCATACCCGACGCAATCATGGCAGCATCCGATAAGTTCTCCAACGGCGCTGGGACGTCCGAATCGAAATGTCCTGCAAGTCACGCCGACGCGGCGGCCCCAGAGGCCAAGTCGTACTCAAAGACGACCCCGAAGAGCAGCCCCGGTCTGCTCGCGCAGTTCAAGATCCTCCGCGAGCTGTCCGCGAGGCCGCTTCCCACCGCCAACGGCGATGGAAGGTACTCCAAGAAGCTCGTCCGGCCAAAGCTCCGACAGGATCTCTCTAGGATTGGTATCAATGGTATGTAGTTGTCGACTCAGATGGTCTAGGTGGGCCTCCTAACAGCGAACCCCTTGCAGACGTCAAGACTCTCGTCGAGATGGCCCGCAACAAGCTGCGGGGCGACGGCATCACCGACGACAAGACCATGATCATGGAGCGAGTCATTGGCCTCGTGGCTGACCTGCCGCATCACTCGAAGCTGCGGGAGGAGCTGACCAACACGTTCCTCACCGAGCTGTGGGAGTCTCTCGAGCACCCGCCTCTCCTCTACATCGGGGACGAGTACAAGTACCGTTCTGCTGACGGATCGAACAACGTACGTCGCCCGACCATACCCTTTAAGCACCCGTACTAACGTGTGTAGAACCCCATGCTGCCGAAGCTCGGCGCCGCGGGATCTACCTACGCGCGGACGTGCCGCCCCGGCCACATCCCCCTGGGAGCTCTCCCGGACCCCGAGCAGGTGTTCGAGGGCGTCATGGTCCGCCAGCAGTACTGGAAACACCCGAACAACGTCTCCAGCATGTTGTGGTACTGGGCGTCCATCATCATCCACGGTATGTTGCCTTCTCACCTTCCTCGAGGATCCGTCTAACCCCGTCAGATCTCTTCTGGACCGACCACATGAACCCGACCACTTCGAAGACCTCCTCGTACCTCGACCTGTCTCCTCTCTACGGCAGCAACCAGGAGATGCAGAATTCCATTCGCACGTTCAAGGACGGCAAGCTCAAGGCCGACTCCTTCGCGGACAAGCGCCTCCTCGGGATGCCCCCGGGTGTCTGTGTCCTGCTCGTCATGTTCAACCGCTTCCACAACCAATCGGCCGAGAAGATCGCTGCCATCAACGAGGGCGGGCGCTTCACGAAACCCAACCCGAACCTGCCGGCGGAAGCAGCGGCAGCGGCCTGGAAGAAGTACGACGAGGACCTCTTCCAGACGGCGCGCCTGATCACCAGCGGCCTCTACATCAACATCACGCTCATCGACTACGTCCGCAACATCGTGAACCTCAACCGCTGCGACACGACGTGGACGCTCGACCCGCGGCAGGAGATGGGCGTCAACGCCGGCACCAAGGACGGCGCCGAGCGTGGCACGGGCAACATGGTGTCGGCCGAGTTCAACCTCTGCTACCGGTGGCACTCGTGCATCTCGGAGAAGGACGAGAAGTGGATCGAGGACCTCTACGGGGAGCTCCTGGGCGGCGGGAAGGAGCCGGCGAGCACGCCGGAGATGATGCAGGCGTTTGCCAAGTACGAGAGGTCCATCCCGGCCGACCCGGCCGAGCGCACGTTCGGCGGCTTCAAGCGCAACGACACGGGGTCGTTCGAGGACGATGACCTCGTGAGCTGCATCGCCTCGGCTATCGAGGACTGCGCCGGCGCCTTTGGCGCGCAGAACGTGCCGCGCGTGATGAAGCCCATCGAGATCCTCGGCATCCTGCAGGGGAGGAAGTGGAACCTCGCGGGCCTGAACGAGTTCCGCAAGCAGTTCGGGCTGAAGCCGTACGACACGTTTGAGGACATCAACCCCGACGAGGACGTGGCCGAGCACCTCCGACGGCTGTACCAGCACCCGGACCACGTGGAGCTCTACCCGGGCCTGGTGGCGGAGGCGGCCAAGAAGCCGATGGCGCCCGGCGTCGGCATCGCGCCCACGTACACCATCTCGCGCGTGGTGCTGTCGGACGCGGTGTGCCTGGTCAGGGGCGACAGGCACTACACGATCGACTACAACCCGCGGAACCTGACGAACTGGGGCTACAAGGAGGTGGACTACGACCTGGAGCTCAACCACGGGTGCGTGTTCTACAAGCTGTTCCTGCGGGCGTTCCCGAACCACTTCAAGGCGGACTCGGTGTACGCGCACTACCCCATGGTCATCCCGTCGGAGAACGCCAAGATCCTGAAGAACATCAAGCGGGACCACCTCTTCAGCTTCGACGCGCCCAAGTACGAGCCGGAGAGGGTCGAGGTCAAGAGCTACGGCGCGGCCAAGCACGTCCTCGACAACCGGGACAACTACCGCGTGACCTGGGGCGACGGCCTCGCCGCCGTGCTCGGGGACGCGGGCAGGAGATTCATGGCGGGCGACGACGGGTCGCCGGCGAAGGAGCGCGAGCTCATCAGCAGCATCCTGCACCGCCCCGGGTGGAAGGACGACGTCAAGGCGTTCTACGCCACCGTCTCGGAGAAGCTCCTGGCGCAGAAGAGCTACAAGATCGCGGGCAAGACGCAGGTGGACCTCGTCCGCGACGTGGGCAACCTCGCGCACGTGCACTTCGCGTCGCGCATCTTCGCGCTGCCCCTCAAGAGCAGCGAGAACCCCAAGGGCGTGCTGGCGGAGCAGGAGCTGTACCAGGCGCTGGCCGTCATCTTCACGGCCATCTTCTTCGACACGGACAAGATGCAGTCGTACCCGCTGGTGCAGGCGGCCCGGCAGGCGGCGGAGAAGGTGGGCGGCGTCATCGAGGGCAACGTCAAGCTCGCCAAGTGGGGGCTCCCGTACGCGAGGAAGGGCGGCAAGCACGACGCGCTGGCGTCGTACGGCGGCGACGTGATCAAGAAGCTCTCCAAGGCGGGGCTCTCCAGCTCCGACGTCGCGTGGGGCCAGGTGCTGCCGACGGCGGCGGCGGTGGTGCCCAACCAGGCGGAGGTGTTCGCGCAGGCGGTGGACTACTACCTGGGCGAGGGGAGCGCGTGGGTGGGCGAGCTGAACCGCGTGGCGTGCCTGCCCTCGAGCGAGGAGACGGATGCGATGCTGCTTGGGTATGCGCTGGAGGGAGTCAGGCTTGCGGGCACGTTTGGGTCGTATAGGGAGGCTGTGGGTGGGGATAGGATTGTGGAGGATGACGGCCGGGAGGTGGAGGTTTCCGCGGGTGACCGCGTCTTTGTGAGCTTCGTAAGTTCCGCCCTTCCCAAAACAGCTCGATGGAAGAAAACTAACAGGAGACAGGTCTCCGCCGCGCGCGACCCCAAGGTGTTCCCGTCCCCCGACGAGGTGAACCCGCGCCGCGACCCGTCGGCCTACATCTTCTACGGCGACGGCGCGCACGCGTGCCTGGGCCGGGAGGCGTCGGACGTGGCGCTCGTGGAGCTGTTCCGCGCGGTGTTCCGGCGGAGGAACTTGCGGAGGGTGGCGGGCCCTCAGGGCGAGCTGAAGAAGGTCGGGCGGGACGGCGGGTTCTCGGTGTACATGACCGAGGACTGGGGGTCGTTCACGCCGTTCCCTGTGTCGATGAAGGTGACGTGGGACGATTAGGGGTTGTTCTTGGAGGAAGGGTAATATTGTCGTTTTCTAGTAGTATTCCAAGCTCGTTACCGCTTTAATCTGAGTCGAGTCATGTGCAATACAGTCGCTCTCTCGAGTAAGAGCTCAGGTTTGACCAGCTGGGCTGGGCTCGCGTGGCAGATGAAGTCGTCTCATGCAAGGGGGCTACGCTGTGTCATCCTTCGGAAAGCTGCAGCCCAGACCAGGCTATCTATCAAGGAACAGCAAGGCACCCCCAAGGCTCCAAGCTGCAGAAGCTCCTCCATCCTGCGGCCCCACGCCCCACGACGAAGGCCCATCAGAGCCTTTGGCTCCTGCGAGGGGGGCGAGCGCCTTGCCGGATGGGGAAGGAGGTGAGTCTTTATTTTATTTTTGGGCGACAAGGCTTTTTTGGTCCGGGCTTGGCTTTGGATCCTTCTGCGCATGGGGCCTGGAAGCGCTTGTTCCGCTGGAGGGTCTTGATCTCGAGGACTGGGCTCTGAGTGTTATGCGCTCTGCGGAGTATGAGGTACGGACTGAATTGGGCATCCGATGCTGAAATTGGAGCAGAGGAAACTGAAATTTCTACGTAAAGTGGTGATGGGCCTCGGAGCCAGGAGAGCATCAAGTGCCTGACGTCACGTTATGCTGTAAGGGTCCCCTTCCGGCGCGGCACATACTCAATATTTCCCCAACAGGAGGGATGACAGCAGGGCGCATTCGGCAGTTTGAGCCGGCCATTGGCCGCCCCGTCACCAGAAGCCGTGCACCATGAAGTCGGGGGAAAATTGACGCTGTTCGTTTCCGGGGCCTTGGCCGATGGAGGGAACGTGGTATGTCGCATTATGCTTGGAGGAGGGAGGGATTTACCAGGGTGCTTGTTGCTCCAGGGAGCGGGAGAGCCGATTGGGCCTTCAATCTTACCTGTGCTCTGTGCTCTTTCGGTACCTCTGGGGGGGTGTGGCTGGGGTATGGCGCGTGGGGCGGCTACCGAGTAGCTCTGTCAAGTGCGCTCCTGAGCAATGCAAGTTGCATTTGGTGAAATTACATAGGCGGGCGAACCTTGGCGGGGGGATTAGTATGGCAGGGAGTCGCCGGGGCTGTGCGCCGTGCAGGCCCGCAGCGCCTGAAATAGCGAGCTGAAAGACGTTCCTTGCTGGATCTGGCAGTCCGCACCTCTGATCACCATCACCAACACCCAGCACAACCACAACCACAACGCAACACAATCCCTGAAACGACACCTGGCCTTTTTTGAGCTGGTAAGGCCGCCGGGCGGATTACGGGTGCCAAACTGGACCCTCTTCCTGCCAGGCTGGCATCTGTGTGGAGGGGAGCGTGGGGAATCGCGGAAACAAGGGGAAGTACGAGGTATAAGATACGTATACGGACGGGGGGAGGATACGTATCTGTCGGTGCCAATACCCACCTCCGGATTTTTCAGGGTCTGGGTTGGGAGGCCGGAATAGGGATGATCCCCCCAGATTCGGTCCGAGGGATACGTATCTGCAGTCTGGGGAGAATGTGGAGGACAGCAGTCCATCGTGTGGAGGGCAGCGAGAGTAATCATACCGAAGAGGCAATATCGCATGCGGCGGTGAGGCAAGGGGGTTGGGAGCGCGCATGGGAGATATTTGCCTCAATCCGCCATGGGGCCCCGGATTGTGGCGTCGCGCGCCGGCACCCTGGCCCATGTTCACGGGGGAAGACCCGAGCGATGCCCCTATCGTGAGGGAGGGTCGGAGTCGGCTCCGGTGTCGCGGTCGCGTGACCGGCCTTCTCGGCGCTGGAATCCGAGGCGACGGGCCCGGGAAGGCAGCTTGGAGTGCCGGGCGCGACGTCACAGGTCACATCCCTTCGGTACAAGCATAACTATCTATCAGTTGCCCCGGGAGCTGAGGATCTGCGTCATGGAAGCGAGGCGATCTCAGCATCACGGTCCCCGCGTGGGCGGGAAGGCCCGGCTTCGAGAGCACGGCGCCGCATGCCGAATGCCGCTCCTGACTCGCTCGCCGCCGTGCGCCCTCGCCCATGGTGCGTCGCAAGGATGACGAACGGGACGCCGTGGCTTGTCATGCCCGCAGCGCGCCCGCCGATGGAGTGCACACCATCCTCCGCCCTTCCAAGTTCTTTCCCACGCTCCCGGGTTCACCTCTCGTCACCAAACGCCATCCACCTCGCTCAGAATAGACCTTCCTGTACTTCCTGTACTTTCTGCGCCCACTCCCCCCCCTCTTCCTCTTCTTCAGGCGTTCTGGACTTTTTCGCGAGCTTGGCCACTCCCCCGTTTGTGGGTACGTCGTACAGGAACGGAGGGATGGGATTCCAAACGGGAGATGGAGGCGCACAGTAGCTGCACTGTTCCCGGTACAGGGTACATCCAAATGCGGGTCAGGATTCCATATGCCAAGACCGCTGGCGGTTTTCGGTTGCAACCAGCCATCAGGCAAGCCGCGGCGTCAGCGAGGCTTCTGCCCGTGCGTGACGCCGAGGCGGTGGGCTGCTCCAGGCGCGCTCTCCGACAGATAGCTCCATGTTCGGTGAAGCCGGGCAACATGGGGGAGGGGGGAAGACAAGCCAACGCAGGGCGCCATCCCTCGGCTTTCCTTTTGGTGACCCGTTCTGGCGGCATGTGCCGAGGGGCGGGCGCCCGAGACTCTTTTTGCCCATCTGCATGCTTACAAGTGTTTCGAAGGGTTCTGGAAGAAAGGGTGTGTGCGTGTGGACGTGAGGAGCTGGACCCTGGGGCCGGGACGATCCACACGCGCTGCAACTCTGCAAGAGAGGAATCAGAAATCAGAAGGGCGAAAAATGTAAAATTAGAAAGGGGCAGCAGGTTGCGAAGCGCGAGGTTCCTGGATTTCTTCGCGCTGGGCGGAGTGCTGCTTGAGCGGGGATCGCGTGGGCAGGAGGGATCGGCCGAGGTTTTCCTGCAGTGGAGCGGGCAGTGCCAGACGGGGGGAAGAATAACCCCACCTGCATCTGCACGCTTATCTTCCTCTCTCTCAGTCGCCGCAGCCTTTCGGACCGAACGCCCCAATGTGGGAAAAGCCCGGGGGGGCTCTAGCAGGCGCATCCACGTCCCAATTGCGTTGCTGGCTTGCAGCCTTTGTACCTCTGCAATGGCCTGGTCAGAACGAATGCGCCAAGACCCTCCAGCCAAGCCACACCTTTCTACAAACGGGCGAAAAGAAGCCCGCCATCCGACGCGGCATCCGGGTGGCGTGTGTGCCCGGCGCCAAGCCCCGGCAGCCCTCGAGCCGATGTCACCAAAAGAGGAAGAGGTTTTCCCTCTCGGCGCGAGTGGCACATCAGACGATGTAACCCTCTCAAACGATTGGCCAGACGAGAGGTGAGCTCGGATGCAACTTTGTATCCTGCAGGGTAAAGAGCACCAGAAATTTTGGGGGGCCCACACCTGGTGGCGGGCGTCTGGCAGATGCCGGCCACAAAATCGGCGAGATGATGGAGCGGCGGGCGACCCGCTCCAAACAACGCTGAACCCTGCTGTCGGGCACGGGCGATGCGATGGGAGGCTAATTATTGGTCCTTTGCGTTTCGATCCGCTTTGGTTGTTCGTTTGCCACGCTCCTTCGCTTTGGCGAGGAACACGCGCCGGTCCCTCGTTGTCTTGGCTCTCAGTCCGGACTTCCGTGTGAGTCTTGCCCCCGCTGTCACGCATTGTGTTCGCCATGCTCCTACCCGAGCCAGGGACTGACTACGCAGTACTTTCACAAGCATGACATGAGGCATATTACACCTCTTGTATACCTGAGCTGTCGAAAAGCGCTCAAGTCCCGCCAGGATGGAACACGCCTCACGGTCTGCCTCACCTGTCAAACGAAACGGGGAAACCTCGCGGGCAGGCTGACACGCGAAAAGTTCCTCACCGGCGCAAGCCGCGCATTGCGACCCTTTCACAGCCCTCCCGCCCATGGGAACTCACTTTCCCGGCCTGCGCGGTGACGTAACCCCGCAACCCTGCCCCCACACGCAGACCCTCCCCCATTGGCCCCAGACCTCCATGCTCCCCCGTGGAGTCGAAGGCCAAGGCGGGCCCCCGATAGTGGTTTTTTCCCACTGCAGCGAGCGGGACAGTGCTAGCCCCGATGGGGGATGGCCCGGAAAATCCTCTCGCAGCGGGTCGAGGCCCTCGATCCAAGTCCACAGAGGGGGGACGCACAGTGCCCACCTGGTTCGGCGGATGTGGGGCCACGGAGAGGGCACTCTGCCCGTCCCCCGATTGGCCCCGCCACGGCGCACGGCGCACGGCGAACGGCGAACGACACGGAGGGACGTACAAGGTACTTGGATCGGGGAACTTGGTTTGGGGCTTGGCACTAACACTCCGTCCACCTTCCCAACGCCAGATCGGCCGCGCCAGAGATTAGGAAGGGACGGGGGGCCCATGGGGGGGCGACTTTTTTCCTTCATCCACTCCCCCCAAGCGCATTATGCCCTCCGCCCCCCTGGTTGGAGGCAGCTGGTGGTTGACATGCAAACAGGGAATCCTGCTCCCAGCGCATGTACATCGCCACGGGGAGGGGACGGCGCGATGCTTATCGGGGACCGAGAGGGCAGATCCCGAACCTTGAGCGACAAGGTTTAGGGGGAGCGAGAGAACATTGCGACGGGCTCCCATTGGCGAGGCCGACTGGAAACAAAACCACCCAAAATAAAATAGTCATTCTTTTTTGGCCCAGGCCAACCTGCTGTTACACTGGAGCGAGAGCCTGGTTGCCGGGACTGTCAGCAAGAGGGAGATGGAGCTTACCTGCCGCTCTTTCGCCCCACGACTGCTCAACCACCACACGCCCCCCATCGCTCTTTCCCCCTGCCCTGCTCTTAAATAGCTGCAAGCGCGTCCCACCTCACCTTCCGCCCCGGTTCCCTCTCCTCCCTCTCCTTCTCGCATCTGGATCTCTCGTCCATTTCCACCGTTCTCCAACACCTCGGTTTCTTGATACGTGCTCGTGGGCTTATCATCCATATCCCTTTATCTCTCCCCCCCCCCCATTTTGTACCCCCCTTTCAGTCTATAAGCCATCAGGAGATGAGCTTCTTCCGGTTGAACGCCCCCTCCGTCTACTGGCCCTTCACCACTGTCTCATACGTGGTCCTGTCCTACGATTAGGAGCTCGATACCCCAACCAGAATAACACGCCCTCGCCTTCAAACAGCCACTTCGCCTGGCTGAATTGAACCCCCCTCAGGACTCGAGCTCCCCTCACTCGAGGCCAACCGCAAAATGTCCATGCTCGAGACAGACAGGAAGGGGTCCGGGACCCCGCCGGAGTACGGCCCCAGCTCGGACACGGACGACTCGCGGCTCGTGAACGGCAACGCCGACTCCCTGCAGCGCCGCCTCGACAACCGGCAGATCCAGCTCGTCGCCATCGGCGGCTCCATCGGCACCGCGCTCTTCATCTCCATCGGCACGTCCCTCGCCCGGGGCGGGCCCGCCTCGCTCCTCATCTCGTGGACCGTCTACTGCATCAACATGGGCATGATCAACAACTGCCTCTCGGAGATGAGCACCCTCATGCCCGTGTCCGGCGGCTTCATCCGCCTCGCGGGCCTGTGGGTCGACGACGCCTTCGGCTTCATGGCCGGCTGGAACTTCTTCCTCTACGAGGCGCTCCTCATCCCCTTTGAGATCACCGCGCTGAACCTCGTGATAACGTACTGGGCGCCCGTGGTGGCCGAGCCCGGCCCCATGGTCGGCTTCTGCTTCGCGTGCATCGTCTCCTACGGGTAAGAAACGATTCCTCTCCCTCGGTCCACTATTCCCATTGGACTCGGGGTTTCTTGTTTCCTCCTCCAGTCTCTATCCTGCCTCGGCATTTTTTCTGTCTTGCCGATGGCACGTTTTCCTATCTCCCCGCTCCCCCCTGGTGATACAAGGTTCAATGCATTCTCCCTGCTGTGACATGCTGTGAAAAGCAACCGGGTCCAGTGAAATGCAGCGACGGCTCACCAGGAAACCACCCAGTTCGAGAAGACCACAAACCCAAGGTACCCACCCACCCCGTCCTAAGTCTAGTGCTAAGCCGTTTCCCCCCAACCAATAGTCTGCTCAACGTCGTTGCCGTCCGCGTCTTCGGCGAGGCCGAGTTCTGGCTGTCGGGAGGCAAGATCATCCTGATCTTCATCCTCTTCATGTTCACGCTAGTCACCATGTGCGGCGGCAACCCCAAGGGCGACGCCTACGGCTTCCGCTACTGGAACGACCCCGGCCCGTTCGCCGAGTACCTCTCCGAGGGAAACCTAGGCCGGTTCGAGGGCTTCCTGGGTGCGCTGTGGGGCGGCTGCTTCGCCATCGTCGGTCCCGAGTACATCTCGATGGTCGCGGCGGAGGCGAAGCGCCCGCGCATTTACATCAAGCAGGCGTTCAAGACGGTGTACTGGCGCTTCGGGCTGTTCTTCTTTGGCAGCGCGCTGTGCGTCGGCATCGTGCTCCCATACAACGACCCCACGCTCGTCGCTATTGCGACTGGTGAGAAGTCGGCCAGCACTGCCGCCGCCGCGCCGTACGTCATCGCCATGAACAACCTCGGCATCGGCGTCCTCCCGCACATCGTCAACGCGCTCATCTTCACGTCCATCTTCTCGGCCGGCAACACGTACACGTACTGCGCGACGCGCATCCTGTACTCGCTCGCTCTCGAGGGCCGCGCGCCCCGGTTCCTGACCAAGTGCACCAAGAGCGGCGTGCCCATCTACTGCTTCGCGGTGGTCATGTGCTTCCCGTTCCTGTCGTTCCTGCAGGTGTCGGGCGGGTCGGCGCAGGCGCTGGAGTGGCTGGTGGCGCTGGTCACGGCGGGCGGGCTGATCAACTACTTCGTCATCACCACGACGTACATCTGCTTCTGGAACGCGCTCAAGGCGCAGAACGTCTCGCGCGACGACTTCCCGTACAAGGGGTGGTTCCAGCCGTACTGCGCATACATCGGGCTCACGGTCGAGTGCTTCGTCATCCTAGGCACGGGCTACGCGAGCTTCCGGCCGCCGGACGTCGAGCTGTTCTGGTCCAACTACACGATGGTGGTGCTCGCGCCGATCCTGTACGGCGGCTGGAAGCTGATCAAGGGGACGCGGTACGTGCGGTCGCACGAGGCCGACCTGGTGTACCAGCGGCCGGTGATCGACGCGTACGAGGCCAACCTGCCGGGGCGGCCGACGGGCTTCTGGGAGGAGATCATCGGGCTCGTGGGCATCAAGAGGAAGACGTGGAAGGACCCCGAGAAGAGTTAGGTTTTGTTCCGACCTTGTTTCCCTGGTTGCTGACGGATCGGGAGGGATGTGGTTCTTATTTCTTGCGTTTTCAAGGCCCAAGCGAGGTTTAGAGTTTACCCCCCTAACCCGTCCCTGCGCATATGATTTTCTTTTCTCTGCTAGACGGTCTTGGGAGGAAGCGTTGATGCGTCCCACGGGGGAGAGACCCCCTGGACGAGCGAGTGGGCGTCGCCCCGGCGCCGCGCGATCGAAGGCTCTCGCTTCGGCGGGGGGCCGGTCAGGAGGCGCGGCGCCGTGGGCGGTGCGTTTTTTTATGTATGTCTTTGTTTCAGAGCTATACCGCGTTACGCGATGATATACCAACAATTGAGTTGTCGATTCTATGATACCAAACATATCGGCTGGATTCGATCAATTTTCGGTGATGGTCGTGATCGTAGCATGAGCTCAGAGTCAGCGAGGTGCGGGCGTGCCGAGTCACGTGGGGGTTTGGGGAAGCAGCAGGCAGTAGCGCAGACTGAGGCCTGCAGCGGTCGCAGCTCCAGCATGTATCCTTATGCTTATCCACTATTATCTTTCCCACTCAATACTTCAATGCAATTAATGCATCTGGCTCTCCCCTCACGGACGGAGCTCTCCCTGCTCGCCATGGGAGCCTCCCTCCCCACAGCTAATTACCGCGTAATCAATTGAACCGGCATTGTGGAGACGCCGTCCCCAGGCTTTCGCCCGCGCGTTTCCACGTCCGCCTCCGCACCCACCGCCTGCTGTACAGCCGAACTTCCGTCCAGGGGTCGGTCCCTCTGTTTCGCGCCCAGCACAGGGTGAGCCCCAGCGCCACGTTGACGGCAAGGTGGGGGCGGTCCAGCAGCGAACCCAACTGCCGACTCGCCCAGCCCGCCCAATGGCTGGTGGAGGAGAGGGGAAGGGGCGCGCGCGCCCGGCCTGTCATTCCGGCTGTTGGATCCTGGAGGTTGGGGCGGCAATTCCTTTTTTTTTTTTTACCGGCCGTGTTCCTCGGATAGCGGGAGCTGGCGGGCCCATACTTTAGGAGCTCTCCCCGGACGGAGGACACGGGCTGGAGGCTTGGGTTGGGTGGTCAAGTCTCGAGGACTATTGCATTTGCCGTGCCTTCCTTTCCACCCCCCTCCTTCATCCTTTACTTTTTTTGGTCTCTCTTTTCAAAGCGGCGAATTCCCCCCACTGCATTTTTCGGTTTGAAGCCTTTTGGGTCCTTGGTGCATATTGCATTTTAGTGGGCTTGCTGCGAGAGAGAAGGATGGCCGGGCAGCTCGCCGTGTCGGGGACCGCCGCAGCGGACGTGGTCCCCCGCCTCAACGTCTTCGACTACGCGACGGGGGACCCCTTCCAGCGGGAGAGCGCGTACGTGTCGCCCGCGAAGAGGCTCGCTCCCATTGAGGGGGACAGACCGATCTTTGTGGACCACAAGTCTGGTGAGTCTTTTCTATTTATCTCCCCTTGGACAACTCCGCACCTCGAACCGAGACTAACAGCGCAGGCCGCGCCCTCACCCACGCCCAGCTCAAGAGGGACGCCCTCGCCCTGGCCGCCGGCCTCCACTCGCTGGGCCTCGACCCCTCCGACACGCACCGCCTCCCCGCGACGCCCACCTGCGCGCGGCCCGAGATCGCCCCCGTCGTGCTCATCCAGGCGCCCAACTGCCTCCCCTTCGTGCCCGTGGTCCTCGGCGCCTTCGCCTCGGGCCTGACCGCCACGCTCGTCTCCCCGGCCCTCACGGCCTCCGAGGTGTCGTGGATCCTGCAGAATGCGCGGCCCCGCGCCGTCATCACCGCCGCGGCGTGCCTGCCCGCCATGCGCGAGGCGCTCGCCATGCAGGAGGACAAGGCGTTCTTCGGAAAGGTCCCCGTGTTCAGCATCGACGTCGCGAACGACGCGTACCCGCAGCAGGCGGAGGCAAAGGCGGCCTCTAACGAGCGCGACTGGCGCGAGCTCCTCACGCTCGCGAAGCCCCTGGCGCGCGCGGCGCCGATCGCCAACCCGGCCAACAGCACGGCGGTCGTCCTCTGGTCGTCGGGCACGTCGGGCCGCTCCAAGGGCGTGCTGCTATCGCACCACGCGCTAAACTTCTGCGTGTCGTCGCTCTACCACGACGCGGACTTTGCGCTCTCGCACCCGCAGCGCTGGCTCGGCTACGTGCCCTTCTACCACGTCTTCGGGCTGGCCAACATCTTCCTGTTCGCGCCGTCGATGGGCGCCACCGTGTACGTCATGCAGTCGTTCAGCCTCGAGGCCGTGCTGGCGGCGGTGCCGCGGTACGGGGTCACGTACTTCCACATGGCGCCGCCGGTGGCGGTCATGCTGGCCAAGGCGGCGGTGGTGGAGAAATACAAGGACGGCTTCAAGAGCGTGGTCGCGGGCGTGACGGGCGGGGCGCCGCTGGGCCACGAGGTGGTGGTGGAGGTGTACAAGCGGCTGGGCTTCCGCGTGCGGCTGGGGTACGGGCTGTCGGAGACGGGGAGCACGACGGTGCAGCGCGGGCTGGACGAGGCGTCCATGCACGCGCAGGCGGGCGACTCGGGGCGGCCGCACTGGGGCGTCGAGCTGATGATCGCGCGCCGCGACGAGAGCTTCGCCAAGACGCCGATCGCGCCCGCGCCCATCGACACGGAGGGCGAGATCCTCATCCGCTGCCCCGAGCTGCTGACGGCGTACCTCCCCATCGGCGGCGTGACGGCCTCCCAGCCCGACATGAGCGTCACCGCCGAGGCGCTCACGGCCGACGGGTGGTTCCGCACGGGCGACGTGGGCACGCTGGACAAGGGCGGCCACCTGCGCATCACGGACCGGCTGAAGGAGCTGATCAAGGTGCGCGCGTTCCAGGTGGCGCCCGCGGAGCTGGAGGCCATCCTGTGCAGCGACGGCGAGGTGGCGGACGCGGGCGTCGTGGGCGTCTACGACGGCGCGGAGGCGACGGAGTGGCCGCGCGCCTTCGTCGTCGCGCGGACCAAGACGGACGAGGCGGGGCTGCGGGAGCTGGCGGGGAGGCTGAGGGGCCTGGTGGAGGGGAAGACGGCGAGGTACAAGTGGCTGCGCGGGGGCGTCGTGTTCGTGGAGCAGATCCCGAAGAGTCCGAGCGGGAAGATCCTGAGGAGGGTTATGAAGGAGGGGAAGGTGAGGGGGTACGAGGTGCAGGTTTACGAGAAGAGGAGGGCGAAGTTGTAGGCTTTTGGTTTTTGAGCGTTGTAGATAGTTATTTCACGTGTCTTAACCGGCACCAATTCTCTGTATAACCCTCCCGTTCTCTCGTGGTGTGAGGTGCAGGTTTACGAGGAGAGGAGGTCCAAGTTGTAGGCTTTGGGTTTCGCTCAGCGTTGTAAAGTCATTTCACGTGTCTTAACAGGCACCAATTCTCTATATAACCCTCCCGTTCTCTCCTCCGCCACCCCCTGCGAACCCAATCAACCCCATACAGGAGATAGCCCCCGCCTAAGCGGAGTCAGTCGGCTCCGGCGCCTGGTACTCCAAGCCCCAGCTCGGCACATAGGTGCTCGACCCCAGCACCTCGACCTCCTCGCCGTCCCACACGCCGCTGGTGGCGACGCCCTCCTGCACCCAGGTCTCCCACGAGCTGATGCGCGTGGGGCCCGTGGTGGGGCCGACCTCGACGTCGGTGGTCTCGGGCCAGGCGCCGGACCAGACGGTCGGGCCGGGGATGACGTAGTCCGTCGTGCAGGGGGCCGTCAGGGAGGTTGTTTTGGTGGAGCAGTAGACCTTTGGTTTGTTAGCTGTTGGCTGGACCTTCGGTGTATGGTATATGGAGGGAGGTGAGAAAAAGGGGGAAAAGGTTGGGACATACATCGTGATGCACGCCAGGGTCATCAAAGCTGTAAGCACCGGGGAAGGAGACCCCCTCAGGCAGCTCCACGCTCCCCTCTCCCCCGACCATGAGCTGCACGCAGTTCGGGTAGAACTGCGCCCCCCTTCTCGGCATCTCGTCGAAGCGCGCGTCGGCCTCGTGCAGGGCGATCAGCTCGGCGCGCAGCAGGTAGGGCCCGGGCGCCAGGCCGTCGGGGATGCGCACGTTCATCAGGCCGCCGCGCGGCTTGATGTCGGAGGTGATGGCCCACTTGCCCTCGCCGAACTCCTCCTCGGCCTGGGCGATCTTGCCGCTGTGCCAGATCTTGACGAAGGAGGCGTTGGTGGGCGGGTCGGGGGAGAGGTAGGCGAGGGCGGCGCCGTGGTGGGACTTGTCGATTACGTCGTCCTCGGGGGAGCGCTCGTCGTGGTGCCTGGGCGTGTTAGCCCGTTTTGGCCCTCACTTCCTCTTTCTTTATTCCTTTTTTATATCTCGCAGCGGGATGGTGTGAAATGGGCTGGAGAGGAGGAGGGGGAAGGGCAGGAATACCAGTCCAGAGTCAGGGTGTCCCCGGGCAGCACGTCAATGGTGTACGGGACAGCAATATCGCCGAGGACGTTGCACCGCATGTCCGGGCTCTCGACGTCCTTGACGGGCGAGTTGGCGTAGCCGTGCGGCGGGGGCCCGTTGTGCGCGGGAATGCGCACGCCGTTGAAGGAGCCCTGGTCCTCGCCGTTGAGGAAGACGCCCTGCGCGTGTTAGTGGGACTGGGCTGGGGGAGAGCAGGGGGAGGTGAGCGTACGTAGATGTACGAGTGGGCTGCTGCCAGCTCGAGCTGGGCGAGGGCCGCGACGGCGGCGGCGATGGAGAGCCTCATTTTGGTGAGAGTATGCGGTTACTGGTGCTAGGGGCTAGTTCGTGAAGTCGTGGGCAGAGGTGGTCGCGCCCACGGGACGAGGCTTTCCACCTTCATATACCCACCATCCTCCTCCAGCCCCAGGGCCGCACATATTGCTAATACCAATCTACACCACTTTAAATCCCTCCCAAACAGAGTGCGACTGGGAACCGACTAGGCCAAGACTGGGCCTCACGGAGCGGGACCGGGGGTCGTATATTGACGGGGATGTCGGCTGGCGATCTCCGGGTAATATCGCGGGCGGGCAGGCCTTGGTTGTATGGGGGCTTCTCGGCGCATGAGTTTATTAAGGGCGTGGAGGTGATTGGGGAGGCGGCGCCGTCGACGTGGGAGCAGCAATTTGGCGCATCTGGGCTGGCTTGGATGGGGTTGGTGGATTTCGTGTCGCGGTGGTCCTGCGCGATGAAGCTCGAGTTGGAGGCCGTCATGGGCGTAGTACCTTTCCAGGGGCAATTGACACTCCCGCCAGCCAAGATCAGGCCGGGCATCTTCCGTCGTTCCGTCATGGGGACCCCCGTTCGACATGGCTGGTCGGCGGCGCGACCCGGGGAGACAGTGGCTCCGGCTCGAAGCTCCGTTGCCGCATCGGGAAACTGTCGGAAGCATCCGAGATCCTGCAGGGTCGGCGTTTGTGGGGCGGCACGAGGTGGGGAGGACGGGGCGAGTGGAGGGCTCCGTACGAACGTTACGAACAGCTGGAGATTATCTTGGAGTTTTTCTTCATTTTTTCTTGATCTCTCCGCTGGCAGGAACTGGAGGGGTCTGACCCCGTGATGGCTGGCGACAGCGGTGCCACATGCCAGCGCAGGGTGAAGCTTCAGCGACCTGCCCTGTTCAACCATCAGCGCCCCCGCGCCACCTCACCCAAAACCCGACACTCGCATCGCTGGATCCAAACGAGGCATTTCTGCTCTCCCTCCAAAATCCCACTTTATCTCTATGGAAAAGTCACACATGCATCCCCACCAACCACCCAAAAGATAAGCAACGGCACACACCGCGCGGGGGCCACCGGGGCGCCTCAAGGGCGGAATGGAGGGGCAGGCAATGACGTAACGTGAGACCCTCGAACCCCGACGCTACCCACCCCATCGCCGAGCTCTTCGATGTCCGAGGGCGCAGCCTTCCAAGGCCTCCCCGGCGAGCCGAAAGGAATGAATAAGAGAAACCGAGAAACCAGGCGTAGCGAACGACCTCGTGACGCGCAAATCCCGAAGCGAGGCCCACCCCGCGCGGACCTTTATCACTTAACTGCAAGGCGGCGCCCGGGGCTTTATCACTTAACTGAAGGCGCCCGGAGCTTTATCACTTAACTGCAAAGCGCGGGGCCGGACCTTTGTCACTTAACTGCAAGGAGGCGCCGGAGCTTTGTCACTTAACTGCAAAGCGCCGCGCCCCCGGCGCCCCACCGGCGCGCCGAAAGTACCGCCGCGGGTAGCCCCGGGACTTTTCGCGCGTTTGTCTCTCCTGCGAGCTTTCGCACCAGCCTTTAACGGCAGCTGACGCCGAGAACGCCGAGGGCACCCGTTTTGCTGTTGAGGGTGGCTTGTTTTTTTTTTTATTGTGGTGTGTCATGTTTTCGGGGGGGTGGGTGGTTCCTGCGTGTGGAAGGGTCCAGACTTAAAAAGGGGCGAGCTTTCCGCCGCCCGCGCTTGTGGTGGAGGTATTACGGCCAAGCTACGTCGTTCGCAGTCCTTATCGCACCAGAGATAATCTAATCACCCCCCTCAACTTTGGAGAGCATCATCTTGAAAGAACTCGAGCTGGAAGAACCCCGACACTCCCTTTGTGCATCGATCTCCGCAGCAATGTCGGCCTCGAACCCCAACATCGACAAGGCCAAGTTCCTCTCCCAGCCGCGAGACCTCGGCATCGTCGCCGTAGGCTTCTCGCGCGGCCAGGTCCGTCCCTTCCGTCGCCTCCCCGTCCCCTCCAACCACTAACAACCCCCAGACAAAGGAAGGCGTCGACGCCGGCCCCGCGGCCCTCATCGACGCCGGCCTGGTCACCCAGCTCCGCGACGACCTGGGCTACACCATCCACGGCGACGAGTCCATCCACTTCTACAAGGACCTAGTCCCGCCGCCCGCCGACGACCCGCCCTACCGCGGCATGAAGAACCCGCGCTCCGTCTCGGCGGTGACGCGGCAGATCGCGGGCCAGGTGTACGAGCACGCGCGCGCGGGCCGCATGGTGCTGACGCTGGGGGGCGACCACAGCGTGGCGACGGGCACGGTGGCGGGCTCGGCGCGGGCGGTGCGCGAGAGGCTGGGCCGCGAGGTGGGCGTCGTGTGGGTGGACGCGCACGCCGACATCAACACGCCCGAGCTGAGCGAGAGCGGCAACATCCACGGGATGCCGCTGGGGTGGGTCACGGGCTTGGCCAAGGAGGACAATGAGGACTACTTTGGGTGGCTGAGGGAGGAGAACCTGATCAGCTTTAACAAGCTGGTGTACATCGCGCTGAGGGACGTTGACGCGGCGGAGAGGAAGATCCTGCGGGAGAAGGGCATCAAGGCCTTTAGCATGTTTGACATTGACAAGTGAGTCTCCCCTCCCTCTCTCCCTCTTCCACTTAGAAGGGGAAGGAGAAGGACTAACAGGGAACAAGGCACGGCATCGGGCGCGTGGTGGAGATGGCGCTCGCGCACCTGGGCGACGACACGCCGATCCACCTGTCCTTCGACGTGGACGCGCTGGACCCGGTGTTCGCGCCGTCGACGGGCACGCCCGTGCGCGGCGGGCTGACGCTGCGCGAGGGCGACTACATCTGCGAGGCGCTGCACGAGACGGGCCGCGTGGTGGCCGTCGACCTGGTCGAGGTGAACCCCAAGGTGGCGGCGGCCGAGGGCGAGCTGGGCGTGTCGGAGACGGTGAGGGCGGGGTGCTCGATTGTGAGGTGCGCGCTGGGGGAGTCGATTCTGTAGGGGGGGGTTTGGGGGTTGTACGTTAAATGGGGGGGCATACGGGCAGCATCGAATACAGAGGCGTGTGCATTGGGAGAGTCTTGCTGGGGCTGAAGGTTTATGCTGAAGTTCTGGTCCCATTGAACAGCCGCTGGGCCCAACATACCGTGCAGTGTGCTGCAGGCGCTGTGGGGACCCCTGCTGGCACTGCCGCGCCGATCCCTGCCACTGAACCGACTTGAACCCCACCATGGCCCGCGTTGCCTCGCCGACCATTTGGCCCCTCCAAATCTGGGACCCTCCCGCATATTCCAGGGTTCACATCCATTCCCCTGCCCCATGCACCCATCGCATAATTCCCGCCCGGCGCACATATCCTCGTGGACCCCTTGACGCCCCTTCACGATAAAAATTTTCGACTCCCATCTCCAATCTCCAACGTGCGCCTTGCTTCACCGCCTCGCATTTCCCAAACGAATCCACGAACGTTTACCACGCCGAGCCCAAGATCGAAAAGGCCCGCTGACGTGGGGCCGCCGAGGAAGAGCCCAATCGCGTGTGCGTCGACGTGGCGGTGGGAGGACCTGCCAGCGCCCACTGTTCCCCATATCCTTGCCTCGAGAGTCGTTGGCGACGGCGCCATTGGCGAAGACTTCGAGGCTGGTGGTCTCTTTGGGCCTGGAGGATAGACCCTCGTGACTGGGGATGCGCCGGGGGGAAAGGAGGATATATTGGGCTGAAGACTCCTGGAGGCCTTGACGTCTCGAAGCTGCTCCTTCGATAACCACCCTCGAGCCGACCACAAACTCTACCGACCGAGCACCTCCCTCGACAAACCTCCGCCATGTCCTCCACGACGCACACCACGCCCACGACGGTGTACACGCGCAAGCGGGTCGCCCACGTCCACACCTACAAGTGGCCGTGGATCCCCTTCAACATGTGGATGTTCACCATGACCCTGAGCGCCTGCACCATCATCGGCGTCTTCTCGAGCTTCATCGCGATCCAGTACCGCCTCGAGCTGCCCGTGCCGTGGTATGTCCCTCTCGTCCCTCCTCCCCCTCTCTTTTCAACCTCCTCGAACTCCTTTGGAGAAATGGAGCATGGGTTCTGACAGCGCCAGGTACTTCCCCTACTACATAACAGTAGCCGCCTTCTCCATCCTCTACGTCGCCCTCCTCGTCTTTCTCCTCTCGCGCCACCGCCTCCTCCCCGCCATCGTCATGATCGGCGCCTTCCTCGTCACCGTCCTCTGGTTCGTCGGCCTCGTGGTCGTGTCGATACAGCTGTGGGGGGCCAACGGCGTGAACGGCGAGTGCAACCTGCGGGTGTTCGACCGGAACCCCTCGGGGGACTCGGAGGAGACGCTGGCGTGGCTTATGGAGAGGAGTATATGTGAGTGTCCCTGGCCTTTCTCTCTCTGGGTGAATGCTTGGAAAGGGGTTTGGGGCTTGGGCTAACGGAGACAGGTCAATCGTGGCATGTGGTGTTCGCGTTCGCCCTGGTGGGGATACTCTGCCTGCTCTGGATCATGGTGATGGCCTACAAGGTCTTTGTCGCGTCGTTATAGCATCGGTGTGACGAGGGGCTGTTCTCCGCCACTTGATTTGCTTGATGGGAGGTTCGACGGTGTGTAATGTGGGGATATGGCTTTGCTTCGTGTGATTTGGGGAGCGCGGTGTTTCACGAATGTATGATGTATGAAGATACCACTTGGACTAAGCTGGGTGCATTTATTGAATGGGGATACTGGCCATGTGCCATTGCATGCATATTGCGCCACGATTTGTAGCCTGCTCTTGTGGTTTTGGGCGTTATTTGGGCTTGCATCGAAAGGCCTCCTCGGGACTGGAACTCGGTGAGGGCACCGACTGACCTTGACGCCGCAGATACCCGAATGTTTCACGCGGGGATCTTCGCCGGCCGCCTCCCGTGGATCGACAAACGGGGAAGCCGAGTCACCGGAATGGATGAATGCTGCTCCAAACGTCTGTTTCCCTCCATGCACAGGATAAACGCTTCAGGGTGAAGGTCCGTATCGCTTCCCCTGCCAAGTCGGGTGTCTCTCTCCTTCCACAGTGTCACCGTGTATTTGTTCTTCACGAGGGCAAGAAATAGAATTGCGACTTTATCGAAATGATTACCTTGGGATATCTTCAGACGTATCATAAAAAAGGATTTATCTCGCAGCTCCTGGCCATCTCCCTTGCTTTTCCGGAGCAGAACTCCTGGCTGCTACGAATTTGGTGGGCGATTCGACCCCACCATTGTTGTTGTTGACTCGTCAGATTCGGCACAGTGTGGGTGTCACGGCAACGCGGGCCTCGATGGACGCCCGCAGTCCGTGCCTGGAATGCGACGCTTTGGGCCCGAACGCAAGAGCGACGCTGTCACGGCAAGGTGCAGCCCAGCGCAGTCCCCAGTCTTCAAACCTGTCCAAACCCCCGAGGGAAAGAACCGGCCATCGCGGAACATCGCAGAAAACGCGTCTCCGACAAACGACAGCGCGAACAAAAGTGCGCCAAGCACGCGGCGGAAATTCCACCTCTCGAGCCCCACGGCGGAAAAAGCGAACCGTCTGAGCGTCCGTCGCACCACCCCGGAATCGCCAAAGCGCGTCATCAGCTCATTCCCGCTCCCGAACCAGATTTTCGAAACCCTGCGCCCCGAGCGACGCAACCCCCGTCATTCCTCGTCCGAAGAGCCCCTGGACCGCGCAGGGACTTTCTGTGGGTTGGCCGTTTCAGCGAGCGTTGCTGTGCCAAGAGCTCCGGACGGTCGTCAGGCTCGACCCCCGACCCGACCACGTTCTGCACGTCTGACTGCGCGAGCCAATGCCATGATGTGCCGCTGAACTGACGACGCTGTCCCCGAACCGATCTCTGCGTTTTGACGCCGAGACAGAGCTACGCTGCGCTACAGCTACGAAACGCGCGGATGCGACGAGCCGCAATCGCGAATACCCACACCAACAATCACTGAACCGAGCCTGCGATGGCGGACGACGACCCGCAGGCCGGCACGCCGCCGGCCGCCCAAGGGGCAGACGAGTCGATCGCCAATCCCGCAGAGCCTCAGGCTGCCCCCCAGGGCCACTCGGTCATCGAGACTACGTTTACCGGCGCCCTCCCCGAGGACAGCCGGATGGACGAGACGGCCCCTATCGACGACCAGGACGTCCACGCCCATCTACAAGATGTCGAGTCGAGCTTCAACGCCCCCTTGTCCCCCCTACAGGGCCAGGCGGCGTCCGGCGCCAACGACGACACGTACCTCTTCGACGTGCCATCGAAACCACAGCCCTCGCATTCACCCATCCTGCCGCCCCTGGTTGACGAAGGCCTCTCTTCGCGGACCACTTCCCCCGTCAAGAAGTCTGCGTCGGATAACGACACGAAGCCGACCCAGCTCCCTCCCTCCGAATACGACGAAACAACCACGTCCGAGGCGCAAGACCACACCCCCGACGCTTCTAATACCACGTCCGAGCTCGAGAACCTTGTATCCTCCCCCACCGCTGCCGCTGCCGCGCGGACCATCTCGCGCGCCATCTCCTCCGCCAGCAACAAGTCCGAGGGCACCACCGTCCACAAGCTGGACCCCGACGAGTCTTACGATACCGCATCCACCGACGAGCCGCGCCCGAGCGAGCAGCCCCGGCAGCCGCAGACTCTCGCCGTCCCGGGCGTCCTCCCCCGCCAGCGCCGCAGCCCGAGCCCCTCCAAGACCGCTGTCGACGCGGGCCACACCCCCGGCCATGCCCTCCGCTCCGAGCAGCGACCAAAGTACCTCCGCAGCCGCAACACGAGCCAGCGCTCCTCGACCTCCTCTTTCACGAACCCCGAGGACGACGGCGACAGCGATATCACCGTCGGCCACGGCGCCGACTACGCGCTGCAGTCCGGTGGGGCTGTGCCCAGCTCGGGCATGCCACGCAACCTGAGCAGCTTCCTCAACCGGTCGATAAGCATGGGGAGCATGGCGTCCGGCATCGACGAGATCCACGACGGGAGCGGGTCCAAGGGCCTCGATCCCCTGGAGCCCCTCGACGAGGACAGCGGGTACCACAACCAGCACGAGGACGTGCTCAAGACGCCAAAGGCCAAGGGGAAGCAGCTCAACGCGCCGACGGACACGGTCATCGCGCGCCATGTGCAGAACGTGCGCGTCCCGGAGTCGCTGGCGAAGGAGTACAAGTTTAAGAGCGGACTCACAACGCCCCGGCGGCCGTCCGAGCTCTCCACCGCCATCGGCAAGGGCCCTTCGCGCTCGGGTAAGAACATGACGCTGAAGGAGCAGAGCAGCACGATCGAGCGGCTGTCCAAGGAGAACTTTGACCTGAAGCTAAAGGTTATGTTCCTGAGCGACCGGCTGGACAAGGTCTCGGAGGAAGGCGTTAAGGAGATGATCTCTGAGAATGTCGAGCTGAAGACGAGCCTCGCGGTGGTGCAGAGAGAGAACAAGGGCCTGCGGAGGAGGGTCAAGGACCTGGAGAAGCAGCTTCTGAGGAACGACGACGAGCGCCCGAGCACGGCTAAGAGCGGTGCCAGCTCCGAGGGCCCCGCCTTTGACGAGGCCGCGCACGAGCGCGAGGAGGAGCTGTACTACCTCCGAGAGAGGATGGAGGAGTACGTCGTCGAGGTCGACCGGCTGCGCCACGAGTGCATCAACAAGGAGGCCGAGAAGCGGAAGCTGAACGAGGTCGTCCGCTCCTTTGGCGAGCGTTCGGCGGGTGAGAACCTGGGGAGGCAGGAGGAGACGGACGTGTGGAAGGACCTGCTCGAGCAGGAGACGGCGCGGCGCGAGCAGGCCGACGACGACAACCGGCGGCTCCGTGACGAGGTGTTCCGGCTGAAGCAGGAGATGGCGAACGGCGGCGGCATGCACCACACGACCAACATCTACAACATCACCAAGAAGCAGCGGGAGGCGGAGGCGGGCCGTCCCGTGTCGGGGCTCTCGGGCGACGCCGAGAGCATGAACGGCGGGCTCAGCACCGCCACAACGCTCGTCGAGGAGCTCCGCCGCGAGGGCGAGCAGCTCCGTCACGAGAACGCCGAGCTGCGCCGCGAGGTAGGGGCGCAGACGTCGATGCTCACGTCTAGGAACCGCGAGAAGGAGCGGCTCTACCAGGAGATCGAGGACCTCAAGATGGCGCAGCGCCGCGGTAACCCCGCTCCCTCCACGATCGACACTCTCCTCGAGCGGTCGGCGTCGCGCGCGGGCACCCACCAGCGGTCGCAGTCCCGTGCTAGCGGCATGACGCGGCAGACGAACCCGTCGGACGAGGCCGAGCGCGAGGAGCTGGAGAACCGGGTCACCGAGCTCCGGGACAGGGTCAACGAGGTGGGGTTGCAGAACCAGGAGCTCCAGCAGGAGCTCGACCGGTGCATGCAGGACTTCGAGATGGCGATCGACGGCAAGCGGCAGGTGGAGGAGTGGGCCGGCGCGCTGCAGGGCGACCTCGAGGCTACTATGAACGACCTCGTGGCGCTCCAGGCGGAGCGGGACGAGGCGCTGCGGGAGCAGGCGGGGATGGAGACCGAGTTCGAGGAGCTGCGCAAGGAGGCGCAGACGGAGATCGACGCGCTCGAGAACGAGGGCGACCAGCGCAACGGCGAGATTCACCGGCTGCAGCTCGACCTGCAGGACCGCAGCGAGAACTTCGAGGCGCTCCAGGAGGAGATGCGCAAGATGAGCGACGCGCTGCTGCGGCTCGAGGACGAGCAGGAGAACAAGTTCCGGCGGATCCAGCAGCTCGAGGAGGAGCTGGGCCAGGCGAACAAGGAGATCGAGGACCTGGAGGGCAAGCTCAACGAGGCGAACGACAAGGCGAACCGGCTCGGGGTGCAGCAGGAGTCGAGCCAGGGCGAGATCGCGTTCCTGCGGGAGGAGCAGGAGGCGGACAAGATCCGCATCGGGAACCTCGAGGCGGAGGTGGCCAGCGCGGAGCAGGCGGTGCGGGACGAGAAGGACCAGGCGCGCGAGCTGGAGCACCGGCTGCAGGGCGAGCGGCGGCAGCGGGAGGCGGTGGCGAACCGCGAGAAGGAGGAGGTGCAGCAGTTCGTGAACGACCTGAACCGCGAGGCGTCGGCGGCGAAGGACGAGGCGAGGAAGTTGAGAAAGGCGCTGTCGTCGAGGGAGGTGGAGGCGGCGGAGTGGAAGGAGAGGCTTATGGAGCTGGAGGGCAACCTGCGGGTCGCGCTGGGCGACCTCAACGGGACGAGGTCAAGCCTTCTGAATGTGAGTTTCCCCCGCCCGTCCTAACGCCCAATGCACACGGTACTAACTGGCCAGTCCATCTCCAACCTCCAGAGACAGCTCGAGGATACGGTCCGCCAGCTGGACGCCACCAAGGCCGACATCGTCGAGAAGGACCGGCTCATCAAGCAGCGCGACACGCTCCTGGAGTCGCACGGGCTCGAGTCGCGGCGGCTGGCGGAGCTTCTTGACAAGGAGCGGCAGGCGCACCGCGGCACCAAGTCGCAGTTCGAGACGTTCCAGAAGACGCACCACCACGTCAGCGTGACGGTCAGCTCGCAGGAGTCGCAGATCCGGGAGCTCGAGAGCTCGCGCAGCCAGGCGGCCAAGCGGCTGTCGACGCTGGAGGGCTCGCTCCGCGACCAGCTCACGGAACGCAACAAGCTGCTGCTCAGCATGTGGGCGCGACTGAGCGCGCTGTGCGGGAACGACTGGGCGCACGACAACAGCCTGATCGACGGGCGGGCGCTGCCGAGCGTGGAGGTCGTTGGGACGATGCTGCCCGGGTTCAGCAAGAACCTGCTGGCGGCGGTCAAGACGATCGAGGCGATGGTTGGCGGGTTCCAGACGAGGATCAAGGCGGTGGAGCGGGAGCTGTGGCGGGAGTACCAGAACCTGGAGAACAACCTCGAGGTGCGGACCAAGAAGCTGGACCGGCTGGAGAGCATCGTGCGCAACGGGGTGGCGTCGGGCAGCTTCACGCGGCCCGAGGCGGCGGCGAGGCTGGAGGCGGTGGAGGAGGCGTACCGGCAGCTCAAGGTGGAGAACGCGACGCTGCGGACGGCGAGCGACGTGCGGGCGCGGGCGGCGTACGACGGGTCGGGGAGCCCGTCGCCGTCGATCCCCACGGGGCCGAGGGAGAGGGAGTCGAGCGGGAGCAGGCGGAGCCGGCCGTCCACGGCGCGGGCGGTGTCGCGGAGCGGGTCGAGCAGCAACATGAGGGAGGTGGCGGAGCCGGAGGGCCCGGGCTCCGGCTCGGGCACGGGCGCGAGCGGCGGCGGCGGCGGGAGGGACACGACGCTGATGCTCCGGCTGAAGGAGATGGAGAGGAAGCTGCGGGCGGAGAGGGAGGGGCGGAACCAGGATCGGAGCGCGGCGAGGCAGAGGCTTGGGGAGCTGGAGGGGGAGAACCGGGAGTTGGTGATGAGGGTTAAGCGGGGGGAGGCGTGAGAGCCGGGGCGAGGGGGAAGGGGGGAAGGGTGTGCATGGAGCGATGGAGTTGGCGATGCGATTTGTACTATTAGGTGTCTGGAGCTTCGTTGCAATAATTTGATTTGCGTTGTCTGTTCTTGGGTCTCTCTACGGATGGTTTGGACGCTGGCATCTTGTAAGTTCTGTATGTGCTCGCGCGTTCGGGGATGGGCATGGGGCATGAAGCAGTGGCTTGGGGACATGGGTAAGGGGTGCCTCTCTGTGTAGCCCCTGGTAACTGACCCTGGCATGGCGGAAGGCAGTTAGTTCTTCGAAGCCGGGCGGGCTTGCTGTTTGATCCTGACCCGTTTCTGGTTGCTGGGGCAGGACACTGGGTCTACGCACCGAGTTATCATGGCAACGTTGTGTCTACGTTCTTCTGGGTGGTGGGATGGAAGGAGGAGCTGGGGATCTCTGGATGTTTACGTTTGGGCTTTTGGTTTTGTCTTCCTTCTCTTCTTCTTCTTCTTCTTCTTCTTCTTCTTCTTCTTCTTCGGCAGCATTCAAATTCAAGTTCAATTCTCTGAAAGTTATTATCAACAATGATGTAAGTCTATCCCGTTTCCCGATATTTTACCATCGTTTTCTTTTAGATGGCCCTCTGGGAGGACCGCGGCTGACGGTGACAGCTCGAAAAACGATAACGCCAAGCCCCACGACTCCAGCCAGGACAAGGCTCTGGTCCCCGTTACATCCCTGAGCACGGCGGTCCCTCCCCGCGCCACCGCCGCCCCCCCGCCCATCTTCCCACGGGCCCACGCCGGTCAGTTCCCCGACCTGGCCGCTGCCTTTCGGGTGGTGTTCGCACCCACCACACCGTTCAACTGGTGGCACTCCGGCTGGCGCTCCCCTGGGACGACGGCGGGTGGCCGCGTTACCACCGCCGCCCCGAACAACCCCGCCGCCCCGAACAACTCCGGCCCCCCGAACAACATCACCCCCCCCGACAACTCCGCCCCGGTAAGTATTATCGTTCCTCTTATGAAACCAGCAAGCTTTAGACGTTTGCCAGCAAACTAACAGTTTGCGTTCCCCTGCAGCCCGGAACTGGCGCCAAGCGAAGAACTCAAGATAGCGCGGAGCGCGGAGAGGCGGGGCCGCCGGCGGAAACGGCCGGGGTGGAGCCCGACGAGAAGGCGCCTGCCCCTGCCTGCCCCTGCCGCCGAGTAGGGGACGCGGTACAGGCGGTTCTTCGGGCGGCGCTGCGGGTGGTGGCGGCGGTGCTGCGGGCGGTGGTGGGGGTGCTGCGGGTGGTGGGGTCGGCCTCCAACGGGGGGGAGGTCGGCCCAGGAGGGTGGAACAGGGCCGTCCAGTTTTGGGCGGCCATCATAATGATGACCACTGGGGTGGTCGGGCTAATATTGCATTATACTTATAGAAAATAAAGGCTGCACTTGTGTGCAGTATTCCTACCAGTCATACATCCTGTCTTCTTCCGTCCTCCTCCATCCTCCTCCGACCTCTTCCGACCTCTTCTGTTCTCTTCCGTTCTCTTCCGTCCTCCCTCTTAAACCCAGAACCCCAAAGATACGGCCGTCCTGGACGACATCTTCGTCGCGGAAACAGGCAGGAACGGCCTCATGAACTCGGCACACTGCTCCCACTGCCCTTTCCCCCACGCCCTCATGGGATGCCCGAGGACGTCGTTGCCGTACCCCAGCAGCTGGAAGTACCACATGACCTTCTTGAACCTCGCCGGGCCGGTGCGGTGATCCATCTCGGCTCTGGAAACACCAAGGTTATTAAAGCCCCGTAAAACACCAGCTTTATGGGACGGAATAGACTTACGCGACGGTGTAGGCGGGGTGGAAGAAGATCCAGGGATCGTCCAGAGCTGTCACCACCCCGAGCTCGCTGGTGTCCCCGTCCAGGGGGCCGCCCTCCTGGAAGTACACGGTGAACGTCGCGGCCCACCGCGGCCTCTCCGACCTCTCGCAGAACTTCCACGTGAACGCCACCCAGGCAAACGGCTCCCGGTCGACCCTCCTGTAGGGCGCGTCGTCCGGCATCCTCTCCGTCCTCTCCGGGTCGCCCCAGGGGACCGCCTCCCCGAGCCCGCGCGGCGGCATGTCTCTGAAGTAGAAGCGCGCACTCATGATCCACGAGTGGCCGCGCACGGTGTGGCTGCCGCGCGAGTGGTTCATCACGTTGAGCACGTAGTCCCAGTCGAGGGTCCAGTCCTGCTGGCCCTCGGGGACCGGGTGCTCCACCTCGCCCGGGCCGACGGCGCCGGGCGGGGCGCGCGGCGCGGCGGCGGCGCTGCTGGCGTGCTTCCGCGCCTCCCACCGCGTCCTCACGGAGCGGCAGACCCTCGCGAGGGGGGCGGGCAGTCTGCGGAATAGTGCCGGGCCTGCGCCTTGGGTGCTCGAGCCCGGGAGGAGCAGAGTCCGGCTGCGGAGCTGGTGTAGGTGTCTGGGGGCGCCGGGGGGAGGGGCGGCGGGGAGCATGGCCGCCCTTGTGATGTTGCGCCACGACAGCGCTGGCGCGGCGGGGGCGTAGGGCGGCGGCGGCCCGATGTCGCTGTCGCTTTCGTCGTCGTGTCCGTCGCTGTAGGCGGGTGGCGTCGATGTGTCGTCCGGGGAGCGGCTTGTCTTGGAGTCTGAGCTGGAGTGGTCCGTGGTTTCCATGGCGCTTTGCGAGGATGGTTCCGTGGCTGTGGCGGACTGGAGATGGCAGGCGGGGGACGAGGTGAGGTCCATGATGTTGCGTGGAGAATGCCTGTCGATTTGGTGTGGAAGAATAGGTATGTGTATGTCTTGTGTGAGTGAGTGAGTGAGTGAGTGTGTGTGTGTTGAAAGTAGACTTGCTGTCAACGAGTTGTAATGTTTGAGAGATGCCGGAGGGATTTCCCAGTTTGTTTACACCCATCGCGTAAAAGTAAACTCTGGAGCCCTGCTCGCGTGGTTCTGCCTCAGGACTGTAGCCGGCGTGTTGTTGCCCTGGTTTCGAGCAACCTTGATTAGAGTTTGGTTTCCACGAGGGTGACACGCGATATGAGTTCCTTTGAGTTGAGTTTGGGTTGGGCTCAACCTTGGATGGAGCTGGCAGTCGGTTGGTTTTGACACGGATGATGGTGGGATTGGAGCGCCGTTGTCGAGGCCGCACAGTCCCGTGGCTCTACTAACAGCCTCCACCGGGCCTATCGAGCTTTTCCAAGTCTGTTGATATGCATCATGTTTGCCGGCGGGACGGCTGTGGGGTGTAAGCGTCTTGATATCACGTCGGACGAGGAGGGTGCGGGTCGTAAGAGGTCGGATGCATTCCGACCTGGCGTGGGGCGGTGTTATAAAAGGCGGAGGAGGAAGAAAGAAAGAGTTGTGTCTACCTAATGCTGCGAGTACAGTCCTAAGATATCATAGCATAGATCTGGCCTTCTCGAGTCAGACGTGGGTAGGCCGACGAAATGACGAGTTAACCAGGGACGTTCTGACTGGGTGCGGCCGCGAGGACATGAACGGCCTTCCAGATTGTGTATACTGAAGCTTAAGTTTATAATTTCATCGTATGGATGCGGTAGGAACCAAGTCCGAGTGTAAACAGAACTCTTTGGCTGCTTCATCTTGATTTGGTGCTGACATGAGGTCTGCGGAACAGCCCGATGGCAAGTGTATAGCTGGTGGTGGAGCGCCCGGGTTGCTGCTGCTGGTCCTATACCAACGCACTGCTTATATTCTGTTGCCGCACGCAGAATTCCGGCGCATCTTCCTGCCGCTGTTGGAATTTAGAATGCCAGGAGGTTCATTAAGATCACGCATAGATGTCTGTCTTACGCGTAAGCTCGAAGGCCGAACACTCGGACGCACAGACCCTTTTGGTGCTAACAGAAGAGGAACGAGGTCTCAAAATGCGACATGCAAGTCAGCAAACCTCAACCAGCATATTGCGGTCCATATCGGCACCGCCGGGCCAAAATGTCCCGAGAGCTGTCCATTGGCAGGCCGCTTGCGGGGTCCGTCCCATGCCGACGGAAGTAACGTACCCTCACAGGCCTTGGCGCTCGGGCATCTCACCGACCACACGGCGAGAGCGGCTGCATGAAGTGAGGATCGGCGGCCTGCGGTGGTTATCCGGAGCTAGCAGCTGCATGTCGCACTCCCAGCTAGCCGCGGGGGGAGACAAATTGACAAGACGGCTGCATTTAAAGGACGCTGGGCCCACGCGTTGGGTAAATTGCAGGTCCATACTCCCAATTGCACCCGCGACATCATGATGCTTCAAGCTGCAGCCGTCTTGCTGGCCCCGGCACTGGCCTGCGCCCACGGGCTCCAGCTCCTGCCGCCGCCGCCGACCGCACCTGAGGCCGATGGCTCGCCGACCTGGGACGTCGAGTCGTCCGCCAAGACCATCTACATCGAGGAGGATCTCGCTTCGACGACCGACACGGACGGGCTCACCCTCATCCCGCCCAGCGGCCACGACTTCGCCTCGCTCTTCCGGGACGACCTGAGCGAGCTCACCGGCCACGACTGGGCCCTCGAGCGCGTCGACACGCTCCCCTCATCCGAAGACGCCAGCGGCATCCTCCTCGGCTCCTTCTCCGGCGACGCCTCATCCGTGACGTACGAGAACGGGAAGCCCACGTCGGAAGGCTACGAGCTGGAGATCACGCCCTCCGGCGCCGTCATCAGCGGCACCGGCGCGCGCGGCATGTGGTGGGGCACGCGCACGCTCCTGCAGCAGATCCTGGCCGCCAACGGCTCCGTGCCCGCCGCGCCCGCCGCCGTCGACGCGCCCGCCTACGCCACGCGCGGCCTCATGCTCGACGCCGGCCGCAAGTGGTACTCGCAGCCCTTCCTCAAGGAGCTGTGCAGCTACGCGTCCTTCTTCAAGATGAGCGAGCTGCACTACCACCTGAGCGACAACTACCCGCTCAACCGCGGCAAGAACGACACCTGGGAGGACGTCTACTCGCACTTCTCGCTGCTGCCGGAGGACGAGTCGCTGCTGGGCATTCTGCACGGCCGGGAGAACGAGACGCTCAGCCGCGAGGAGTTTCGGGATTTCCAGCAGCACTGCGCCGGCCGCGGCGTGACGGTCATCCCGGAGATCGAGGCGCCGGGGCACTGTCTGTACCTCACCAAGTGGAAGCCGGAGCTGGCGCTGGAGAAGAAGGACCTCCTGAACGTCACGCACCCGGACACGATCCCGCTGGTCAAGGCCATCTGGGACGAGTTCCTCCCGTGGTTCGAGACCAAAGAGGTACACATCGGCGCCGACGAGTACGACATGGACCTGGCGGGGGACTACAAAATGTTCGTCGAGGAGCTCGCGGCGCACGTGCGCGAGACGGCCGGCAAGCGCGTGCGCATCTGGGGCACATACCTGGGCCTCGAGCTCGAGGAGGACCTTGAGATCGCGGTGCAGCACTGGCAGTACGGCCAGTCCGACCCGGAAGAATTGGTAGAGTTCGGCCACGAGGTGGTCAACTCGCAGGACTGGTGGGCCTACATGTCCATCAAGAACGACCACGACCCCATTCTGCCCGCGCGGTACCCGCAGTTCTTCAACGAGAGCCGGGTGCTGAACTTTGCGGACGAGGAGGGGTGGCAGTGGGCGCCCGCAGACTTTAACCCGTTCAACAAGACCATGCAGCTTGATGATGGGGAGGCGCTGAATAAGGGGGCGGTGATGGCGGCGTGGAATGATAATGGGCCGGACGCGTCGACGCAGCTGGAGGCGTATTATGCCATGCGGAGGGGGATCGCGCTGGTGGGCGCGAGGGCGTGGAGCGGGAGGAGGGGTCCGGAGCTGGATGCGGGTGCTGTTGCAGCGAGTGTTGACTTCTTCTCGCCGCTTGCGCCGGGGCAGAACCTTGATCGCGTGCTGGAGGGGGGGACCGTCGAGTGGACGCGGGAGGGGGAGGGCGAGGTCGAGCTTGGGTATGGGAGCAAGGGGATGAACTACACGCTCACCCTGTCAGTCGACGGCCCCTTCAACCTCAGCGGGCCGGACAACACCCTCTCGCTGGACGACTCCGGGAGCCTCTATTTTGACTCGGACGGCTGGATCTACCCCCTCCGCGAGGTCACCGAGGAAGACGCCCTCGAGCTTGACCCGGGCCACCCGGGCCGCATCTGGGCCAACGAGACGAGTTCCTCCCACGAGGAGGTCCGCGTGCCGACAGACAGGGCCGTCGAGCTCGTGCTGGTGGCGGACGTGGAGCGGGGGACGGTCGTCTGGGTCGACGGGGAGATCGCGGGCCGGTTCGAGGTGTATGTCTACGGGGGGAGGAACACGCAGTTTAGTTGGAGCCAGATGGCGTTTGTGGCGCCGCTTGAGAGGGTCTCTGGTGGGCTTAAGGGGTTAAGATTGGAGAGTGAGGCGAGGTTCCCTGGGAGGGATGGAGATGGTGGGCAAGGCGAGGCGCAGCCGGACGGCCCGGGGAGCGCTGCTTCTGCTGTTGGGGGTGTCTTGCCCTATGCGGTGACGGTGGTGTTGGCGGTGGGATCTCTGGTGTGGTAGGTACAGCTATCCTTCAGAAGCTAGACGTAGCGTTATGATGAATGATGGACTTGAATTCGTACATTCCGGTTCGGAGAAGGAAGAAAGGCCATAGTGGTGCCATTGTAGACCGAACAAATCACCGGCGCCTCACAACGGGGATACCTGATTGTGCCATGAGAAAATGAAGCCCCGGGGCTGTTACTTGCAACCTTTGCAATTATAGGATATTTCCCCAGCCAAATATGTGTTTGGTGTCATTTTCAGCTTGCGATGGAATGCAGCTTTTACTCCCCCGTAAGCTAACATAGGCCTTGGACACTAAGGTGACCGTAGCCAGTTGCAACTGCAATTCTGCGGCCCAAGAAACTCCCTAGATAAATGATGTTCCATGACACAGTCCTTCCGCGCCCTGTCCTTCTACCACGACTCTTACGGCAACTCTCGAGAAAGGGCAAGCACTCCAGTTCTCCTCCCGGTGGTCCTGAAATAGGGGCGTGGCATTCTTTTGCTCCCGGGTCTCGCCTCCATGGACTCTGCCCGCCTTCTGTGGTCGTTACAGGTAGCCCTCTCCCTGGCCGAAGCTGCTGGACTGCGCCCGCGCCACCTCGTCCCGGCCTTCTCTCGTATTGGCGAATCATGGGACCCCGCGCACCGGGCTGGGAGGAGGCAACTCCCTCTTCCTCCTATTGGGGCCTGCGTCCTTAGCCACAAATGCAAGTTGACGTGGCATTGTGGCTGGAGCGCGTGGTGTGGTTTTAAGGCGTTGGGCCGCCCTGTCGCCTGGAACGGAAGCCTGGATAAGCCATGGCCTCCCGAGAAGGCTGCACAACGATTTCCTGCGCAGAGCATGCACCCGGAATGTTTTATCTTCTATTCCCACACGTTCGACAAGCGCTGCGTGCTAGAGACCGTCCGATTCCCAGGGTCTCCCGTATCCCTCGACCGGGAGAATGATCGCCGAACACGGCGAGCCGGCAGCACCACGAAATGTCCCCGCTCGACGGCCTCTCCATAGCCGCAAACGTGCTCCAAATCACCAGCTTCGCCGACACCGTCTTCCGCGCCGGGCGCAACCTCTACGAGTTCTTCGAAAGGGCCCGCTCCGCCTCGAGGGCCATCACGCTGCTCCTCTTCGAGCTCCAGGCGCTCCTCTCCGTCGTGGCCTCCGTCCACGTCTTCGCCAACGAATTCGTGTCGTCGCCTTTCGCGTGCGACGACGGCCATACCCTGGTGAATGTCCACACGATCCTCACACTGATCGACCAAGATTTTCGGCACGTTGGGGGCCTGTTGGAGAGAACGGTTGGGTCAGGGAGCCGGGGCTGGCTGTCGTCGATACAGAGTAGTATCCTGTGGGCGCTCAGGGACGACGAGATCACGGCTTCGAGACATCGGCTTTCGCAGTATACACAGAACTTGACCACCGCGTTGTCTGTTTCGGGGAGGTAAGGAATCAGCGAGTCCAATCCTAGTACGTTATTATTAATACTTAGTAGGCGGAATGACATCGTCCTCCGGACCAAGCTCCAGAGCATCGAAGAGAGACTGCAAGCAATCTCACAGCCCCTCCCACCCCAACCGCTCGACTCCAGAGTTGCTACACGACCACCGAGAGCCAGGCCAGCTCTGCGAGCCCCGCGGCGGCGGGCTAGAGCGACCCATGCCCTAACGCAGAGCGCTCTTCAGAGCAACACTGTGGGAACAAACCGCAACCCCCAGAAGACCTTCGCGATCACAGTAGAAGATGCGGGCCCCAGCAGGCCAAACTATCCATCGATTAGCAATTCATGTCCCAAGATCAATGTGTCTGAGCAAGCGGATCGGACTCTTGTTCTCGACGCCGGCAACTACGCGCTCGACCAGATCACCAAGCCGGCCATGCTCCTCCGGGACTTACTCGTCGACTCTCTCGACGCAAGGTCTATCCACAGTTCCGTCGCTCCTAGCGAACCCCAGGTGATGAACCTGCAGATGTGTATCGACTTTCTCGTTGCGTCCGCCCACACGGCGTCCGCCCAGGCTCTCATGAAGAGGCACGAATACGGCTCGGAAGCCCATCTGCTCGAGCGCAGCTCCCCCGGCCGCAAGTTCAAAGGCCCAGCAGTCCGAAGGCGGGCCTTGGGTTTTGGGGAGGCGCCGGTGTACCTGGAGAAGAAGAGCGTGACGGTCGATACTAGGATTGGCTCTGTCGCGGCTACCATACTGTCCGCGCGGACCCGTGCGGACTCCACAACGCTGGTGTTCGCCTTCGAATATGCTGGGGATCCGGGGCTGGGCCTCTCGCCCTTTGCGGTCCACTTTATGTCTCACGCGCTCCAGACTGCACTACCTCTCGCAAAGTGGCAGCCGGCCCCACCGAGTGGCCTCACCCCGATGTTGATCCTAGAAGACGAGCTGGTTGCAGACATGGAACGGGAACTCTTCGAAATCCTAGTTTCGCAACCTCCCTTTCGCAGGAGGAACCATATCTTCGTGGCGGTCAGGGCGAATGACGGCCACACCTCTCTCGCAAAGATTGGCCCTGAGCCAGTGACGGCCGGGGTAGGTGGCTACAACAGCTATACCCCGTGGGATACCGCCTATGACCGGCTTTTGCGACTCATGAAGGGCCGTCGTTCCCTCTACAAGATATCTGGTTATCACTGAGGACGTGATAATCCAAGGCTAGCTGCCACCGAAGGAAGCCTCGGGCCGGCTATCAGCCTTTCTCAATGAGATCTTCATGCGGTGAAGACCCGGAGAGATAGCGAGGGGGTGAGCGCGGGATGGGTTGCGGCGATGGGCTGCGGTCCACATTGTGTGCGTTGGCAATGCGGTAGGGTGGGCTCCGCTTTGGGCATCTCGGTGGAGAGGGTTGGCTGTGCCTTTGTCAGTCGCCAGGCCACATAATGCTAGGGCGGGATATATCGGCTCTGTAAGCAGCGCTTTCCGACTTCAACAGCAGACAGGTTCATCGAGAAATCCTCCTACCCGCCTGAAGCTACCAGCGCTGGTGATCGGAATTTTAGAATCAGCCCGTGGCACCACGCAGTGAGGAACGGTTCCTGCCGCACCTGCAGGCCCAATACCGAACCCCTGTTCTTGCCGGCTCAGTCAGGCTCGGCTACGCGACAACGGGGCGGGCGCCAGCCGGCGGTTGCTTCGGAATGACTGGAAGATGAGGGTCAAGTGTGACAGGAAGATGGAGGTATCGGACAGAAGCGCAAAGGTACTCTAAGGATGAAGGTGCTGGGCGATAGCTGGCTTGTTTATGCCTGTAGCTTTATCAGAGAGACGGCAAGCCCCTTTCCGCCTACCAACTGCGACAGAGGCAGATCGGCAGCTTATGCCAGCGTGAATGCCTTATATATCTGCTGATCCTACTTCTCTCCTTTCTAGGAAGAGGTTCGTCGAAACGACCCAGAGACAGGCTGGCTGAATTCGTTTTTTTGCTATAATAAAGAAGCATGTTAGTAGTATTGCAACAATGTCTATCTTGAGATTAACATTCAGGGCTTCATGCTCTCCCGAGTGTAAGCTTCAATAAAAGCCAGCTCTCCTTGATAGAACAGGTTGCTCTCCTGCCGCATGTTGTTGGCCTACAGCTGCGTTCGCCACCTGCAGTGACTTGGTAACGAGTCCCTAGGCCCCTGACTTGTCTAGCCTTGACACATGCCCCGGCCGAATTGGTCTCAATGCTAGTGAGACCAAAAAAAGGGGGGGAATCAGCCGGCCGGTCAGGAGCGTTCATGTCAACAAGTCAAGTAGGTAACGTCCAGGTGCTCAAATACAGAGACGGCACCGGTCAGAATAACCCGTCAAGTCAATAATCCATGTTGTTATTTATATGTGGAGAGGCTATGTACGCCACATGTTTTAAGCTGCCAAACCGCGCTCCACCCACATCAAGCCTCTGTTAAATAAACTAGTGGAACTTGAATAGCGTTCAAAGTGCTAAGTTTGTGGCGAGATACTCTGCCGATACACCTGACCTTTGGCATCCCGCCCCTCGGTTCGAGGTGCCAAGTGCACACCAGCACCTCGGCATCTGCCCAGTCCGGGTGGCTGTGCCTCCGCTGGATAGAGCCAACGGCGGCGAGGCGATCGCCTGATGTTCTGTTCGCGGACGTGCTCCGGTTCGTCCGCCACCGAGTGTGGCTTCGTCCAGCCTATAAAGTGGAACCGACGTCGCCACGAACCACCTGACAAGTCCGAGGCGTCCGAGCTCGGCCAATCACCGATTACGTCAGCACAGTCCACCGCCCCCAACGAACGATTATCTTGTGTCTCGGTCGCCCCTGGACCCATAAGTGGGGCGCGCCGACCAATCAGACCAACATGACCCCATCCGGAACCCTGAGCAGCCGGATTTACCCCTGCCAACCACGCCATCCACTGCAGGCGGGAGGGTCGCCGGGTGGGGAAAGGGTCATTTTACCCTGGTTTCCTCCGTCCCCTGAAAAAAAGAGGCCAGGCCCGCGCAGGACGCAATTTCCCGCTTTTCCAGAAACGACGACGCGACAAAATCTCACCGCACACGTTTAAGGGGCGCACACACCAGCTGGAGTCTCACTCACTCACCCCCCCGATTCTCACCCCCGGATCCGGCATTCGACCATCTCCCGTGTCTGGAAAAGGACCCCCCCGCAGCCATGGACGCCGCCCTCGACATCCTCGACCCGCTGGTCCTGGACAAGGCCTACTCGTACCTGGTGCCGCCGGACGTGGCGTGGCCGCGCGACCGCATCGCGCGGCAGGTGGTGTCCATCCTGGCCATCACGCAGCTGGGCGCCTCGGGGCTGTACTTCGTCTTCAGCGCGCTGTCGTACTACTTCGTGTTCGACCGCCGCCTGGAGCACCACCCGCGCTTCCTGAAGAACCAGGTGCGCAAGGAGATCCAGTCGTCCATGAGCGCCGTGCCGTGGATCAACATCCTGACCCTGCCGTTCTTCCTGGCCGAGGTGAGGGGCAAGAGCCTCCTGTACACGCACATCGACGAGCATCCCTACGGCTGGTGGTGGCTGGGCATCTCGACGGCGCTGTTTCTGGTGTGGAACGACTTCTTGATCTACTGGATTCACCGGCTGGAGCATCACCCCTCGGTCTACAAGTACATCCACAAGCCCCACCACAAGTGGATTGGTGAGTGCCCAGGTCCCCTACACCACATGTATGAGGTGAGCTAACGATATCGCAGTCCCGACTCCCTGGGCGGCGCTGGCCTTCCACCCGCTGGACGGATACGTCCAGTCCTTACCCTACCAGTGAGTCTACGCCCCGGCCACCACCGGTTCTATCATCCACATCCCTCTCCTAACACCCCCCAGCGTCTTCGTCTTCGTCTTCCCCGTGCAGAAGTACCTCTACATGGCCCTCTTCGGGCTCGTGCAGATCTGGACCATCCTCATCCACGACGGCGACATGATCTCGGGCCACTGGCTCGAGAAGTACATCAACAGCCCCGCCCACCACACCCTGCACCACATGTACTTCACCGTCAACTACGGCCAGTACTTCACCTGGGCCGACTCCTACTTCGACTCGCACCGCGAGCCCAAGCCCGAGCTGGACCCGCTGCACGACGCGCTGAAGGTGATGAGGGAGAAGGGGCTGGTTGACGAGCAGGGGAACCCGATCAAGCCCAAGGGGGAGTGAGATGGAATTGTGAGTGGGGGAGAGATGGGTTTGGTGTGATGGTTGGTGGGTGTTTGGGTGTGTGTGTCAAGCGTTGTCCGGATATAATATTTTAATGTAATGCCCCCCGAATTAGACATAGGCTAGGTACCAGTATCTTCAACATGGCCGTTTCAAGCAAGTCCAGAGGCTGTGATTCGGCGGGGTGTGTGCACAGGGACGGTGTTGTATGACTGTTCTGACCACTCATGATGGGACTGCCGTTACTCTGCTCTAGTTCTAGCACGAGATTGGTCATATGTCACAAGCCAAGCACAGGCGGTTGGAGACTGGTGAGGGTCCCAACTAGAGTTATAGAAGGATAAAAGGTGTAAGACATTACAAATTGCCTACTCGGCGTCAAGAATATGAAGGGCAACAAAGCAAAAGCGGTCAACATCCCTCCAGGAAACCCCCTGCACTCTAATATCTAATATCCCATATCCACCCCTGTCCCCTACTGCAGAGCGGCCAAGCCCTGGGCACGGTTCGTCGCGATGCCCTCCAGCCCGAAGCGCTGAACCTGGGTCCCGGCCTCGGGGCTCTTCGAGATATCGGCCACCAGCACCTCCGCCTCCGTGGTGCCGTTGCCCGAGGCGAGCGCGTAGACGAAGTCCCCCACGGCCCGCAGGTCGGTCATGCCCAGGACGCCGCTATCGGGGATCTCGGTGGTGGAGAGGACGCTCCCGTCGGCGACGTCGATCTCCACGAGGCGGTTGACGAAGGCGTCGGTCAGGAAGGCGGTGCCGGTGCGCTCCGAGATAGCGACCCAGCACGTGGCGTTCTGGCCCTCGATCTCCGTGCGCGCGAGCGTGCTCGCCTCGTGGGTGCCGGGGTCGACGGACAGCACGGCGGCGCCGAACGACGCGTCGGCCACCACGAGGTTGTCCGTCCCGGGCACCACGTTCGTCCCGAACAGGATGTCCGTCCCCTCGGGCGAGCTGCGGACCTCCTCGGCGGAGACGGCCCCGTCCTCCACGGCGTAGGCGGCGATGAATCCGGTGGTGCTCCCGGCGGGGTTCCCCTTGACGACGGTGTACAGCGCCGACTCGTCGTCCGAGAAGAGCACCTGCGTGACGGTGTTGGGGGGCCCGGCGGGCGGGGTGGTCTGGCCCAGGTCGATGGGGCGCAGCTCGTCGAAGGGGCCGAGCCCGTCCTCCGAGAGGGCGCCGCACGAGACGCCCGTGGCTTCGCCGGTGGCGGAGACGCAGACGAGCTTGTGCTTTGTGGAGACGGCGACGCTGTTGGGGAAGTCGCCCGGCACGGAGATGGGCTCGCCGACGAGGGCGAGGGAGGTGGGGTCCGAGTCGGAGATGGAGAGCATGCTCACGGAGTTGGAGCCGGCGTTCACGGCGAAGATGTGCTGTGCGGGCACGGGTGTTAGCGAACGGAGCTGACGTATGAGGGGGACAGAGGCGTGGGGGGTTGGACGTACCTTGCCGGAGACGGTGATGGCGGACTGGCCCACAAGCGCGTCAGGCGTCGCGGGCTCCCCCTGGGCGTCCACAGCCACGGAGCCCTCGCCGCCGGTCTCGGTCACGGAGCCCTTGGAGAGCTTGCCGTCCTTGCCGATGGGGAGGGCGACGACGGCGTTGGTGTCCTCGTTGGTGAGGAAGTAGATGGCCTTGCCCACCTTGCCGCCGCCCGGGTGGTCACCGTGGTCCGGGTAGTCGCCGTGGCCGTGGCCGGGGTAGTCGTCGCCGTCGCCCGGCTTGCAGGGGCTGCCGTGGGCGATTGCCGCGAGGGCGACGAGGGAGGCGGCGGTGGAGAGGACGTGCATTGTTGTGGTGTCTATAGGTATCCGAGGTGAGAAAGACGTGAATGGAAAATATTACAGGAAGGAAAAGACTTGGAAAGGAGAAGTTGTGATAAGAGGTGAAGCTGTTGGTGGTTGATAAGATTCTGTAGATGGGAGCCCGGAGAAGCTATATATTTTATATTTGTCGTTCCACCTCCTCGAGATGGCCTTGCTCTCCGTTCACGTCCTCACAGACCCCGCAACCTCTTGTTTCCTATTTCGGAAGCTTCGTGTATAAGGGACCTCCCCCCAGCCCGTTGGGGAGTCGATACTGGGATCAACCGTCGCATAGGGCTGGTTGGCGCCTAGCGCTGACCGGGCTGAAGGCGTCCCCGCGTGCTGACCGCATCGGAGAACATGGCGTCCTTACAGATCGAGGTTTCCTAATCCGGTTGGCAGCCCCGGCGCCTTCGTGATTGGCCCATTGGCGTCGAGGCCGACTCGTGGCGCCCTGTTCCTGGATCTCAACCCGCTGTGGGGGGGACCGGGAGCTTTTCCCGATCGGGAAGCCTTGATTCCCAAGGTGCGGCGCCTGGGTTCGAACGGGGCCGGGGCGTGCGGGAATTGCAGGGCTGGGGAGCAGCGTGCGCTAAGCCACCATGATTCCACGCCCGAAATTCAGCTCCGCGTCTAATTTGGGCCCCTTTCGCGTCTTATTGGTGTCGTTTGTTGGAGGCGCAGCGAGGGTAATTGCATTATGGACTCTGAAGCTGCAGGTGAGATCCACGGACCACTGGCAGAATTCCATGTCGGTAGCTTCTCTATAGGTCCAGACCACCTTGCCGGGGTATTCTGGCAGCCCATGCCCCTGAGATGGATTGCGTTGTTCTTAGAAATCAAGTGCCGTGGACGACAGGAATAGGGGCCGCACGGCTACGGCGGCATTCCGGCTCCGCCATCACTCTTCGGGCCATCTCGTGCTGGTGAAGCCGCAGACAGATGTCGCGAATGTCAACTCGATGGCTGCATATCTGCAGCGCCCCGTTCCCAATCATTCCTGGCTTGATGGTGGTTTCTATTTCTGTAGTGCCTCATTTCTAATCATGTTTTACTTGCTAGTGATATCTTGTCCTAGCCTTGTTCAGGGAAGACACTCCAAAACGACTGCGCCGCTCTCTTCGAATCACCAGATGACAGACTTGAGCTGAAAGGATTCAAGCCAAGCCAACAGCAACAGATTCCCGGCCTTTCACACAGGCTCTTCGATCCCCTCTGCGAACTCCACCCACCCCTCGCCCACGATCCCCTCCCCTCGAAGCCGGCGCAGCACCCGAATAGCCCACCCCTGACAGTTCTCCCTCACAGACGCCCGGCTCTCAGCACTCGGCGGCGCCTCCGCCTCAGCGCACGACCGCACCGCGTCCTCCTGCCCCTCACCGAGACGCGCCAAAACATACGAGGTGTGATAGCTCTCCGAGCCAAGGGGCGAGGCGTCCCGCTGGACTTCGTACCGCATGAAGGTCGCGTCGCCGGTGACCTGGTAGACGGAGCCGGGCCTCCCCTCGGGCGCCACGAACAGGTACCAGTGCTTCGGCTCGCCCTCCGCCTGCCTCTCGAGGACCAGCATGAGGACGAGCGGAGGGTCTCCCTCGGCGGGCTCGGGGGGCAGGTCGGGAGAGGTGCGCGCCCATTCCGTGCGGGTGCCATCCGGCATGACCTTTCGCTTGAGCTGCGCGCCGTCCGTGGCGGTGGCGTACTCGTTGTTGCGGACGCGCCGGACCTGACCGCCCGCTAGTAGTTCCGACATATCGGCGGGAGGAGGATGTTAGCGAGGGACAAGATGTACTAATGCGACTGCCTCTGCGTATTTTGTATGGCGATGCAGGTTTGAGCAGCGTTGGCGGTGTGGGAAAGACAGGGAAGCGTTTCCCGCCCCGCGTTTGTATCACATTGCCCCTGCTGCCTAAAAAAGCAACCAAGGAAAACCACTTACATATTCAGACCTTTCCATTCTCCCTTTTCACCCAGTGTCAAAAACATCCAACTCAGCTGGAGACGCCTCAACACCATAGACATGGCCGTGTTTTATTCTGCCCCCAGGACCTCATACCAAGCCTTCCATGCCGGGCGGGAGCCTTCGATTTTGACCGGATCATCGTCCGATTTGACCCCGCACAAGATCCTACTATTCCTCCCCATTTCAATTGGACCGATGGCTGATAAAGGCTAGGATTCCGAGAGTCATTCGTGCCTTGCACTCGCTCAACTGCCCGCCGCCCTCCCCGACAAACCTTGCGGTTTCCACGAGAACATCTCCCGAACATCCCTGATGGCTACGCTGCCGCGGAAGCCGCTGTAAGCGCCCCGGGCCTGGCCAGCAGGGCTTTCCCCGAGTTTCTCCTGCAAGCTTCCACGAGACCGTCTTGCGCACGGCCGAGCGCGACGAGAGAAGAAAACTGCGGGAGAACCACGAACGCGGGGAGCGGGCTATATCTGGATGTGCCGTGAGCGGGCGTGGGACTGGCAGGGTAGACGAGTAAGCTTGTTTGCGAGGTGTAGCGAGGCTTTGGAGAAGGACCGTGGAGGCGGACCCGCAACGCGAGGAGGGGTGGCCAAGCATTCTTTCATCGCAGCGCGTAAAGATTACATGGCAGGCCCAGAGCAGGTACGGGCCGCAGGTTCCGGCGCAAGTGGTTGAAGCCACTGCACCGAGAAACCCTACCGCCATTGGTGATCGTGTGGAGCAGGGCTGAGCTCCCGCGGAGACGAATCCAAAAGCACGGTCCCAACCTCGCCTCCAGACCGGGGTAGCCCCCTTGCTTTCCCAAGCACATCAACATTCTGGGCCAACGGAGTCTCAGGACTCCTCGTGCCAAGGGGATCTTCGAATACCCGTTATGGGCCAGCTTTCTCCATGCAGCACGGATCCGTCATACCATTGACGAGCGGCTATTTTCCGCAGGGTCCCGAGAGCGTACGCGAGTGGCTGGGGCCGGGCAGCTCCAATGCCCAGAATCCTCCACGTCCCTCTTCCGCCGAAAGTTTTCCTACCGTCTACTCGCGTACGGGATAAGCGTCTTGTGGTCCTCCAAGACTGGGCTAATCGCCCTTGCTACTTCCCTAGCCGCGCTTAGAGATCCACATATCCGCCTTCGTTGGTGATATTGACGTTCCTGACCGATTGTTCGGTCCGTGAAAGGATGGCTGGGCCGGGGAACGGGGCCATGACTCCTAGTAGCCGAATCTAGCTATATTCGACGGTATCGCCGGAAGCTATTCTGACAGGCGGCAATTTGGGGTCGCACAGAGTCGCAATGCGGAAGGGCGGCTCGGCTTCGTTTCTTTGGTTTGAGACCTACTTCACGGCACCCCCATCTTCACTGGGAGATACGTTCATTTCCCACGGTGCACATAAGAGGCCAGCGCATGTTTCTGGGCGGAACAAGAATGGGTTTGAGCTCTGATTAAGGGCCACCCGTGCGTGTGAGAGCTGCGGGATTTGCGTGTGGTTCTTTGACCGAAGACCTGAAGCTCGCGAACGCGGGCCCTCTTGTGAGAGACGTCCGGCCACTAGACATTACTTTACACACGGCATCCCCCTAGAAACCATAGACTATTTCTCTTGCGCACTAGACGGCGTCCACCCCGGATCTGCAAACTCAGCCCCCGCCTCGTCAAAGCCTGGGGCAACAGTGGTCCCAACAAGCGTCCATTCTCCTTCGCTCCTCGCACTTTGCCATTCCCCCTTGTGGATCACGACCTGGGGCTGCTCGCCTCCGAACACATCCGGGCCCAGGATCACGTCTCGCACGGGTTTGTCGCCGCCAGTCCAGAGTGACAGAGTCAGTGGGGCGCCGGCGTAGTAGTGCCAGACCTCGACGGCGTCTAGGCGATGCCAGGTAGAGGTCCCCTCCGATCCTTCAAGGAGGTAGTAGATTGCCGTGCTGAGCGAACGGTTGGTCCCCGGGACGGCGTCATCGTCGCGGAAGGTTTCCGAAAAGAAGCCCTTTTCGAGGGTGTTCGGGGCAAGGTTGAGATGCGAGATGACCTCCTCGGCTGTGCGGTCGTTGATGGAGGTGCCGGGCCCGCCATTGGCTTCCGCCGGGAATGCATGGACTAAGGGTATCAGGAGGGCCATGGATGCTACAAGGTGGTGAATGCGCGCCATAGTATTTTCCAATTCAGCCAATTAAGAAGGGGGAATGCCGGGAGAGAGAAAAAAAGAGGGGAATTTCGAGCTCCAGTTGTTAAAATTGACCTTGCTATATACACCAGCTCGGGGAGCGCGGCGATCCGATTTGTAAAAGCCGTAAGCTGACATGCATGACATGACATGGATCACGGTCATGGTACACAAATCGAACTCAACTGTTACGTGAGCAACCGCACTAAATCCAACCAGGCCAAGACCACTCTAAAATTGTCTGAGCAAACAGGAAAGGCCGCCCGGCCAGCTAGTCGACTTTGTAAACTAGGGAATGACATACTAGGGTGTATCGACCAGCCCAATGCCTCGTCCAGGCAGTCATGACCGGAAACCTCCGTGGGCAATGCGTTCTGGGAGATGGCGCCGATCTTGTCTTTCAGGCAGGCCAGGAACGCGTCGTCGAGGAAGAGACAGCCTCAGATCTAGCCAGCGGCAAAGCCAACCTGCTCCAGGGAGTAGAGTAGCCGCCGGCATTTTTGTCGGTGACCTCGTATGTAGCCCCATCCTGTGTGTGGGGCTAAAGCCCCGGAACGTGGGCTCGCGCAAGGATGTAAGTGCCCACTACACTCAACCCGCCACAGTCACATGCGGTGAATAGGTCGTCCCTCAGCGGATAACCGCGAAAATCCTGGTGTGCCTGGCCAGTCTTGATGATGGCGCAGGAAGAACTTGAAGATATCCACCATTTTCCGCTCGCCAGAGTGAGGATTCGGGGATTGACTCGCGTAGCACCGCCTGGTCCACAAACCAACCCAGACCCTGAATACCTCACACCTTTCCTGCCCCAGCTAAACTATTTCCGGGAGCCTGCATACCGGACACTGCATCCCACTAGGTCGTCGGAAGATCCGATACAGGGACGGACTGGCATGTGGCGCCCAGCTGATTGGTCCGAAAAGGGTGGCGTTTTGGGTCTGTACCAATCAAGAGGTTCGGTTTTGAGTAGATGGAGCATTCCCGGTGAACAATGAGAGACGCCTATTGACCGTTTGAAGCGAGACTTGGGCATTCTTTGATGTCACATTCCTCCCGGTCCGGCTTCCGCTGAAAGAGAGAAAAGGGATAAGAGCTTGGAGCAGAGACCGGAGATTCACCACCAGGCGAGTTCTTCGCGCCTCTCTCTTTCTCCCCCTTCTTCTGCTCTTTCCCCATCCTCGTTTTCTGTGTTTGAAACTCTGCTCCCGCGCATCCCGTTTGTAATAGTCTCTCGCCCCTTCCAGCAGCAGCGAGAAGCATGGCCAGAAAGCGAGCAAAGCAGCCCAGCTATCCTGACTGCCCGTCTCCGAAGCGCCGCACCATGGGCTCGACTCCCCCACGCCGCAACTCGTCGCGGCCCCAGTCCGAGGAAGATTCCAAAGTGAAGGCGGAGCAAGTAGCCACCCATCATGACGAAGAAGCCTCTCCCGACAACCCCGAATCCAACACCACCGAGCTTCCGAACGGTCTGCCAAACAAGTCCGACGGTGCCCGCCGCGAGACGCCGGAAACGCCGGAAACGCCGGGCCCGACCGACGCCGGGACGGCAACCGAACACGCACTCCCTGACACGTATATACAGATCCTTCAGAAGGCGGAGGGTATCATGGGGGTCGAGGTACTCCAACACAAGGCCGGCGTGAACCAACTGAACCGGAAGAACGGTGGGAGGGGGGCCATGAACTGCCTGGAGCTCGCCAGAGAGTGGAACACAGGGGTCGCAGCCATCGAGTACCTGGCTTTCATGCTCGCAAAGGACAGGAAGCTCTCTTCAGGCAGCAAGAGCGTCATGCGCGCTCCCAGAACCTGGGACAGCCTTACCCCAGAGCTACAGAACGAACTCTACTGCTGGACTCCTCATGCCAAGGAGATCTTTGAGGACCCGTTGCGGATCAACCTCCTCTACACAGCGCGAATGTGGCATACAATTGACGAGCAGCTCTTTTCTGCAGGCCCTGAGAGCGTGCGCGAGTGGCTGGGTCCGGACTGGGCGAGGTTCGCTGAGATGAAGGAGGCTTTCAAGGGTAAGCTCAAAGACGTCCCTCACTACCAAACACCCGGACTGCCCGACTCACCCCCAGACCTCTCATGTCCCCCAGCACCTCTGGCTTCATAACGCCCCGGCGTCTATCCTTTCCAGAGCTGACCCCGAGTGCGCAGCCAAGGGCCACGACCAGCCCTGGAAGAGGGGCGACCTGGACGCCCCCTACAACGTGTGGAGATGGTACACCGCCGAACTGCTGTACATCACGTTCGATCGATTCCCGACCGATCGCCTCATCAAGGCTGTTTGTCGGCATATCATTCACGACCTCGAGCCCCTACTCAACTTTACAGAGGACGACATAAAGTACTGCCAAGCCGAGCTCGAGATCTCACTGGAGTTCATCTCTGAGGTCTTCAAGAACACTTGGCTCGAGGCCTCCAAATACTGGCTGGCCTGGAAGCCACAGGATAGCGAGAACATGTGGGGGTTCCGAGTGTCGACGACGACGGACGAGGGACATAACGTCTTCATGCAACCCGCGTCATGTTTGCGCGCGCCGCTGGTCAAGAATCTCAAGGGGAGGGACCTTGAAGGGGAGAAGGTCCACCTTGTGCTGTGCCCGGCCTTGGCTGTCACCAAACTCTACGACGAAGGGCCCTCGCACCACTTTGTGGGCCCCATGACCGTCGTCGTGGACGACTACTTGAACTTGAATGGCGTATCGTCGATCGCGCCGCCGGATAAGGGCGGTCCTGCTCCTTGCCCTACGACGTCTACGACTGACAAGGTCTCGAGCCGAGAGGACAAGCCGCCGGCCGTTGCGCCGCCGGAGGTCAATGTTCCTCTTCACTCCCCTACGCGAAAGGCGTCTGCCAGTACTCGGTCGAGTGGGAGTCCCGGCCAGCACGGCCCAGTCGCCAACTACCGCGCCTGATGCGGACGAGCCTGGCCCTAGAAACCCCGTCCTCCACGACGCGAACAGGACCCGGCTAGGCGGACCACGAAGCCTGGAACTTTGCGGGGTGAGAACCTGTCCACCTGGCTCCCCCAAGGCTGGGGCTGATTGTGACCCGGATCAGCAACACCAGGCTTCCAAGCAGCGCGGAGGGAAATAACGAACCTACCTCTTCGGTGACCTCTCAGTCGATCTACCCGAGCGGGAGACGGGCCATAGGCCAGGTGACGGTAGCAGGGTTCGATTTCGGCTTGCTTCTTGCCTTTTTGCTTCTTGTCCTTTTGCTTCTTGTCCTTTTGCTTCTTGTCTGTTTGCTTCTTGTCTTTTTGCTTTCACAGTTCCTTGTCCCTCTATCACCCTGTTCTTTGTCTCTTAAAGCTATACGGACTGGCATGGACCGATTACACTTGGAAAATGTCGGTTGTTGGTTGGGTGGTATGAGAAGAGGGATAATTAAACACCTTGCACTGCGCGGTTTCATGGGTACTGGCCCGTTGATCCCTTTCGATTTGTGACTGCTACAGTGGTGTATGATTTCTCTGTATTCCTGCCTTTCCCCTGTTGTAAGGGCTTTTGAACAAGGGGCAGAGGGCGAGTCGTGTTCTGTTCCCATGACGAGCTACGTCCTTGCTAGTCCATCGCGCCGCTGTGACGATACCACAGCGACCATCTCTGGCAGCCGGCTACGGCTGGGTTACCCGGAGGGTCCCCTGCCCATACGTGCGAACATACCGGGGATGTCTCTCATTTTCCCAGTCGTGCCACCAAATTGCTAATGCGGCAGATCTACGGCAATTTGTTTTTTGCCTATTCGCCTTCGGATCCCGTACATCTGCCTCCAATGGTGAAAACATTCCCGCTCCTCACGGGAAGCATTACCCTCTTGGAGGCGCTAGCAGAAGACGAAGACGTGATCCAGGACCTGTCATACCCGGAGAAACGACTCGAATTCTGGGTCCACCTGCACAGCTGCCGCCCCCAGATTGAGCAGGTCATCTCGCAGCACCTGAACATCTCGCCGGCCGACTTCAGGCTCGCCGAGGTCGAGGAGTAGATCCACGGGAGCTTCAACGCGTGCCTGCCCGTCTACATCACGCCGGGGAGGCGCACCCCGAGCCTGCGGCCCAAGGCGGTCATCCGGTTCCCGCTGCCTTACAAGCTCGGCGAGGAGTTCGGCCCCGGGAACGTTGGCGAGAAGCTGCGCTGCGAAGCGGCGACCTACATCTGGCTGCGAGGGTCTTTCCCCGACGTGCCCGTGCCACGTCTCCTCGGGTTTGGCTTCCCGGGGACACCGCCGGTATCTGCCCCTGCCGTTGGATGCAAAGTATATGTCATATCTCTTCTAATCGCCCTTTTCCTCTAGTGCACAGCGCTTGAAAACGAGTCGATCTGGAATCGGGTCTTGTGATACCTGAGACGTGGCATCGCTTGGATGTCTTGGTCCGTGCCGTCTCCATACATCCCCCATAACCGCCGAGGCCTACTCGATCTAGGCTATCTGGTTCTATTATACGTAAACGATGGGAGGATTCTGTCTGAGTCATGGGAGGAGAAGCGGTTCGATCCGGAATGTAGGGCCAACCTCTTTAGGGGACTGCCTCGGGTAATGCTCGCGCTTGCCGGCCAGCCGCTTCCCCGGATCGGTTCCTGGACGATGGACGATCGAGGCGCCCTTTCTCTAACCAGCCGCCTGCTTACGCTCACCGCCCATCAGCAGGGGAACCGCCGGATACCAACCGACATGCCGCGACACCTAGATACACGTCTGCGGAGCCGTGCTACCTGGACCTCATCGCGTGCCAGGGCAGCCGCCTCCGCCACCAGCCCAACTCGATTCACAACAAGGAGGACGAGGGGCCCAGCTGGCGGCTCTGGCTGCCATGCGAGCGGACCTCCCAACATTCACGGACCGGCGAATCCGCGCGGGCCCGTTCGCCCTCGCCCCGACCGACCCCCACCAGAGCAACATCTTCGTGGACGACAACTGGCGCGTCACGCGCATCATCGACATAGAGTAGGCGTGTACCCTCCCCATCAAGATGCTGGCGCCCCCGCACTGGCTTTCCGGCCGGGGGCTGGAGGATCTCGCGTTCCACCCCGACGAATACGCAAAGCTGCACGAAGAGTTCGTGGGAGTTCTGGAGGAGGAGGAGGCCGCCGTGGCCACGCGCCATGCGCCACGCGAGTGTTCTCAGACGCTCCGTGCGTCCTGGGAGACCGGCGCTCTGTGGTATTTCAGGGCGCTGGACTCGCCAAGCACGCTGTCCGCCCTTTTCACGGACCACATTCAGCCGAGGTTCGCCGCGCTCGACAGCACGGCGCGGGGGCGCTTGAATAGCGTGCTGGCGCCTTTTTGGAGCGTAGGTGCTCCGCGGTTTCTGTCCGCCAAGGCCAGCGAGCAGGGGGTGTATTATCGCCGGGTTCGGCGGTCATTCTCTGCTGGCGAGGACCGCGACGAGGAACCGACTTTGTTGTGAACGCGTAACGCCAGGCAGCTGCCGCACCCACCCAACTAATAAATAAATAACCTGACCCTTTCCGGTATTCCGTGCACCTTCTTGATTGTGAGAATTGGCTATTTCCGCGTGCATAGAACAGTGGGGTGGCGCTGACTTGATGCCGATCCGGCAGACTTGACCTAGTTGGTCGTCCGGACTGCCGGGAAGCACGCCTGTTGCTCGCCACCTTTACCGGAGCTTGCGGGATACACATTCTGGAGGCGGAGGGTAGGCGAGAAAGAGGCTCGGCGTCGCTTATAAAAATAAAAGAGAAAAGAAGAGACTGTTCATGGTAGTGCGTACTGGACACTAGATGTAGTGGCCATTGACGCCCAAGTTGCCTCCTCGCCAAGGCATCACGTATGCTACAGCGCGTTATTAGCCGCTGGGTATGAGGCCGGTCTCAACGCTGCGGCTGAGGCTATTGCGCAGACCCGTTCCGTCTCTCGCCTGAGATGAACCCATCGCAAACACAAGACTGACTCTCACCTTCGGCTAGCGCTTCCGAGTGGGCGACACAGGGAATACCGAAAAAATAGGAGAGGCGTTCATTTTGACAGAAAGGCCTGAAAGTGGAAACGAAATGGGCTACTATCTGCTGTTTGAATGGGCAGATATGGGAAGACTCCTCGAGATGTGGCATAAGCCCCGAACGCGCAGACTTGGTGCAGGCATGGTCGAGGATGTAGTGCGTCAGCTTCACGGGCTTGCCAAGAACCTTCATAATCTCCGCCTCTATGACATATGGGCCATGGGGTGTGTGATCCTCGAGTTCATCATCTGGTTTCTTTACGACTTCGAAGAGGTTGTGAACTTCCGTCATCAGTTGGGACCAAGCGGACATCCAAAGCTGTTTAGCTTATCGGGCCCTTACGACGCTGCCGTGGTGCTTCCAGCTGCGCTCCAGTGGGCAGAGCGTATATCGAGTCAAGACCCCGAGTGCAAGGGGTGGACGGAAGTGTCGCAGCTGCTGGACGTCGTCAAAAACCGACTACTTGTCGTCTCACTTCCAGCCGAGACAGACAGTCTCCCGCCCCAGGGCGGAATCCCGCTTGCCGATGGCAACGTTAATTCCGAGCTCACAGTAGCTGCATCTAGCGAACCTAAGATCGGCCGGACGGACCCGCGTGCACACTCGGCTCACAAGCGTGATTTAACGTACAACCTCAGGTACACCCACTAGTCACAGGTAAAAGGCCTTCACGAACATCTGGCCCACAGTGTCGGGTGATGGCGAACTGGGGAGAAGGGTGAGAGTTTCGTGCCATGCGGTGAACTTCCGGTGGGCGGAGCTCACATATATTGCATTCAGGTTGTGAGTAGCTGGAAATGCGCTGATCTGTAATATATGGTCGATGTTGGAAGAACCGCAGGTTCCCCTTCCACCAAGGAGAGAAGCACGAGCACTAGATACAGCGGGCCCCGCGGCGGTGGGTGAGCGGATGAGTCGCACCCAGGCCCGTTGAAGAAATAAGGAACTGGCGCCTGACGCACTATTTGCCCGCCACCAAGCCACCGCCCAAAATAGTCCGATGATTCCAAAGAATCATGACGCGGTCCACCAGCTCGACCCACAATCCCGCACCGCACACAGACCAGTCCAGCCCTAGCACCCAGCCGCTCCCACAGCCGACGTCACACCCACACCGCCCGCCCAATCAGCAAGCCACTCAGCGCAACGGTCGCAGATCACCAGGCCCCACGGAGCGCACGATCGGGGAGACGAGACATTTTACCCACGCACGCCCCCCGCACCATCGACCGGCGTTGGCTAAAGTGCGACGTTATATGCTCTGGCGGATCTTCGACCTGGGTAGCAGACATGAGCGACGCCACAGGGCAGGACCGCCCGTCGTTCGCGGAGTACTGGAGGCGGCAGGACGAGGGGAAGCCCCTCGTTTTCGTGGCACAGGAGCCGCACCCCGCAGGTTGAGTCTCCCAGCTGCCGATCCCCGCCCGCACCCATCTAGGAGCCCCCCCAAACCCTTAAACGGTCCTCCTACATAGCTGTTGAGGCCAAGCCATCACAACCCGGCGAGGCTCTCAGCCCAAAATGGGGCTTCCGTTGCCCCTCCACAAACCGTTATCAAGCGACGTGGACCGCCTGGACACGCACACACACACACACACACACACACACCTGCCAGCCTCCCGCACCCAGCTAACCCAACACAGAAGAGGATGAGGGCACCGAGCAGACCGCCCAGGAAAAGGCCCAGCGCCGCCGCGCCCAGGTGCGCAAGGCCCAGCTGCAGCACCGCGAGCGCAAGGCCACCTACACCAAGCAGCTCGAGCTCGACGCCACGCAGATCCGCGACGCGACGGACCGCGTCGCGCGCCGGTGCGAGGCGCTGCGCAGGGAGAACGACGAGATGAGGGGCATGCTGGCGCGCGTGGGCGCCGCATGCGTGCTGCCGTCGGCCGTCGAGACCTGCGTGCCCGTGCACCGGCTGCAGCTCGAGCGGCACGCGCGGGAGCTCGGCGGCTCTGAGCAGGCCCCTTACGATGGCTCTGGTGCCGATAAGACGGTTTCTTTGGTGGTGGACAAGGTTATGGAGCAGGCGTGTTACCAGATCGTGCCGGAGGCGTCCGGGGAGGCGGGCCCGCCGCAGTTCCCGGCAGGCGAGGAGGACCTCGCCATAAACTTCATTCTCGCGTATGCTGGCCCACCCCAATTGTTCGCCTTTCAAACATGCTACTAACCACGTTCACAGACTGGAGCACATCTGCTGGGACCACTTCCACCCCGCCGACTTCCGCGAGCCAGAGCTCGAAAGGACCTTCAAGGAGACGGGCCACGCCCTTATGGCCTCGACCTTCTGCGCCGCCACGGCGCCCGAGGCGCTCTATCCCTTACCAAAGGAGTCCAACGTCGTCCCCGAGCCGTCCCCTTCCTGGGGCTCCGGCGGGCTCACGCTGCAGAACCTGCGCCTGCTCGCCTCGTCGCTGACCCCGGGGGACGCGGAGGTCACGCCGGTGCAGGTGTGGTTTGAGCTGGTGGAGCGCTACGGGGCGGGGGCGCTGTTGGGGGAGGCGATGGAGGCGCTGAAGAGGGAGTTTGTGGGGGTGGTCAAGTGCCCGCACTTTGGGGCCGTCGTGGAGCGGGAGGCGTTCGAGTCGGTGGTTGGGAGGGTGATGGCGCCGTATCCCCTGCTCCCGTATATGGAAGAGGGCGGAGGGTGAATACTGCGAGTTTGTACCAGGACACAAGCAAATTGCACACATAATTCCGACGCAATGGAAACACAATTGGCCCGTCTGAACCGTTCTATCGCTGAGGCTGTGATATAAACGCTTCGCAGTAATGCCGGGACTCTCGACCCTAAGCACGCGCTGCCTGCCAAACAACTCATTTATCCATGCCGCCCTATCATCGCCCTGTAAATAAGGTCATGAATCGTGGGCGCAACATCCAGGCGATGACGCCCCGTCGCGTTAACGTTGAACTCCACAACCATCACAGGCGTGAACAGGAGCTCCGTCTCCGGGTCGTTCTAGAACTCGTACACAACGTCCGTCTCCGAGATCTTTGTCACCTCATGTAGATCCTCTAGACCCTGGCCGACAGGGCGCCGAAATCGTCGCCGGTGGTCCTCCGCACGGTCTCCTCCATGGAGCACTCGAGCACGACCGAGACGAACCGCGCTCCGCGCGCCTTGGCCGCTCTGTGGTGGCGGTGGGCCCAGGCGCGGCCGCCGGCTTCTTCGGTCTGCGCGTCCGTGACGATGAGCACGTCTGTGACTTGGTTCCCCTCCGCGTCGGGCCTTAGATGGGGCGTTGGCCAGCGACCCGAGGAGGGTCCAGTGCTAGGAAGCGGTTTCAGATGGGGAAGGGATGGACGAACTTGTGGGGCGGAGCGGCATTTACCAGGCGAGCTCGAAGTGGGAGGTATCCGGGGTCGGTCTGCTGCAAAGTGGCCCCGGCGAGGCTGGTGATGAGACGGGTGTTCAGGATTCTCACGTGCAGATACCTCAAGCTGGTCGGAGGTGTCAGGGGAACTCGGAGATAAGGTCCAGCGTGCGGACGAGTGTCGCGTGCTCACCCCAGATAGTTGGCCACCTCGGACTTCCCCGCGCCAGGGTAGCCGTTGATATAGATGTAGAGCTGCATCGCGTCTCGCGCGGCGTTTCCGTTTCTGGCGTGCGCGCTGCAGCTCAATGGGGATATCTCGTAGTTCTGGGGATGATATGTTGTCGTTGGTGTCGCGCTGAGGGCAAGGGAGAATGTTTTTGGAAGTCACTTGTTGCGCATTGTAGTGCTCTCTCCTTCCTCACGCCTCATCCACGTCATGCACTGAGCAACGCACAATACATTGATGGCAGAAACTACCATTACACATGATAAAGCACAAATTGAAGGCTGCGTGATCATTTATTTGGTACATACTTAAGAGTCGACTGTCCTCTATCCGGGTTTCTGTTCACCTCCCCAGCTCCTTCATCACGACTTCACACCAGCCGTCTCCCCGATCCTAAACACGTACTTCACCGCGCTCGCCTTCCCGTCCTTCAGATTTGTCAATCCCTCCTGGACACCGCCGAGTCCCCCAGCGACAACCTCGTACGGGTGCCCCGTGAACCACCCGTCCTTGAGCCCCAGCGAGAAGAGCCTGAACCACGCCGCGGCCAGCTCCTTCCGCACGCCGTGCGCGCTGCCCACGCTGGTGAACTCGGTCGTCACCGTCCTCGGCACGCCGTCGTCGCCCTTCTCGGGGACCACCGCCGTGTCCGGCACGCCCTCGTCGCCCTTCGTGGGGAGCACTGTCGCGATCCGCCCGTCGCCCTCCAGCACCTTGATGATGTTCTTGACGGTCCCGTTCTCGGCGACGGCGTCGAGCACGTGCCGGAGCTTCCGCCCGCCGAGGGCGCTCTTCAGGTTCTTGACGACCGCCTCGTCGCCCTCGCGGTAGTCGATGATCACGTCGCCCTTGGACTTGTCGATGATGCCCTCGACGAAGTCCTTGCCCCTGCCGGCGACGACGTAGATGGGGTGCACGTCCGCCTTGGCGAGCAGCTTGAGCGCGAAGCCGCCCACCGCCGACGCGCCACCGTAGACGAGCACGCCGCCCTTGACCGCGTCTCTATCCGCCTTCCCGGTGTTCCACGGCTCCGGGATGCTCAGCGTCGAGAAGAGCCCGATGGCGGCCGTCATCGCCGCCAGCGGCAGCGTGGCGCCCTCCTCGAAGCTCGTCTCCTTGGGCAGCGCAAAGGTGCAGTGCTCCTCCGCGATGGCGTACTCGGCGAAGCTGCCGTGCGCCGTCATCATCTCGTGGAACGCCGCGACGCGGTCGCCAGGCCGGAAGTGCGTGACGTTGGCGCCGACGCTGGACACCACGCCCGCGATGTCGTCGCCTGTGTTGAAGCCGTTCTGTGTCTCGGGCATCCAGAAGGGGACCTTCCAGTCCTTGGGGTTGGAACCGGATACGACGACCTTGATGAGAACCTGGTCGGGGCCCGGAACGGGCATAGGGACGTCTTGGAGCTCGACCTCGAGCGTGTTGTCGGGGCGGCCCCAGACGCGGGCTTCCTTGATGGTGGACATTGTGATGTTACTCGGAACGGTAGTAAAGCTGATCGAGAGAGGATAAATGTTATTAGAAGTAGAGGGTATCGATCATTAGATTTCTGTGGTCGTTGCAGGTGTGATGAAGCAGCAGGACAAGCTCTCCCTTAGGGTGATCGTGGAGCTATATGTATCAACGTGGCTAGGCGTCTTTGTGACGTATTGCCAATTCGCGACCCGCTCTTTGTCTTAATAATGCCGTTGAGCCGTGGACGATCATGACTGGCCCCGCTTAAGATGGATCACGATTTATAATGCAATTGGCTTGATAATACTGCCAGATCGGGATATTTCTCCACCCTCATGGATCGGGCCTTGTTGGTTTCTAAGCTAGATCCGCCCTCGGCCTCGCGTCGGTCTCTCGGCATCTTGTATCGGCCGAGAAAACTTCGGCTTCGCTCGCATCGGTCTCTCGGGCATCTTGTATCGGCCGAGAAACTTCGGCTTTGCTCGCACCTTCATATCGCGCCAAGGAAGCACGGTGCCAAATGGTATTTGGATTACAGACTAACAGTTTCGAGAAAATAAAGATGACACTAGCAACCACCTTAATAATTGATTCTATCGACTGTCTGACGTGCCCCTAGCACGCCATGCATGTGCTACCTGGTGTGATACTTCTTCATCGACACCATCTTGTCCCAGGCCTGGACAGCATCGTTATCTTCCTTAGTCATCTCATCCTCTGCAAAGCGGTCACTCGGGAGCATGATCGCACGGTCAAGCGCGTACGGCAGTGCGCGGTGTCGACCGCGGATCATCACGAAGCACACGACGACCTTGCCGAACACTGTGAACTGGCCGCTGAGCGAGGTGGCGACCGAGGGGTGACCGAGCGACAGGCCGACGTTGCCGCTGGTGGTGGTGTCCGTCAGCAACGAGTTGCGCGTTGGGAGTTTAAGACGGGAGACACTTACTATCCAGACACGATTTCGAAGAATACTGGGAAGACAGCAAAGGCCTGGGGAGAGGAGGTTAGCGAGTACTAGCACGGAAAGGCCGAAACGCACTTACCGGGTCATCAGCATCCATTATCCGCCGAGACTCGGCGCAGCAGACAAGGAACGTCCCCAGGAAGATATACCACAGGTCGAACGCCAGCTGGTTGCGGATGTGCGCCATCATGTAGGAGCTGGGCCTTGCCTCATCCAGCCCCTGCTCGTTATCGTAGAACCCCAGCGCCCTCTCCTCGTAGGTGTTGGAGGAGCGGATGCTGATGGCGATGGGCAGGATCGCGATGTACATCATCACCACCAGGCTGAACTGCACGCCGGGATTGACCAGCGCGAGGTTAAAGGTCGCCGTTCCGGTGTGGCGGGCTGAGGCGGCTTGGAAGATTGCTGCAACGATGCGGTGGCCGACGGGGAGGACGTTGACTTCCGGATTGTTGAGGTCGAGTAGAATGATTAGCAATACGTCGATAAAGTTTAGCAGCGTGATGATGCCGCCGAGGGCCCAGGTAGTCGCGCTTGGGAAGAGGAGAGTGTAGCAGCGGCGCGGATGATCTAGGATGAAGCTGAGCGTTTCCTTGGTGGACGAACCGCGTGGTGCGCACTTGAACATGGTCCATATGGCGAACCGCAGAAATACCGGGTACAAGGTGTTTCCGGCAAAGGCTAGGAAGCTCATGACGAGCATTGGCCAGATGGCGTCCCTGAAATGGATCATGGAATCGGGGGTTAAGGTGAAGCCGAGGTTATCAACCATGGTCTGGGCGGAGTAGAAGGCCCTTCGGGAACCAAATGGTGTCAGCGGAGGAAAAGGAATACCAGCTACCGCGAATGATAGCACTGTAAACTCACCACCAGGTCTTGTCCTGTCCGATTTCATCCAGGTAGTCTGTGTACTTGGCCGGAGCTCTGTGGATCCACGGGACAAGGCAAATGGCGCCGAATATATGGATTCCGAAGAAGTAGCCTGTTCCGCCCGTATCAGCCCGTGTTCGGTGCCCAATCCTCATTGTATGCGCAATATACTAACATGTAACGATCTTAAGCAGGAGCTTAAGGCTCCGGTACTCGATGCCTCCAAGCCGATTGCGGTCGTCGGCCGTCAGTCCGTAGATCCGAGAGTTGCGCCCGACGGTGACCCCACTGGACAGGCCGGTGACGTTCAGGCGCCGAGGCTCCTGCGGAGGGGCGGGCCTGTCGATTGAGTTTGAGACGCCGCCGGGTGCGAGGAAGGAGGACGCTGCTTTCTCGATGGACATCGTCAGGGAATGCTTCGGGCCTACCCCTCGGTGGATCCGCCGGCGCCCATATTGGCTTTGCGGGGCAGATTCTACCGGCCGGATTGCTTCACTTTCCGGCCACTCGTTGCCGACATCGTATTCTGTCGCGTCTCTTTCAACAAGTGGATGACCTTAGCATCGCTCGTCAGTGATGGCTCATATATGGGGGAGCGACAAGGAAAAGAAAGGTGTTTCACCCATACCATTATCTCGCTCCCTGGGAGGAGGAACGTATATAGTCTTCGAGTTCCGGCGTGGTTCGTTCACGTCAGCTGCGAAGGTGAGGTGTCGAGGCTCCTGTGGCGTGTTGGGGACTTGAGTCTCAGCTGGCGGATCTGGCCGCGCCCGCGTCTGTTCTTCGCCAAGAGTCTCGTCGGTTGAAGGTTGCGTGCGGATGTTTCCGTCATCAGCTCCCACACGCGGCGACTCGACGTCCGTATGGCCCGATTTGACGGAGGAGCGGACTAAGAGGGGGCATTAGAATGCGGTCCGGACGAGATGGATAAGAAGGGTGTATACCGATGTCTCTGAGCCGCTTCTCAAACCATCGCAAGCGCACAGCGACGACCACAATATTTATGAAGCCGAGGTTAGTGAAGATCGGGATGAAGTATATGTAAAGCTGCTGGTATGTCTGGAGATCTTTAATGTCGACACTGAACAAACGTCAGGAGAAACCCCGTTCATGGAAAGAATGGCAGACCTACGTGTTCAGACCAGACTCGGTGGATGCGCTGGCACCAAAGAAGTACGCGTCCACCGCCGCCATGTTGCCGTAGGGGTAGATCACGACAAGGCTAAGCAGGCCCATGAAGATGATCCAAGCATCTTTCAGCGCGCGAGGATGTCAGCCTTTTGCATCTTGTCATCTATAGCCGATTTTCTGGGGAGGAGCGCAGACGTACAGTGGAGGGTGATGAAATTGATAGGTATCTTTGGCTTCCACATTGTGGGCGGGATGCTTAAACGCGAGAGTGAAAGCTAGGGCTAGAAGTCGGCGGATTGAGGGAGGAGATCGTTTGACCTTTTGAGTTCGCGGTTGGGGGCTTAGGATTCCTCGCCCTCAACGAGTCGGATTCCGAGAGTAGAATCCTCTTACAGACGTCGTTAAAGCGACGGCGAACGAGGAATATTTAGACGCAGCGGCGAAAGAGCTAAAACCATTTCCTTGACAATCCAGCTCGAGAAAGGGCGGAAAATCCCTCATCACAATCATCACAAGATAAACTTTATGGTGGCCGTGCATTGTCACCAACTACTTCAAGCCCAAGTCCACAATATCTGTGAATTGAGGTAGACGATAGCTGTGCGCCAAGCTCTTGGTGACAACCTGTGGACATGGACCCAGTGTTCCAAACAGTAAACCGCACTGCATTAGCGCCATGCGCGTTGCACCGTGGCCAATGATTTGCTGGCGGAACGAACACAGCCCCTTTCCCCGTCACAGAGGAAACACCACAGCACTGCCCCCACGAGTTCAAGCAGGACTTGGGACTGGGCACGGCCGTTCCAGGGTCGCACGAGGAATGCCGCCCGGGTCCGCGAACCAAGAAACCGGGTCTGGACGTTATACACGAGGGGGGCGATGCGCGTCGTGGCCATTGTGATAAGGTTTCCTGGAAGGGCCAGGTGAGGGTGGCGTGTGTAAGGGGCGTGTTGGAACGAACGCCTTTCGCCTGCTGTAGCGTGGTGGGTACCCCATTGCTTGCGACCAGTGTCTTCTGGCGAGTATGACAAGTTTTACGAAAACGAAAGCATGATCATGGAACGGGAAAGGAGACCCTCTCCAAAAGTTCCAAGACCACTGACGCATTAGTGCTCACTGTCGCGTAAAAAGCCGGTACAACTCCAGGAGGCCTCCCGTCCAATGCGCTAACCAGGTTCTCGATTGTGGCCCTTTCCAGCGAAGAAAAGATGAGCCATCCTCCATCCTAAATCCCCCTGCATGTTCCATCAGCACGAATAATCAATTGCCGTGTTAGGGAGGGCCTTGACAGAGGGCTAGGGAACGAAAGCGCCTTCTGCGTTCCAGCTAGCCCCGGACTCCCATACTGTCTATGCCGCAAATGCACTTCTTATTAGATTGCGGCCACCATGCTGCGATCTGTCTGTATCCCTTCACCAGGAAGCGAGCAGACTAGGCGAATAATTCTGCGTTCCCGGTATGGGCCCGTCCACAGGCTCCTAACCTTGATCACACGGCAGCACAGCCGGGCTTGCTCTCTGTGCTACCGACTGTCTCGCAAACCCGGATATTCTGGCTATTATTGCGCACACAAGTGGAGACTCCCCTCCCCTCCCTGCTCATCCAGCCCACGAGCCGATATCCTACTAAGCTAAGCGTATAAGCCAGCCCCGGCCCTTACTACATCTAACAGAGCGACAACCGAAATCGGCCATTACCTGCCGCGGCTGTAATAGCCACTCTCCACCTAAGCAACCTCAACGTCGTGATTAAGCTTATAGGAAGGTGGAAATCGCTGTACGGGCTGGTCTCCCGCCTCCACTAGCAGAATCCCCACCTACCCGAAGCACGTAAGCCGCCTCGCGTGCCCTGACCCCCGACGAAACACCAGCAACACGAACCAAGGTCTTTTGCCCCAGTCATTAGATAGCAAAGGGAAGAGCGTCGAGCCCGTCACGCTAGCCGTCGCCTTCTTCGTTCAGGGCCTAAAGCTCACCGTCGGCGTGGAGCTCCCGAAGAAGATCTCAAAGCCTAAACCGACGCCAGCTTGTACTCGATCGTAACGCTATCCAATGCACCTTGGTCGGAAATTTGCGATGATCAATGACAAAGGTCTACGCAGTCATCGTCGAGCTACTCCCACACCTCGTCCAACAATTTGCCCGCTTGCGAGAATGTCTTAGCAATGCGGAAGTGCTTGGCGGTGGCTAAGTTCCGTTCTCGGAAAGCCTGCTGGTACTACTCTAAAGCACACCGCTGCATGGCGACCGCGCCGAGCTGGCCCATTAATGAGGCGGAGGTGCTTGTGCATTACCTCTCCTAGGACGCCCTCATGGGCGACGGGCGGAGTGGTTAAATATAGGTCCAGGGCGTGCCACTCCGGAAGTTCCGCGAGGGAGGACACCCAGGTTATTCGATGAGATGTCTTACATTATGCGTCTGTTCCTGCTCGTGTCGTTCTGCTGGGTCTTGCTTCCCGGCGAGCACCTAGTTCCGCTCTGCGGAGAATGTGCTTGTACGTTTGGGCCCAACCCACGGCTTGTCGGCTTTGGTCAGAGGAACACTCTAATTGATAATGATACCGTGAAGTGCAAATGCCTGTATAAAACATCCATAGCTTTTCAATGGCAGAGGACAGGAACGACACGTCCCCCAGGCTGCGCACGACATCGGATGAGCTCTATGTCCGAAGGCTGCTCCAGAGTCCCCTTCATGTTCCTGCTTAGCTTGGGGCCCATGCTCAATCCCTTGTTTCTCTTCGCTTCTCAGGATTTGCGCGTAGCGAGACTCCGGTAATATACCCATGCGCCGTGCAATCGAAGCTGTCCACCGTTTCCCAATCCACATGACGACGATGGGCGTAGGAAGAAGCCCAGTGAAAGCGCAAGGCTATTATTCCTGCGCATTTCCCCGTGGCTGACACATCTCAGTTAAGACTGGGGGTCTACGAGTCTTGTCAAGCGCGTGGGTAGCTTCACCCTCGGATTGAACGAGAGAATATCCACACGCCAAGCCGTCCTTGCTCATAATTCCCAATAGACCAGCTCACTATACCGTTTATCTAGCCAGAGAATGGCACACGCATATCCGCACTTGGCACATTTACACACCCAAGTGGCGTCAAACAGAAGATGGACTTCAATATATGTATTAGTACAAAACATTATATACCCGATTACAGAGGGTGTTGAATAAGAAGCTGGATCGAAAGGAGTGTGGGGAAGTGGAGGTCCAATAGCCGATATCCACGGCCCAATGATTATGACACCAGAATCCACACTCTACTTCAGGAGCACTTGCTTCTCCTTCTGGATGCGCTCTACGAACTCGATGGGAACGTGCAGCGTCTGCGCGACGATGTCCGAGGGCGTGAGGGCGAGCCACTGCGAGAGCGGGATGTCCGCCACGCGATCCGACTTGTACATCTCGATCCAGATCAGATCCTCGTCCTCGGACGTGTTCTCGATGTAGTGGCTATGTGTCCTTGTTAGCCTTCACGAACGACGGTGGGGAGTTTCTCACGCCCGTCGTGGTGGACTTACCCAGAGTTGTCCGGGAACACGGCCGTGTCGCCCGCCTTGAAGTCGATTGTCCTAGAGTTGGCGTTGCCGGTGAAGATGGTGGCCCGGGCCTCTCCCTGGTGGAAGTACAACCACTCCTCGGCCTGGCGCCAGTCAGCAAACCCAATCTACCACATGCGGACATAGGGGACAAAAATTAGAACGCGACTCACATTGGGGTGCCAGTGCAGCTCCCTCAGGCCACCCGGCTTCAGCGTCACAAACGTGGCCGCGAGCGTGGTGCTGATGGGGAAGTTGGTCGAGTCGATCTTGTAGAAGGTGCCGCCGCCGCCGGGCACGGACTCAGGCTCGTGCTGCAGCGTGTGGTACACGTACGAGCCGTCGCCCGTCGCCTCACCAGCGGCGCTGCCCTCGACCTCCTTGGTGCTCACGGTGCCGTTGAGGATGTTGGGGTGCGGGTCCGGGATGTCGTCGAAGGTGGACTCCGGGACGCCGAAGTTCTTGGCGATGACGTCCTTGGGGGTGTGCGCCAGCCAGTCGTCGATGTTGAAGGTGGTCCTTACTCTGTGGTCAGCTTGAGTTGATTGTGGATGTGTTCACGAAGACAAGAGTGATGTAGATTACAGGAACTTACCCGGGCTTCTCGAAATCAGCGCTGTCGAAGACCAGAAGGAACTCGTTCTCCTCCTCAAGGCCTTGGATGGTGTGGGCGGTTCCCTTGGGGAAGTACCAGATATCGCCGTAGTTGAGAGTCTCCACCTGGTGGTGGCCGAACTCATCGACAACCGAGATGCTCACGGAGCCGGCGTAGACGAAGCCCCATTCAGCCTGTGGGTAAGTCGGCGCAGTTAGTAAGGCGCATCCCAAAGACGAGAGGCTGGGGCGTAACTCACGACACGGTGCCAGTGGAGCTCACGCAGAGCGCCCTTGTACAGGTGCTGCTGGGCGGCAGAGATATCGTGGCTCTGGGGAAGATCCTCAATCACCTGCTCGCGAAGCCAGCCGCCCTCAAATATGCGAGCCTGGGAGTCGGAAAACCTCCACTTCAGGTTGGGCACGTTGCCATGGTCGGTGCTCTCCTCGGCGAGGTTCGCCGGGTTCTGCTTGTCGATGTACTCGTCCGTCCCGCCCAGGATAGGCCCGCCCTTCCCGTTGCCATTGCTGGGCTGCCCGTCCGAGAAGTCGACGGCCCTCTTGACGAACGAGGGACCCGGGAGGGCAGTGACGGCGGTTGCCAGAAGTAGAGCTCGAGTGAGGATGCCCATTGTGTCGGGACGTGTGTCGAACGGAATTCGAAGGTTCGGGGAGTGGGAGCGCGGCGGGAGGGGATCTGCGGGCGTCACGGAGATACGACCAGTACCAGGATGCGGGCGTGTCCGGTAGTTTATATGGGATTTCTTGCTCTTACCCGGGCTCTCCGGGCGTGGGCGGCCAGACTGCGTGTAAGCAGACGTCTTGTTATAGTGCGATCGTCAACGCGTCACCCACGCTCCAGTCACGCAACGGCACTTCCAGACAGGGGGAGCTCTCCCGATCCGGCGACGGCTTGAAATTGGTACGTTTGTGGGCTTTGCCGCCCCCGGCCCAATATACATGACGCCGGTACCAGCCGAGAGTATTTTTATTCCCACATACGGTATAACCCAGCGTGCCATGACGGCAAATCGATACCACGGGGCGCGTCTCCAACATGTAACCGGCGTGGATAATAACATGGGACGCCCCTGGCATGCGTCCGGTCCCGGCACGTTGTGTGGGGAGTTATTTGGGCGTGCCATCGCACCGTTCGCCCCTCCCCCACTCCAGCTGATCAACCTCACGGACCTTGCAGAGATCGGCAGGCCCCGTTACCTAAACCCGACGCGTGGGCCTCGCGATTCTCCGTGGTGACTGCCGCGTTTAGCAGGCGCGGGTGTGGGGGAGCGGTGGCGGACAGGGGTTAAGTGGATTTCGACATCGCGGCTGAAATAACGTCATGCGCCGCAGAATCCACGACATCGAGCTTGGAGGCGCGATCGACGCGGTTTTCAGCACAAGAGGTTAAAGAGGCTTCCCCTTTAAAATTGCATTCGTCGCTATTTTTGTACGGACCTCCCTTTTTTGTCTCTGTCAGCCAGGTGGGCTTGTCGCTCGTGCCGGGGCGAAGTGGAAGCCCCGGACGCAGCAAAGCCGCAACTTGGGCTCATGTGTGATAGTAGTATTGGCACCTTTAAATATTCAGTAGATCATAGGAAGAGATTAGTCTCGCACCTCTGATGTATGCGGGGTCTTAACCTTGGGCGACCATAAGTCAACGAGGTTTTAGAATCGCACTCAGAGAAGAAACTCCTGTGTACTATCTTGCTCCAATGACTGCCTCCTTGACAATCCAATTTCACTACTTCTGTTACGTAGTATACTAGCGCATGGGGTCATACTTTATAATCCTTTTGTACGTCTGCAGAGGTGCGCCCTTCACCCCCACGCCGAGAGTCATTGGGGAACATCATCTTAGGACCTCTTCTTACTTAGTATACATTTACATAATTACTCGGCAAACCACTCAAAGCCCTCCCCATAACGCAAGCCATAACTTCCTAAAAGAGCTCTCGGCCGAGCCAGTTCTCCAGAGGTCGCCGGGGCCTACCGAGTATTTGGTTACACTGCATCTACCCTTGCATCCTCTCTTACTTCGACGGAACTGGAAAGATGGCTGAACCGACCATGCAACGAGCTAGGAAATCGGGCCTTTCTCTCATTGGAATGGAGCGTTCATGCTTGGGCCGGCCTACCTGGAACGTGTCCGACCGTCGGACACTGCAGTTAGTACGTGGCCGCAAGGCAAGATTTTCCATGGCGGCCCAACTTTCAGATCTCGGTTGGAAAACCTGAACCGTGTTAGAAGGGAGGTATGGAAAGCATCACGGCAGTCCAACCTGCCGGCTTCCCTTCCAATGGAGTTGGTCTTCCGCAATGGGATTCGGCATCTCCACTACCAACATTCACCGCAGCCAGGGTAGCAAGTACTTTGTCTCATTTCGGGGACGACCTACAGCGCCGAGCTTTTCAACTCACTAATTGAAAAACATTGGTTTTCAATTCTCTTCTAACGGGGTATCAAATCGAGAATACATCCAAGACATGAGATAGAATCCATGCCCAGGTATCCAAAACACTAACAGGCGGCATCCTCTCTTCTACTCGGAGGTTTCTCCGGTCGCTTCCCAGCAGCGTCCTCGTCATCGCCGTGTAAGGGCGCGAAATTGAAGACAAAGGCTAGCAGCAGCGCCGCCGCCGCCGGCGCGAACCACCAGATCCACTGATCCGACATGTCCTTCCTCGCGATCCCAAACCCGAAGCACCTCGCGGGATTCATCTGAGCTCCGGCGTAGCCGGGCAGGATGCCGCTCGTGGCGAAGGTAATGAGGCCCAGGCAGCCGCCCGCGAGGAGCGGGGCCAGCCGCGGGCCAAAGAGGAGGCCCTGCTTAGGATCGATGCCGACGCCGTAGGAGATGAAGAGGTAGGCCAGGGACGAGAAACCCTCGTTGAGAAAGACCTGGCCGCCGGTGATCAGGGTGGCGTCGTAGTAGCAGCCGCCTCCTTCGACGCTGTGGCCCAAGTGGTTAGTGAGTAATAAAAGTCCGCTAGAATGAGGTGGTCTTACTGTATGGCCCGGTCGCGGTTGTAGACGCCGGTCAATACTCCACCGGCCACCGCACCTCCCAGCGCCTGTCCGAGGAGATACAGTATTCCTTCTAAGAGTTAGCAGGTGATGTTTATCGAAAGCACAGAAATCGTTGTCGAACCTCTGGAGACGGGGAGAACGCCGGAAAAGATGGCGGAGAAGGTCACGAGCGGGTTCAGGTGTCCGCCCGTCGACGATCCGGTGGCGTATATGAAGAGCGAGAGAAGAGCGATGTTTCCGAACCCGATGTAGCCGCCGGTCTGCTTGATGCCGTAGTTGATGAGAGTCGTCGAGATGCTTCCCGAGACGTATACATAAAACGCTGTCCCAAATGTCTCAAGGATCTGCCGGGCCAGACACGGCGAAGGATGAGTACCCAAGGGGGGACCAGGGGTTTGAATGGTTGTCTTCAACCCACTGCAGATCTCCAAACTCTCGCGTCCGTCCAGCCGCCCAGCAGATATTCGCGGTCCTTGTACCAGGGGCGGCGAAAGGCCTCGGGAGGCCTGGTCCCCCTCGGGAAGGGCACTTCGGGCGTCTTGAAGGTCATCGCCGCGCTATCGGCCCCGTGCTCGTGGGAGCCGTCATCGGACGTTGCGTATTCGTCTTTCATCGCGGCCTTTCCGGAACGGGGCGGGAGGCGTTTGAGCCGGGTGAGAGAAAGCGGAGAGGGCACCAGATTCGAGGGGGAAAACTGGAAGCATGGAGCACGCGGGAGAACCACAGTTTTGTACAATATGCCTTGGAGATATTACTAAATACGAGTGCATAAGAAATTCCTCCCTTGCCGTCCGTCCCGTTTTTACGGAGTAAGCGTGGAACTAGGGGAATTCTCGGCTTGCGGGAGATCGTTGCGGTGGAGAACGAGGAGCGTTGGGGAATCAGATTCACCTAAAGATAGGAAATATGGAGATCCCCTGGCTTGGCGGTTTAGAGGGCCAGCGTCATCCACCAGCGTTGTGGCTTTTGAGGCAAATGCCGCTCCACAAAAAAGGAAAAAACCATCACCCACCGACCCCGTCTTCCCGGTTCCTCGGTTCGGCCGCATCCGAGACTCCAGGCTGTCACCGGCTTTGGAACTGGACGTCCGGAGGCGATCGTAGGGTTTACAAAGTCGTTGCAGTGCCGGGTGGCCGCTGCCCGGAAGCCATCAACTTCCAAGAAGTGATTTAAACAGAGAAGGAAGGATTGCATTGAGCAGTTAGCCTAAGGGGGAATGCACGAGTGATCCACAATCCGGAGCGGCCTCCAGGGGCTAACGACGGATATCGGCACGGGCGCGCGTGGCTTTTCCGCGGCAAGCTCCACGGGGGCTCTCGCCAAACGAAACGGCCAGCTGACGGAAGTTTCGGTTCGGACCCGACACGGCGAGAACTGGGGTTCGCCACGCAGTCGGTACTGTAGATTGGCCCCGGACTCCTTGCTCACAACCAGCCCCCGACCACTCTTATCGCATCTTTTACCGACCGTGACTTTGGGATTTATTGCCAAAGAAGCGTTTCCATGGGACTCCTTCAGGCTTCTCAAATCTCGGAGAACGGGAAGCTGTCCCATGTTCGCGTGGCCGCTCCGCATCGCGGATCGTTGACTATGCATATGAGAGATTTATATGATTCCGAGCGTCCGCTGCCGTGATTAAATGCGATTTGCACAGATTTTCAAACTTGGAATCTCCATCCACTTGTCGCGATCTACTCGGTATATCCGGGTGCATTCCAAAGGACGCGAATGCACATGTTTACGTTCTGAGCGCAAAGGGAACTCCTCTTAGAGGTCTTCATAACCCCAAGTCGGACGGGGGCTTAACCACTCCACATTAATTATACTAGGCTTTGCCAACCGTCCGCTTCCTTGCGTCCAACAGCCAATCCAACACCTCCGGGCCACTGAGGAACCAGGGAAGAAACCCATGAGATATCACGTAGTCGTTCCTCCAAATGTCCTTCACACGAGCCTCCTACCATTCATACTGGTGATTTTGAAACTCGGCGGCGGCTGAATAATCTCGAGCTCGAGTGCGTTTTGGTTAGCTCTTAAGGTACAGACAAGCGATCTCAAACCCGAATTCTGTTCTCACCTTCATGTACGGCGAGGTGACCATCAGTTTGTCCGGATACCTCGCCACCTGTGTAGCAATCGTCAGATATCTGTTCCCCTCTGCTAGAACAGCTGTTTCACCTTACCATGTGCACCTTCAATCCCGGGAACTTTAGAAACAGAAGCCGAGGCCGCGACTTCTCGTCCTCGATCTCGACGGGGTTTGGGATGGTCCCATAGTAATGTCCGCGCGCCTTCACGACGTTCTTGTCCCTTGTCCTGGGGTGAGAAGTGCTGAAGGTTTCCTTCAGCCTCTTGAGGAACCCCTTGTTCTTGGTGGTGACGCGGAGGGTTATCTCGGGACTCTGCTTCTTCTCGTCGGTGAAGGGGTTTTCGCGGACAACCCATTCCGCGAAGACCATGAATCCGGCGGTCTCGATTACTAGACAGGGCGCCATGGTTGGTGGATTTTGTTTGTAGGGGGGAGGAGGAGGTGATTAAGGTGGGCAGTGGGATGGAGGGGGAGAGAGGAGAGACCAGACGTTTATGACGGCCAGGTCACCCTTCCGACCCGCTACGAGCCTCGTAGCTAAGGACATTCAAATTAGGTGTTGTTGAAAGCTTATCCCGAACTCAGGATGCTGATGTCGGTCGATGCGAATAAGCATACCTACCAGAGAAAGTTCGTTAACCCCTAGATATGCTTTAAACATGACACAGGTATCATGCGAGCCACGCGCAAATGACAGCTAAAAGTCGCCTGTGGGTCGGGCATCTTTTTTGTTTTCGATCAGACTCCGGGATCTGGCTACGTGTCTCTTCAGTTCTCTAATTTGCTGTCTATTTTGGAAGGAAACTTGATGGTGGTACGTGGATACAGATGTAGTCCGCAAATACACAATTCTTTTGAGGAGTCCCGCGCTAAGGAGGACAACAAGAACCATGTCACCGTGGCCTCTCTTTTCCAAGTGCTTGGAAGAGTTTCGACAGATTGATACCTGCTTAATCTAAACTGCAAAGATAAACGGCGGCCCCACCACAAGACCCGGCCACCAGGATGATATCACAGTACATGGACAAACTGCTAGAAACAACCCTTCTTGCGGGAGCCTGAAGCTGGGTGAACCAGAAGTGGTCGAGATGATTTTGAAAATTTACTCTATCTATATCTCGAATTATCCACCTCGCGCTGCCAAATTGTGGCAAACGGAGTACATTATGAATATTAATAGGAACACAAATTCGCTACCTATGAAAAGGAAACTAGTAAATGAGCGATCACGGGTGCTTCTGGTCCACCAGGGGCGACACCACGGTGATGGGAGCCATTGAATTCATGCTCCTGTCCGCGTACGTCCCCACAGTGACGTTCTTGATGCCGTTGGCAAGCACCCACTCTTTGCTCCGCATCGTGAGGTTGCTTGAATCCGGATAGAGGAACGAGGTGAAGACCCTTCCGGGGGCGAGCTGCTGCATGCGGAGGCGCAGCTTCGCGACGCTGCCCTTGCCGAGGCACATCGACAGGAGCATCGTCGCGAAGAGGACGAGGACGGTGAGGGCGAGGATGAAGGCGGGTATTCCGTAAAGGAACTTGTAGGTGATGCGCCGCTCGATGGGCTGCACCGTGACGCTGGCGACCTCACCGGGCTCGGCGGCGTTCATGGGCCCGAGGACGCCCTTGGTGCCCACGATGCCCGAGGCGGCGAGGTCCGTCCAGAGGAGGCGGATGATCTCGGCCGCCCTCTCCGGGTCGCCCGAGAGCTTCTGCCACCTCGTGAAGATGGCCATGTTAGCGTAGCCCAGCAGGTCGAAGGGCCACTCGTTGTCGAGCTGGAACACGGCGTTCATGGCCCGCGAGGGGAAGGAGCTGGCAGGGTAGTTGTCGACCTCCCCGCCCTCGAGCGTGCTGCTCATGATGCCGCCGGAGTAGCCCGGCAGGTGGTAGTGCGGGGCGCGCAGAGTGGACACGTTGTCGCGTGACTCGTACTCCTCGCTGACCAGCCCCCAGGTGGCCTGGATCCCTCTGATGGTGAGCCCGGACTCCTCGAAGCCCCACAGCGGCATGTCCGCCTCACTCGGGTACTCCTTCTCCTTGATGGCGGTGACGCTCAGCCCCGCGAGACCCTGCGTGTTGGTGGAGTTGTAGTTGAAGGTGACCGTCTTGATGGTCGCGCGGAGGGAGGTGGCGCAGGAGTGCAGAGGCGAGGACCACTTCGAGTCACGCTCCATGAGAGAGGGGGGCCCGTCGTCGGTGCGGACAGGGGCGCCGCGCAGGAGGCTGCAGCCCACGTAGATGTTCTTCATGGTGGCCTCGTCGTCCGCGCCGGCGCCCGAGCAGGACAAGGCGATCCCGTCAAGGTCGTCGGAGGTGATGTTGAAAGGGTTCGGATAGTCGGGGACGTCGAACAGGGACGAATTCTGATTACTGAAGTCGAGGTAGTTTGCAAATTCACTGCTCATCCCCAGAGCTAGATACTCGTCGCCGGGAGGGATGGGGAGGGGAAAGGTCTTGCCCTTCTCCGAGTCAATGTACTCGAATCCACTCCCGCTTTCGCTGCCCAAGTTGTCGTTGGTGACGTTGTAAATCAGCATCGTGTAAGCGTTGTTGAGGAACGCCCCCCTCATGGCTCGGCGATACAGATCCGGGTTTTTCTGAGTGTTTTCCTCGTCATACTCCGGGTATGTGGTGTTCAGATCCACAAAGCCGCCCTGGTCCACGAGTTTTAGGTCGGCCACTCCCCTCTCGAAGTCGGTGTCGTTGTACTTGATGGTGTAGTCGATCGTCAGATTCGTGTTTACGCAGGCGGCGTCGGGCTCGAGGAAGAGAATGTCCTCTTCCCAGGTGGCACCCTGCGACATGCCTTTGGGGATGGTGTGGTTCCGCAGACCGAGCCCACCGATCTTGGCGTCCACGATGAGGCCCTCGACGAGTATGTACCTGTCCTCGAGGATGAACGATTCGAGCTGGCGGTAGAGCCCAATCCCGTACGGATTGTTATTGTTGTAGTCTTCCTGGACGGTCGCTGTGTACTGGCGGAACTCGATGTCGAAGAAGTTTGCGACGGTGGACCTCTCGCCGGCAGTCCCGCTGCTGAATATCTCACGCAGTATATCGGGGATGTTGGTGGAGAGATTGTCGAAGGACACGGAGACCCCTTCGTCGTCTTGCTCGAAGTCGACCTCGTCGTTATTGTAGGGACACGCCATGGGGAACCGAAGGGCGTCTCCACCCCTCGCGCACAGCCGTGAGAGCTCTTGCGTCCCTCGAGGACTAGTCCCAGCGCTGAAGGAACCAGGGTCCTTAGCATATTCGAACGACGGGCTTGACTGGCCGCCCGGTCGCAGCTCCTCGCCCAGGCCGAGGGGAGTTACGATACCGGCAATGGCCGTCAACAAGGCGACAAGGGGCATGGCCGTGGCGAAGATCCGGATGGCACCCCGCACGCGGCCGGACTTTTCCGTGGTGTCGACGCGGAGGAGGCTGGGCCATAGCGAAGAGTGGATTTTTTGGGCTGCGAGTGTCCATGTGCTCGCTGTCTCCGAATCGCTCAGGTATCCCGCGAGGAGAAACGCGATGACCAGAGGCGCCAGGATTTGCACTGCGCCCAGTTAGTGGTGTGGGGGAGAAGGGGATTGAACGGCGGGATGGCCTCTCTTACCGACGACAATGAGCGCGGCGATTATACCGGCCACTTGCCCAACCGTTATTTCGACCATGGTGGGTGTAGTCTCGCGTCTCGCAGGCGTCCTCTTAAAGCAGCAGGTTGGCAAGGGTGGATGAAAGAGCTCGCATGTTACCAGCGACGAAGGGCAGGCGGCAGTTTTATCACTTGGAGGAGAGCAAGATCGCCGTTCTGTGGCCCACCCCCTTGAACGTGGTCTTCGATCCCCGATGCAACCTATTCGGATATCCCTGCGCAAGCCAAGCCTGCAGGCGTGAACCGGGCCAGCCAGTTCATTGGCCCCTCAGATCGCCAATTTTCAGCCCTCCCGACCCAGAATTGCGCCATGTAAGCCGGGGGAAATATCCAGCCGGCCATACCCCTCGCTCCCCTTAACCGCCGACGCCCCCGGGTGGGGAAAATTAACAGAAAGAGCTGGCATTGGCGAATCAATTGCCCCTGCGCGGTCCCTCCTTTGGCGCCTCCCGGGGCCGGTTCCTGAATTAGTTCAAATTTGGAACTCAGGGCACGCGAGTGATTCGCCGTGGAGGTGGGTTGGTGACAGACCGCACCCTTGACTGTCGAGTGCATGCGACGGAGTCAATTCGAGCAGTTCTCGCTGATAAGGCCAAGATATCCCTTGGTCAGACTCATGCACACTCTTCCCACTGCAACCACACGGTCGAGCTAAATGGGCATGTCAGGCGCAGTGATGATCAGCAAGGGAAGTCGTTATGCGATATTGCCAAGCGGTTTTCGAGTCATGTCCCCCCGCCTCTGGCCGCGATGCTTGCCCGATCGAGACGCCAAGGACCCGGTTGTCGGGGTCGGCAAAACTTTAATGATCCAAGCCCGACTCAATCGTCCCTCCTCGTCATAATCTCGCACAGCATGGAGATTCGGGCGATTTAATCCCTGCAAAATACGGTCAGGCAGCGGGAGCTGGAACATTCTGGGCAAAATGCGTGCTTCTCCGACTTCCCGGGGACCCTTGCGCCGTGGCCGATTGTGACGACTCGAATGTTCCGGTTAGGGTCAAAAGTGCGGAATGTTCGAAAGTCTTCGATAGGGACGCCATGGGTGAGAAGGGCAATCGGGAGCAAGGGCTTGACTCCATAACAGATTAATCTTGTTGTGCGATGAACTCACCACTTCGCGATGACTCTGTCACAGAAGCCGGAGCCACACCAATCACCAATCAAGTCCGTTGAGCACCGCCGCATTCCTTGCCAAAATAGGAATATTCATTTGGAATCATAATCGGCGGTGTGGCACCCAAGCATCTTGGCAGCAAGCCTCAACAGGAAAGTCGTGGCTCAAGCCGCCTTGTGAAGCACAGCCACCAGACCGCCTTTCGGAGGGCGGGGAAATTATTGTGCCATCTCCGTCGCGTCTTGACAGTCGCGCGATGCTGGAGAGAGATAAGGGGTTCAGATGCTCCACCGGGTCTTCCGCCAAGACCTGCCACACTTTGTTCACCCCGCCCTTTACGCGCTATACGACGTCTAACCGACTGCATCGAACAACAAGCAAGAAGACGCGACCCGTCGCTGAATTCCTGTCGCGTGCCGACGTGAACAGATCTGGACGCCTGTTATTGCCCCACTAGTCCCGACGATCACAATGTCCCCTCCTTTCAGATCTCGGAGCCTGGGCTGTCATTTCTTCTCTTGCCACTGGGCACTGACAGTAGCTTAGTAACACCAGGGGCCAACACATTCCATTGTTTCTCCACCAGAATCACACTACAAATGGTAGGCCCCCAAGTATTGGGGATATCAGGGCGAGGATCCCCACTCATTATATGGACTCGGCGAGATCCCAAGATGATACATACACTTGCACCCTTCCTGCGCATCCGGACGACGGGTCCCTCGCGTACCAAAGCAGGCGGCTTCTGGAAGTAATCTCAAGTCCCTGTTACCGGCACAATTGGTGCTCGGAAACAGTTTGGTAATGATCTGTTAATTATATCCAGCCTCTCCAGGTTTGATGCTGTCACCCGAGCGTAGACCAACGTTATCCGCGGCAAAGGGGGCTAATGGTTCTCCTAATACCTTCAAAGGGAGTATTAGTTTCCTTCTCCCGGACCATTTCAACAACATCACCTTTATACTGCCCGCCACGGGGCACATGGGTATGACCCACGTGACCGTCGAATTGAGGAAGCTACAAGGTCGTCCCCCGAGAGTTCTTGGTACCCTGATGATCCTACAGGGCGGGTGGTTACTTGATGTCTATATGCAGGCGGATCGAGCGAGAGACCGTGTTGGGGTAAATCTTTGGACCCGGCAGGGGCCGTAATATCCGAAAACAGGAATCGACTGAGGTTGAGCGGAACTGATCCTAAGATGAGGATAAGCCCGGACCTTGCATTCAATATCTGGGAATATTGAAAAGCTTACAGTTGGGGGACTTCTTTTCTGTTAGGGCGGACGTCTTGGACTTGTTGCTTCCGTGAAAGTGCGCGCAGTTTCATGAAAGCGTTTAGAACGATCTACGCCTTCTTCAACCACCCTCAAAACCTCCCATTAAACCGGAGCTGAATCCTATTGGCCCTGCGCCGCTCTTCTGGAACCGGTGCAGACATTCCACGGCATGGTCTACGAGTGGCTTTGGGCGGAGAGTGTAGTTCCTCGTCGAAGGGCCCATGGTGTATAATCCCCCGTAACAATACATCGGACGGTAATACTTCTCGAGCCACCAGGAGAGCGCCGGAAAAGCCTACATCGCTTTGCATATCGGAGATGGGCCTGGGAGGGTGGGTTAATGTGCATGCGTGACTTCATCACATCCGTCTTTGAATATCACTGCAGCGCGAAGAATACCAAGGAGATTGTTAACATGACATGACCCTCTTCGCTTCTTCTGGATGAACTTGCGAGATATCCAAACCCGAGAAGGCTTAGAAACGCATACGGCTGGATGGTTCTCGCTTACGCACCACAATCATCCGATCACTTACGTAGCAGATTTGTTCTTCCAGACATGTCCTCCGACTGTCTTGAAGGCAAGGCTTTGGGCGTGCGCTAATACTCCGGGCTGCCCCCGTTTACAGCTTGCCGCGCTGTTGTCAACAAGGAGCTAAAACCTCGTACACCCTGCTGTGCCGACGAGAGAGAGGCGTATATAGCGTTTTTATAGGAATTGGGTACTAGTTTGAGACTTTAGCTTCTGAGAAGTGAGGCTGGTTTGTCACTGGGTAAATAGGTGTTAGTGTTTGCATATCACGTATCCTAGGTCGCATGGGCCATGAGCCAGCGAGGGATCGTCCACGGGTTCAGGCCAAACGGCGGAGAACCTTACTCCCAAACTATGTATACTCTGGCCCGATGCTAAGACGACTTCAGTGATAATATCGTTTGTAAAGGTCTGCATCATGAGAGAGTAAATAATAGGGAAGCTATAACTTTTACCAGACATGGGGTAGACAATAGATATAAAAAGCGCCACCCTTTAAGAACGAGGTTATATGCCTAGCAAGGCTCCTTTCACACTGCAGTCTAACCGAACACGCCACAGCTGGTTTTCGTTCAACGCAAAAATCTGACCGTCCCGACCAAAACAGAAATTGGCAACGCCTCCAGATATAACAATTTTCCCCAGAAGAACGCCTCCGGGGGACCAGACGCTAATGCCATCTCCGCACCCGCTGTACACGTTGCCCGCCGTGTCGCATTTGATTCCATCAGGCACGCCTGTGTCTGCAAGAGCAAAGAGACGCCGGTTGGTGAGGAAGGGTTGTCTATGACGATAGATCACGTCGAACGCATAGCTGCAGGAAGGTAAGCAGACCTGGAAGATACACAGGGCAAGTTAGGTCCGGATTACACTCACATCGAAGCGGGCCGGCCGTAGTCGACCGAGGGGCCGCGCACCTGGTCCGTGTCGCTCACGTATATAGTCGCGCTGTCGGGAGAGAAACAGAGGCCGTTGGGCCTCCCGAATCCGTCCGCGACGGCCCTGATGCTCCCTGAAGAGGGGTCGTACCGATACACGGCATTGGGTAGGCTCGGCCGAGGGCGGTATCCCTGGTCGTGCCCGTAGGAAGGATCCGTAAACCAGATGCTGCCATCCCTTTGTACGACAACATCGTTGACCGAATTAAATTGCCTCCCCATGTAGCTTGTCAGGACGGGCTCTATATGATAGGGCGGATGTGGCTCCATTTTGAAAAGCCCGCTAGGCTGTGTAAACGAGCCCTGCGCACAAAAGAGGATCCCGCCCTGGAAATTGACGCCGCCGTTGCCCATGTGTATGGCTTCGCTCTCAATTTCTTCTACTACCGTAGGCTTCCTACCATCCTGAAGAGAAACCTTCGAGATCTGGACCCTCTCCTGGCCAGTTTCGTCCTTGAACCGGTTGCTTGTCACGAACAGCTCGTTTGTATCGGGCAGGAAGACCCCTGCTTCGTGGGCGAACGGGTACTCTTCTTTTCGGAAAAGCAGCTCAATAGATGGCCCCGTCCCGAGGATGTTCCGGAAATCATCGTGGTGGATGCGCCAGGTACCCTCGTCCTCCATATTCTGACTGTGACGTGATTTTCCGGAATACGTTTTTATGGATGGCCACCAGCTCTCTCTGGAGTAAGTGAGAGGACAACTTGATCTAATAGTAACAGAGTGAAAGTCGCAGGTTGTTTTTAGAGCCTTGGTTAGAGAGAGTTTATTACGTTATCATGTGGGTTGTTGTTATCCCAGGTGGTGCCCTCGAGACGAGGGCCTTTGAATGTGGGCTCCTGGCTCGATCTAGTTCCGACCTTAGGCATTTCGCATCTCGACCAGTTTTCGTGGCTTATGCATATGTATAAGTTTCCGACCGTCATTGAATTGGCCGTAATAGGCATATTACATCCGCTCGTAAGCTTCGAACCGCCCCGAACTGCCCCGAACGCATCTTAGGACGAACAAGCTCTGTGTAAAACCGACTACGAGATGGCATCCGAACCCGACTGGAAGGCCACGAACCGGCATCTCCAAATTCTCCGGGCGGCCGAGGAGGGCGGATATGGCGTGATAGCTGCTATTGCCTACAATATTGAGCAGATCCTCGGTCTTGTCCGGGCCGCCGAAAAGGCCCGCTCCCCGCTTATCCTGCAGTTCTTCCCGTGGGCTATTGTGTTCTCTGACGGACAGCTTATCCGGACAGCTGCAGACGTGGCCCGCCGGGCTACCGTCCCTGTGTCCGTTCACCTCGACCACGCACAGGACGAGGACATTATCAAGCTCGCAGCAGACTCGCTGCCGTTCGATAGCATAATGGTGGACATGTCGCATTACGACAAAGAGGAGAACCTCGCCAAGACGGCAAAGTGGGTAGCTTACTGTAACGCCAAGCAGATTGCGACAGAGGCGGAGCCGGGGCGTATTGAGGGCAGCGAGGACGGTGTGATGGATACAGCGGGATTGGAGGCCAGCAAGACGACGCCGGAGGAGGTTGACCAGTTTGTGGCGACTGGAGTGGATGCCTTGGCCCCGGCCTTCGGCAACGTACACGGCGAATACGGGCCAGAGGGACCTCAGCTTGACTTCCAGAGGTTAGTGACCGTAAACGGCCATAGTCTAACCTACAAAACCTTGCACATGCTCACTGTGATACCAGGTTCGCCATTGTCAAGTCACAACTCAATGGCCGGGCGCGAATCGCTCTCCACGGCACGAACGGTTTCTCCGCAGAATTGATGCGTCAGTGCATCCAGGCCGGCGCCGTCAAGATCAACGTCAACAGGGCCGTACTCGACGACTACTATTCCTATGTCCGGTCGGAGATGACGGTAAGGAAGAGCCACACAAGCGTAATGGAGGGTTCTGTGGAGAAGGTGATAAATGCGACGGTTGAGTGGATGGAAATCGTTGGCTCCGCTGGCCGAGGAGGATTTTCAGCATAGAATTACAACACACGTCTGATCCAGTTACTCTCTCCATCAAGCTAGTGATATCACCAGTCTAGCCCGCCGTCAGTCGTTTTGCCACACACGCTTTAACTCGTGGACGAGTTGGTGACCCGGCCAGCCTGCCTGGAGGCTACATCTCTCAAGGAGTTCAATAACCGCAGACCGCTCGTTCTCGTTCTCGACTACCAATGCAGCTGCACAATTATTCTTCGGTCAGTCACTTTGCGAATACAGAACGGCTCAACACAGCAACAGGGTGGCCCTACCTATAAATACGCACTGCGCTGACATGATACTGGATGCGTAGTCGGTAGACGTGCTTGCGATCCCGCACACGAGGCTAGTCCACTTCTTCAAGCTTCGCTGTCTTTGCAGGTACTCATCGAAGCCCCCGGCACAGGGTCGGTGTAGATGTATTAGTATAAGCGAGCAGTAGTAGGTCTGCATGGACACCGCTGGAGAGTGTTAGACAAAGCTGCGCAAATTTGTATCACCGTGCTCTTGGGACCCCGCGGCAATAACTCACCGAAGGCTGCCGGCTGTATCCATATTGTAGGAAATGGTTCTTTGTCAGCCCCTGACGCCCTTGCTACAGGTATGGGGTTGAACTCGACAGTGAGGTACGACCTCCACTCCTCTAACCGGCCCAAGAGACTGTCGGCATCGGACGCCCTGGCATCCGCGTTCCCACTCTTCTCAGTCGTAGTATCCTCGGCACAGAAGCCGACGACTTGAGCAAGGTTGTACACGGCGCGAGACGCCAGCTCGCTAGGATTCATGTCTGCGAGGCTTCTATTCGGCTTCCAGAATGTGAATGGTTTTCTCTTTTCGCGGAAGGCCGCCCACACGTCCTGGCAGAGCCAGGCCCACCATACTGCCTGCCTCAGGCCACCCGAATCTCCATGGATGACCTGAGACCGCTGGATCCAGAAGACGCCCTTTAGATGCTTTTCCCAGTCCGTGCTTGACCCGTCCAGCATTTCATAGGACGAGATGATGAGCGAGCTCGCCAGGAGCTCCAGGCTCGTCTTGTAGGAATCGTACTGCATGGCCTTCTGGCTATAATGTAGCGTCCGGTAATAGTACCGGATGGCGTCTTCGGGATCGGGTCGGAACCCGCCGGCGTAGGACGGGGCTTTTGCGTTTACTATCCGGAGATGGCGGGCCGATAGCGCCAGTATCGCGTTCACGAGCCCGACGTTGTGGAGCTGAGCAGTAATCAGTGACCAGCAGCGAGAGAGATAGAGACGTCGTTACATACAGCGAGGTGAGGAACAAGGGTTCCAAACGGCCTTTGCGGATCAAAAAGATCCATCTAGGTACCAGATAAAGTCAGTCTTTAAGGCGCCAAAGAAGCACGAGTCTTCGGGGGGAGCGAGGCGGCTAAATCCATCCCTCATGTTGTATATAACCTACCCATTGACTAATGTGCTCAACGAAATGCCGAAATAGCACATGCTCCCGCGCCTGTAGCTCTATAGGTTCTAGAGCCTCCCATTCTTGCCTCTCCTGCTGCGTCTCTCGTGTGCGAGAGGTACGTTCCTTAAGGTAGCTGTTGTGTGTCAAGGCACTCAATCTGCCCCCTGCCACGCGTCCGACGTCACTATCAACTGACTCTGCGGTCACCCCGCGAGGCGCTGCGGGCATATTCTGGAGGACATTGTCAAATATTTCGAGCGTGTTGGGGCTGTATTGGAACTCCGACGCTGTCCTATCATTGAGAGTGGCGTCGCTGATGAGTAGATCAAGCCATTTCGAGGTTGGAGAGCCCTCGTCAAGTCCAGCTTCTGAGTCCGGAGTGCTCCAGTACGGAGGAGGGGCCTGATATAACGACTGCTGAGCTTGGGATGGCTCATCAAATACAAATGAGGGCAAGTGAGTAAGGCTGCCGGTCCCTCGCGAGTCAAAGCCTGTCGATGGTCGGTCGACGATGGAGCAATTCGCCTGAGACATTGTATCTTGTCTCGAAGCAGTGTTGGTCGCCTAGAACCTGTCGTTTAGAACTTGGTCATTCCAGTCGGCCGATGCAGGGAGGGCGAGCTCTGGGAGTATCGCGCTAGATTGATGTGTTGTCCCGGATCGTTTGGCGTTCTGCTGATTAGAGGGCGGAGGTGTTGGCTCCCTCGAGCCAGGACTCCCGATGTCACCATCAACGCCGACACCGTCGCTGCTTGGACCCGGATCCGAGTGATTGCTCTCATCCATGTCCACCGTCGTTTCACGAGCACGGCGCCGAGCCTTGTCTGGGCTTGCATACTCACAGGGAACCTTCCTGCGGACACAAGCCTGGCACTCTGGCCTTCCTTCGTCACATTTGATGTGCCGGCGTCGGCAGATAAGGCTGCGCCCTGTCAGTATCTGTCTTCGCAGTCACGCTGATAACTAGCGGAAGGGTCGCGCTGCTCACCATCCCGTCGTCTTGCGCAGGCCAGTTCCTCGCGACAATCGCCCGCGCGTAAAGCGACGGGCCTCTTGCGAGGCCATTTCCGACTCAGAGCGTCTCTTAGTCGTCATTTTCAGCGCACGCAGAGTCGCGCAACGCAATCGGTCAGGGGCAGGAATCTTGTGGTGGGAAATGGCCCAGAAATTGACTCCACAGAAACAGCGAGGTTCTTGCGAACCAGACATGGCTCAATGTGGGGAAACCTGTGCCGGGGATTCCTCGCCACCAAACCCATGCTTCTCCGCTTCTCCGCTTCTCCTCACGAGCGGATTGGGTGCTTTTGCTGCCACGCTTTGGCTGCTCCTCCACTAGCGCCGTCGAAGCCATCTGACCGGCATTTCTCTTATATTTTGCGTTGTGCACGTCGCAGGGCTTCGTGGTCAACATCCCTGTTTACTAGAACGATAGTATAACCTGAATTATAGTATGGCACTACGTCGGTTTACAGATATTATAAGGGCTTGTCATCCTTACATTTCATGATTATAGTTCATAGCCGATTTCTTGATTTGCAACCGCCTATTGAAGATGAACGTACATGCCGCCGTCAACCAAGAGCTGGGCCCCGGTCACGAAGCCACTCAGCTTATCCGACGCGAGGAAGACGGCCGGGCCGGCTAGGTCGTCCGGCTTCCCCACACGGCCCCAGGGGATCCGATTTTCCAAGTACTTTCTCTTCTCGTCATTCGCCAAATCATGGTCAGCCAGCTGGGTGTGTATGGTTCCCGGAAGGAGGGCGTTGACCCTGATCTTGTCCTTCGCCAGCGCGATCGCCATGGACTGCGTCATGGAGAGCAAGGCAGCCTTGGTCGGGGTGTAATGGACCTGAAGCCCACCGCCGACGAGGGCGCTGATAGATGAGATGCCGATTATGGAACCCCCCTTGCCCTGATTAACCATCTGGCGCGCCGCAGCCTGACAGGCATAGAACGCGCCGTTGACATTAACCTGCATCGAATCATCGAACATTTTCTTGTCGATCCTGGGGAACATCATTAGCCCGGAAGAAGAGAGAAAAGCAGGGACATATGTGTGACTTACTCTAGGAACTTGGACGGCTTGAAGATTCCCGCGTTGGAGACGAAAATATCCAGTGCCCCCCATTTTTCGACAGTTTCCGCCACCAGCTGATCGCAGGCTTGAGGGTCCGTTATGTCCCCTACCACATCAAGTATCTCGCCAGTAGGCACTCCTTCCGGCTCTTCGCTCCGCATCTGACGAGCCTCTTCAAGTAGGCTCTGGCGCAGGTTCACATCTTTAGAGAGCCCCAGATGATTGACGGCGACATTTGCCCCTTGGCGGAGGTACTCGAGAGTAATGGCGCGGCCGATACCCGTCGTACCGCCGGTAATGGCGGCCGTCTTGCCCGCTAATAATCTGACAGGGTTCATACCTCAGGTGACAAAGCGGATAGATTCCAGGTTTCGAGAGGAAAGGAGGAAAATAAGCTCTAAGCTGGAAGGACTGCTTAAGAGAATCAGCTCGCGAATAGAAATACCGCAAGGGTAATGCTGTCACGATCCTCTCAAAGTGGATTTCGGTCTCTCCGAGAAAGCTTGCTTATTCTCAGCACGGGCAAGTATAAGTAATACCAGGGTACTTGTAATAGGCCTGTAGTGGCGAGTGAAGGTGAGCCCGCGACGAGGCACCGCAAGACTGGCCAGACCACGAGCATGGGGATTAAGGCAGGGATTGTGTGGATTGTGGTTCGGGGCCACACCCAGTGTGACCAGAAGTGGGCCTCCCCCAATTTCCCCGCATCAGTGTCTCACAATGTGCCTGAAGTAGAGGTTGCATTGTTTCCCTCGCCTCGAGGGCAAAGTTCCGCCCTAGCATACTACGTACTAGCACAGCAAGCCCCCCCACTGTTGCCCCATTGTTGGTCCACCGCAGTGGGGGCTCTCTCGTGACGGTGGTGGGCGCCCGGCAGGACGCGAGGGTAGGACATCGAAAGAGGTGCAAGAGCATGAGTCGCCAGCTCCGTCTTAAACCCCGATGGAATGACCCCACCTCTGATCGCCCCGGAATCTTATATGTACGCGATGGGCACCGACGTTGGCTGAATTTTCGCGTACCAATTAGCCTTCTTAAAGAACAACGGTCGAGCCAGAATCTCCAAGAATGAGTCCATCTGCAACCGAAGGAACTACGGCCTCCGTAGGCCCAGCTGCCACCATCGCTCAGCAGCATGAGACCAAGGTCACCCTGGGCGGAAAGGTGATTGCGAGTAAGAAATCCGATTCCCTCAACCCTTCCCGCTTCGACTGGCTGACAGCCACCAGTCACTGGAGCCAACCGGGGGATTGGTCTTGGCGTCGCCGAGTCATGCCTAGACAACGGTGCTCAGGTTGTCTACTCGATTGACTACGCTGAGCCTGGCGACGAGTTCACAGCAGCGCAGAAGAGGTGGCCGGGAAAACTCAAGTACGTCCGGGCTGACGTCACCAAGGAGGCCACGATCACTTCCGCTGTAGACCAGATTATCGAGGAGAGCGGGGCCTTGCATGGCATGGTAGTCAACGCGGGCCGGACCAACCACAAGGCCGCCTTAGACTTCACAGAGGAGGAGATCCATGCGCTTTTCAACATTAACGTAAGTTTCGAGTTCGGCCGCATGGTCCAGTGTGGGACAGCAATTAACGGGCGCGTTGTAGCTCTTCGGCGCTTTCTATTGTGCGCGCGCGGCTGCTCGCGCCTTCATTCGGCTCAACATCAAGGGCGCCGTCGTCTTCACTGCCTCCATGGCCTCCTACCGCCCAAACAAGGTGAGTCCACACATGCTACCTATGTATTTTCCTTTTAGACATGATAGGATTAACATATCTCAGCGCGTGCCTTCTGCCCCTTATGGAGCGTCAAAGGCCGGTGTTCGCAACATGACCCACACGCTTGCGATGGAGTGGGCGAAATACGGGATCCGCGTGAACTCGGTCTCTCCGGGTCTGGTCGAGACCGCCATGACCTACTGGGTTCCCCAGCAGCCCGACTGGGAGAAGCAGCTCGAGTACTACGGCGGCATGCCGCGTCTCGCCCAGATTCAGGAGCTGGGAGGGGCTTATATTTATCTCTTGAGTGACGCTGCCAGCTATACGACGTCTATCGACATCCCCGTCAATGGTGTCATCGGAAGTAAGATGGTCCCCGCGGGAAATATTTCCGCTATGGTATCCCTTTTACCCTCAGAAAACTAACACAAGATCCCTTAGTATGCTAAATATTATAACGTGTCATGTTATAGCGGCAACCACTAGTGTTAGTGTGAGGAGGAGGAGGGAGTCCCTTATCACACATGTTATATAGTACGACTTATACGTTGGCTTAATGGATATGGTAGACGTTACCTGTATGTGGCTGAGCGTGAATCCGAACCGTTCGTCTAACTGGGTTGATATCGGCAACGGGATGGAATGTAGCGTCTGGAAACTCGTCTCGTCTGCATGGAGCTTTTCTATCACGCTGTCCCACAGAACGCTCTCCACCTGATCAAGGCCAATAACAGTTTGTATCGCATCATTCTTTTCATTATCAGTAACTTCTGATAGAGTCGCACGTGGACCGTCAAAGAGCAGCAAGGGCCCGCTGTTCTCCGGGCTATTGCTCATGCTAGCCATCGTGGATCCATTTGCCAACTTTACAACGCTTTAAGTCAGGTATTCCCGATTGGGCAAGGCAAATGGTAACATGCAACTAGCTCATCGAATCTACGACGTCCTATTCATATGCGTCGGGTTTATCAATAAGCATCTAATTTCCGAGCAGGGATAAACTCTGTCGGGAACATAGCTCTCTGTCTTCTCCCATATTGTTAAGGTTCTGCTGGTGAGAATATATTTCCCAATCCTGCAGGCACTTACATTCCCAAGCTGCTATACTTTCGTTTCCTGTTATAGGTAAGAGGTAAAGAAAGGTGGAAAGTATGGGTTTCTAGATTAGATAAAATAGTGCTTGACGAACGTAAAAGGTTCACGCTATTCCTTTATTCCTTGACCCATGTTCAACATAAGAGTCTCTCGGACTGTTGGGTTATGGAAAAAGTCTACCTTAAAGACCGGCGAGTTTAAATACAGGTTCCTGAAGAGTTTCAAATCTATGGCAGTGTGAAACCTCCGTCGATAATAATATTCGAGCCCGTCATATAACTGGAGGCATCGCTAGCAAGAAACGTATAAAGCTATCACCATATGTAAGCTTGTAACGAATGTTTGGGTTAGGGGATGTAGCAGTAGAGGGGAACGTACGCCTTTCAACTCGTCAGGTTTGCAGGTGCGGCCACCGGGAATCATGCTTAGCCACTTCTCCATGAGCTCTTCGGGCTGCGTCGTAATCACTATGCCGCCATTAGCTCAACAGGGAAATAATCCCACCCTGATCTGTAAGAAACTCACTGTCTGTATGGACGTACCCCGGGGAGACACAGTTGACGCGGGCGAAATCAGCCCACTCCACGGCTAGCGACTTCGCGAGAAGCAGGGCGCCAGCCTTTGATGCGTTGTAGGCGGCCTGCGTCTGGGGAACATTTACTAAACCCGCGCTCACGGAAACAGTAATGATGAGGTTCCCCTGGCCCTGTTTCTTAAATATCTTTCCAGCGGCGGCCGCCGTCCACATGACGCCATCATAGTTGACCCTGTTCATGAACTCCCACGTGTCTTCCGTGTACTCCAGAGAGTTGACATTCTGGCAGACGCCGGCGTTAGCGACGACGATATCGAGCCTTCCATTCCCGAACTCCTCAGTGATCTGGTTTATCGTGTCCGTGATCCTAGTCCGGTCGCCCACGTCCGACTTGTAGGCGTGAACCCTGCGACCTGTTTTCTTGGCAATCTGTGCGGCGGTATCCTTAGCAGTGGTGCTTCTGTGGTAGACGATGGCCACGTCGGCCCCTGCTTCGGCAAGAGCGGCCACGACTGGGACTCCTATGCCGCCAGAGCCTCCAGTAACAACGGCGATCTTCCCGGTAAGTGAAAAGAGAGACAAGACGGGCGCACCCAGGTTCTCGGGAAGATACAGAGGCATATCGGCAGGATAGTAAGCGTGTGAATGCGTTAGGAAGAATAGTATTTAGTGACCTATGATGCTTGTAATCCATCCGAAGAGATTGACTTCATCGTTTAATATTTATTGGCGCTCTGTCGCGGGTCTTGCGGGGCAGTTACGGGTGTATGAACACTGAGACCATTCGGACACGATGTCGTTCAGTCGTGGAAACAAGGCGCTCGCCCCTCTACAATTCCTACGTTAAGATGCACGTCCCCGTGACGGACATTTTCGTTAGCATGCCGCGAGAAACAGGGGAGCCCTCGTGACGGAACGTGGGGCGGAGTGGAAAACAATAGTCGGAACCCAATTCGGGCAGGGATGCAGGGGTGCAGCGTGTGCCGCCTGCATCTCAAAATCCCCGAACCTCGAGGAGGGCGGTATTCTCGTCTCGAGGGCTATAGGTTAGCTTGACCCACTTCGCATTACCAGAAACGCCAGCCCGCCGAGTCGGTCAATGGAATATCACCGCCGATAGTAGACCCCGGATACGTCATCTCTAGCCTGTGCTCGGACAGAGTATCCAGCCCCTTACGGGGGTGCGGCTTCCGGAATCACTCACGTCGCACCCATCAGCCTTCGTTACTCCAGGTTTCCAGGTACCCCGCATGCCATAGAAACCGGGGCCCCAGACTGGGGTTCGAATCCTGGTGACCATCGAGGCGCAATATGCCTTCCAGATGTACCTGTCGTCAAATTTCGGAAGGGTGCGTACCATTGCATCTAATGCATACAAGACATATAAAAGCTCAGAGCGGCCCTCGTCGCGGATTATCTCTTGCAGCCTTTAATCTGCAACCCCCTTACATCTTTTGTTCCCTCCCGTCGCCTTGAAGCCCAGCAGCCATGACGTTCTTCTCTGCAGACCAGACCAAGTCCTGGATGGTGGCAGCGCACCTAGAGAGGACGAAGCTCTTGATTGCCATCAATGCCCTCGCCGGCATGTCCATCTTCTTTTTTGGTACGTGCGCAGGGGCCAAATTTCTGCGTCAGAGCTCTATAAGAAAATCGTTCACAGTCTAATCTTAGAGATCACAGGCTACGACCAGGGCCTTATGGGCGGCGTCAACCAAAGCACCGATTACATATACAGGATGGGTCTAGGCCACGTGGACGAAGAGGGCAGCCCTGTCATAACGGAGACACTCCTGCAGGGAGGCATCATGGCTATCTTCTACCTCGGTACGCTTGTAGGATGCCTCGGTGGCGGCGCCTGCGGTGATAGATACGGTCGGATCGGTACTATCGGACTCGGAGCGCTCTGGGGAATTTTCGGTGCTTCCCTCCAGGCGGCCGCCATGAATCCCTCTTGGATGCTGGGCTCCCGCTTTATAAACGGCGTCGGGACCGGCATTCTCAACGGCATTGTACCGGCCTGGGCGACCGAGCTCGCCGATCACAGCAGCAGGGGAATGTTCATCGCGATGGAATTCACTCTCAATATCTTCGGCGTTGTTGTTGCATATTGGCTGGGCTACGGCGTCAGCTTTATCGACAATGGCGAATCTGAAGTTCGGTGGCGCTTCCCTATTGCGTTTCAAATTTTCCCCCTTCTTTTAATCCTTGTTGGCTGCTGGGTCTTCCCCGAATCTCCTCGCTGGCTCGTCAAAACTGGTCGAAATAAGGAGGCGCTGTATATACTGGAGCGCCTCAGGGGAGTAGATGGTGATCAGGCTGGCGTCGCGGCGGCCGAGCACAACGACATTTGTAACGTCGTGGAGATGGAGAAGAGCTCCGATGGGACATCGTACATCCACATGCTCTTCGGGCTTAAGTCCAAGAGGCTGCATACTGGCCGTCGGGTGCAGCTGGTTATCTGGCTTCAAATCATCCAGTGCTGGACGGGTATCGCTGGCATTACTATGTACGGACCGAGTAAGTCTGAAAAGTCGCGTCCCTGAGATCGAATCCTTTGTTCTTTTCTCGGTTTGGTTTTGCTAACGTATTCAACCCCCTAATAAGCCATCTTCCACATCGCCGGCTTCGGCCCTGACAAGACACAATGGGTTTCCGGACTCAACAATATTTTCTACATGTTCGCAACCCTGATTTGTGTTGTGACCATCGACCGCATCGGCCGCCGATGGACCCTGTGGTGGGGCTCAATTGGACAGGCCATCGCTATGTTCCTCGTTGGCGGCCTTGCTCGTGGAGGACTGAACGCGAGGGAAGGTGGCGACAATGCCACTGCTGACCGATGGGGAGCCGCAGCCGCATCCATGGTGTACTTGTATACCTTCATATTTGGTGCCACATGGCTCACTGTCCCCTGGCTATACCCTGCAGAGATCTTCCCTATTCATGTCCGAGCGAAGGGTAACTCCTGGGGTGTGGTCGGGTGGAGCATCGGAAACGGGTAAGCTTCTGCCATGGCAGCCCCAGGTTTTCGACCCACTTCTAACAACCATGCGTAGGACCCTCACGTTGCTTCTTCCATATATCGTCAGCGCTATTAACGAGAAGATGATGTACATCTTTGGTGCTGTGAACATTATTAGTGTTCCTATCGGTAAGCCTGCAGAGAACGAGAAGGCTAGCTTAACATGTGCTAACTTGAGTAAAGTGTACGCGCTCTATCCCGAGTCTAACCAGCGAACACTTGAGGAGATGAACCTCCTCTTTGCGGCTCCAACACCCTGGACGTGGGACGCTGAAGCGACGTTCGCAACACTTAAACAGGAAATGGACGAGGCGGGCGGAAGTTTCAAAGGGGACAAGCTTGACGTAGAGGCGAAAGCCGATTCTAGCATTTAGTTAACGATAGTGGTATGCTTGAGGAGCTATAAGGAGAGAACAGCGGGCTACTGTAGGAGATCTGATATATCTGTTTAACGTTAGCCCTCGCTAATAAGCTTCTGTTGCGTGCTATTCTATAGGATGTATAGTGGCGTATAGTCCGGACCCTGTTTGTCTAGGGATCTCTAAGAGGTTATGATCGCGAGACTCGCCCCTACTAATGCCAGCACACACGGGTCCCTTGTTCCATATATTATACGTAGTAGCTCAGTAAAGGGTTATATATAGAAACGCATTACCGAGACTGCAAATGCATCGTTAACAAGGTGATTAGACTATGGCTAATCTGAGAATATATGATGTAGGTGCTATTCCTTTCTGTCCTTTGGAAAGTTATTAAAATCACTCCCATTGCACACAATTACTTCATAGAAACACAACCTCCGCGGCAAACTATCCGATACATAATATTAATGAGTCTTTCCATCCTTGGTTCCCTCGATACCCTCTAAGTCGCTGTAAAGTCTCCATTGATAATCGAGGCTAGGGTCGTTGAACCTCGCCTTGGCGTCTAGTGTCTCAATCGCCTGGATATCCTCGGCGTCTAGCACGAAGTCGGCTTCAATATTCTCCTTCATCTGCCAGTCAATCGTGCTCTTTGGGATAACAGAACGGCCGTTGTTGATTCCCCATGCCAGCACGATCTGCACGGCGGACTTCCCATACTTGCGTCCGAGTTCCTGGAGAAGCGGCTGGTCGATGACTCGCATCATGTGCGATACCTCTTTGCTCCACCCCGTCGCCCGATAGAAGTCGTTCATGTTGCCTAGAGGACTGAACTGGACCACGTGGATGCCCTTGGACCGAAGCCACGCGTTGAAGTCCTTCTGCTGCAGGTATGGATGCACTTCCATTTGGTGAACGGCGGGGACCTAACCAAGTCTCTGTGAGCTAATGTCTACTTTTCAGGTTCATCTCCACTTACCACTGAGCATTCCTCTAGGATTGTCTCAATCTCGCCCTTACTAAAGTTCGAGACTCCGATAGCCTTGGTCTTGCCAGTCTTAACGAGCTTTTCCATGGCCTTCCATGTATCAACATACGTCGTCTCTCCCGGGATCATTTTGCCGTCGGCGTCTCTTGGGAAGCGGTCTTCACCCCTTGTAAACGTGCAGGGATAGTGCATCATGAGCATGTCGACGTAGGGTGTGTCGAGGTCGTGAAGCGACTCGTCTAGAGCTCTCTCGACATCGTCGGGATGGAAGTTGTTGCACCACAGTTTCGTCCCGAGGAAAATGTCTTCTCGAGGCACACCGCTATTCTTAATCCCCTTGCCGACTTGTGTCTCGACATTATACACCCTCGCGGTGTCAATCAGGCGCAATCCGGCCTGGAGGGATCGAGATACGGCATCTTCCTGCGCGTCGGGATCTTGGAAGGTGCCGAAACCAATGGCCGGGATGGTGGCGCCGGTGTTGAGCTGGAAGCCCGTCTTGCCAGTCGCGACGCCTCTGGTCTGCCCACAGGCCCGGATGGCCGGAGAGAAGACCGGTCTCAGACCCAGTGTGGCGGTACTTGCGGCGCGAAGAAGCTGTGATTTGATAACAGGTTTCATGATGGTGGATAAAGCGTCATGTCTAGGGGTGCGAAAAGGCCCGTTCTGGCAGCTGCGTAGTCTTACAGGAGACTCTTATGAGCCCGGCGACAGGTTACGACACGATGAAATGCGGATTCCCTCGGCACGGCACCAATGAGTTTCCCCCAAAACGTCCGCCCCACTACCCACTAAATGCGGGCGGCAGCGAAACCGTCTCGGCGAAAATCCTTCACCGCGCAATCAGCGCTTGACCTGATGCTTTGTTTGGGGCAGACAGAGTGCGCTAAACTCGGCGAGCGGCGAAAGTCGCAGGGACCACATAATTCGCCCTCGAGCCGAGGGGTCCCCCCCGCACTACACCTCTGAACTTCATTGTATTATTCCCTCGTGCCGAGAACAAGCCAGCTAAGACAGCAGTGGATTAGCGTGAAACTGGGGCTGAACTCTGTCCGGCACTCGCCTGTCGTCTGGTTGGCTACACAACCTCCTTGTCCCGCGTTTCGGCCTTTTTGACGATACCCAGCATCAAGCCGTAGATGCTGGTCCAGACACCGAGGACCCGCCCTCCCCCCGATCAGAAACTCGTCAACCCAACCCATTCCCTGGTCACTCTACCTAGTTACAGTTCCGGGTTAGCGACTCCTGGGCGGTTTCCCCTGGTGGCATTACTAGCAGAAGCCAGTGAGTAGGATTTGTAGGGACCTGTTAGACAAGGTCCGGGATCAAAAACACGAAGGCCATTTACTTGCGGATGAAAACGTAGCCATGGTTTCCGGAAGCAGTGGCATACAGCGTGATCGGGCCCCAATGTTCCGTCGACGAAGTTAATGCCCGAATAAAGCTCTATTATTGCCTTAATATTGTTTATCTTATTACTGGTTTCTCCCGGCGAGTCCCAAGAGCCAAGTTGGCCCTCGTTCACGATCAAATTTGCTTATGTGGATAGGTTCTTCTTCCAAGTGGAGGGGATGAACGATATCTTGGCCATCTATCAAAGAGCCCCCGCGGAAAACAGAACAAGGGATCCATCCGTAGCTAGGTGGGGTTCCGTAAAATGTCCTTTTCTACCGTTTTTGCCCGGGATATAGGGTTACATCGTCCAGGTGAAGAACACTTCTGCCGGATCACGCGGGCACAGCCTCCTCTGCTCGCTCCCACTCCTCGCTTCCACGACCACTTGCGGGTCACCGATGAGCGGCCACAAAGTATGAAATACCGGGTTTTCTAACCTTCGCTACCTTCCAATTTCGGGTCTCGGCAGCGTCATTTTTCGCCATTGGTGCTCTTTTGTTTTCGCGGGCCGGGCCGGGCTGGGTTGGTGGCTTGTTCGCCAAGAGCAGACGCTACCCGGTAATTTCAGGTTATCACGCATGCATGTCATTTTCCCGGGCCTGTTGTGATGGGGGATGGAATATTCCGGGGACGCCGTGAGAAACCTGGAGATTGCCACCCTTGGCCGGGTGAATCTCAAAGGTGCACCCCGTCGCCAACCGCAGCTTCCCACTGCCAAGGAGAATGGTGGATCTCGGATAAAAGGGATGGCAGCGCACGTTCGGCCTTGGGGCTCTGTATCCACCTTACCCCATGGGAAAGATCATTGCCGCGGTAATTGGCCGGGGATGTGGATTCTTCACCTCATGCGCGAGAGCACGCTAAATATGCAAGTAAACAGGCCAAACTGGAAAACGATATACAGCAAAGAGAGTTCTAAATATATCTCGAATTAAGCTTTGATAGGCGTGTAGATCATCGCGAACAGCCGCTAAATAGTTGCATCAGCAATATCTGTCTTTTAAGCATATTTGCCTCCACCATGGTTTTCAGGAGGATCGCCACTGCAGTTACTCGCCCGGGCATGAGCCACCTCTAACCTCGGGGAGCCCTGCACTTGGCGGCCCTGTTTGGATTTAGCCTGTATAAAACTAGCTATCTTTAACCGTTTGGGCTGTGGGGGCCATGTCTTCTCTCTTCATTCGTATTTGTCCACCACGAATGTTTGGAAGCTTGGCTACAACCACAGATTACACCAGTGTGGTGGCCCAAGAACCGGGGTATCCCCTCTGCATTTGACTCGTCTGATCATAGTAATGGAATTTGATAGTATTCTCTACATTCAGCCTGAGTCTTAATGGAACGTCAGGCCAGAGAAACAAGTTGCACACCATCTAGCCAAGGCTCTATGCCTTGTGATGAATCTCTTTCGCTCAAAGATCCAAGATACACGCGGGGCTAGTACGAGGGGAGGGGCCCCGCTTCCTCTACGCGGATAGGGACGTAGACAGATGAACTGGGGTGGCTGCAACCTTGGCTTAACCAGGGGTAGATTCCAAGGGTTCCTGCGGGTATGGAAGGCTGCTAGGAAAAGTATAAAGCAGTGGTTTTGCCCCTTTCATCCTTATTTCTTTGCGCCAGAACAACTTGGGATACTCGAAACGTCAGGTCTTTACATTCACAATGGTCGCCATATCTACATTTCTTTCTCTAGCTTTGGCTGGGACGGCTGCTCTCGCCGCTCCTGCAACTGATGCCGGCGAAGACTTTTCGCTCGAGAAGCGGCAGTCCACGCCTAACGGCCAGGGCACCCACGATGGGTTCTTCTACTCATGGTGGTCCGATGGCGCATCCCCTGCAACCTACACAAACCTTGCCGGTGGCAAGTATCGTGTAGAGTGGCAATCTGGCGGGAACCTCGTTGGTGGGAAGGGGTGGAACCCGGGAGTGACCGAGAGGTACGGCGGGCAACCTGTTGAATTATAACCCGGCATCCACAGAGGTGGCTAACAAGCCTGCAGGTCCATCCATATCTCCGGAAACTACCAGCCGAACGGGAACAGCTACCTCGCGGTCTATGGCTGGATGCAGAACCCCCTTGTCGAGTACTATATCGTCGAGAACTTCGGCACCTACGACCCTTCCTCCGACGCCCAGAGTCTGGGCCAAGTGCACTGTGACGACGGGGTGTACGATATCGGGAAGTCCACTCGCTACAACAAGCCCAGCATCGAGGGCGACCGGACCTTCGACCAGTACTGGTCCGTCCGCCGGGAGAAGCGCACGGGCGGAACGGTTAACACCGGCTGTCACTTTGACGCCTGGCGCAACGCCGGTCTTCCGCTTGGGAACCATAACTACCAGATCGTTGCGACGGAGGGGTACATGAGCAGCGGCTTTGCCGAGATCACCGTTGCCGATGTCGGCTAAGGCGCTGGAGCCATATGTGCTCGCCATCAGGAGACCCGGGAGTGTTGCGTGCGTGTTGTTAGTACCAGCCTCGGCTGTGAGGGATTCAGCTAGTCCTCGGCCAGTCCGTTTCTATATATTCCACCTTAGGGACCTCTTCAATTCAAGGGAAAGAAATATTTTGCCATTGCCGGTAGTGTGATCTTGTTCGGGAAAGTCCTTACAAAACGGCTCAACGTTATATTGCAAAGAATCCACTTTGCCTCCGCCCTTTGCTTTTAGAATTCTAGCAGGTGAAGGTACTGGGTGACGTGTAATTCCCTTCTCCCGCGTCCGTAATTTCATGCTCTCCTATGCTCTCTCTCAAGATACACGGGTAAAACTTTTCAAAGGTGTCTGCCATCCTTCAGTGGAGTGTGTGGACCCCATCGGAAGCGCCGTCGTGGGGTTTCAAAGAGAGTGGGAACAAGGCCAACTCGACGCCCCACCTCCGAGGTTCAAAGTGTCGACCGAGGACAAGGCCTCTTACCTTGCATATACATTCTATATAATGCGGCAGGCACGTGGAACGGGGCCATACCGCTCGGTGTGGTCGGTAATTGGTGTGCGCTATAAATACATCCCAGCGCCCCGGATAGAATATCCCTCGACGCGAACAAAGTCTGTACTTGTATTCTTATTCAAGCAGCAACCGAGTACGTATGTAAGTTGCGAGCATGTACACGTACCGAGTAAACTCCCTGGTAATATCGCAATCCAACCTTTCCGGTCAGCCCCATAGCTACGTCTTGACACCCTATCTGCGCAAATTATCAACGGCTCGATTCCGTAAAGTGCCGGGCAAGCAGGGCTCAAATGCATGTCCTCGCAAAGTTAATACCGCTCTATCGTAAAGCTGCCATTTTATGCGGTTTTTTAGACAACCTTGGGTCTGGTATTCTATCCTCGTATTCGCCTCTGCTTATATGCATATGATCGGCAGGTAAGTCGCGCCCGAGATATATAGATCAGCCTCTCGCGCTGAGATCGGTCGCACTCTAATTGCATTCGAAGTCCCTAAATACATATTTCGCCTTGTTCTTATGCGTTAATTTTCTCGACCCTTGGCTCTGGCGATACCTGTGTTTGCTTGGCGAACTGACTGGAGTCAGTTGGCGCCCACTTCTGTTCGACTTGGAGCTGGCAGCGGTCCCACGATAATGACGGATGTTCTGTTTTACGGACGGAAGCCTGCGAGGGATATTCCTTCTATCCCCTCAAACGCCAGTAATGCCCCAAAGCGAGCTTAATCGCCGCTAATAGTAGGCCTGCGAGAGTGGGACTATAAGACCGAATGTGGGCACTAGATATAAGCTGGGGCTTAGGGCGTGGAGATGTAAGCGACGATCTTGGGACAGGGCGGCGGAAAGGTCGATTGTGGGACCTGGGAGATCAAGACAAGACTTCCCCCAGATTTCCCACTTTTTCGATTGTATATACATGGCAAGGAGCCTTCGTCGAGGCCTTTTCAAGCGCTACAGCTCTGACTCTTATCTAAAAGGAAACCGCTTCATCTAGAAAAACGCATATTCAAATAATCAACTTCGAACCATACAAGACACAAACAAACACTCGAAACAATGCAGCTTGCCAGCGTCCTCATCCTCGCCTCCGGAACTCTCGCGGTCTCCCCGGCGTTTGGTAAGTACAGGCGATGAGAGGGCCGTTCGCGGAAAGAACTCTGTTAACCTACCTGACCCCACAGAGTCCCTCGCCAAGAGGGCCGACTGGAACCCCGAGTGCCGGGAGGGTAACTGCTGGGCCCTTTGCAAGGAAGACGGGGACGGAACCGGTAGCCCTGCCGCAGGAGTTTGGAAGGAGGGAGATCCTTGGTGCTGGCTGTGGACCGGCGACGGCGGGAAGCTCAACGAGTGCGGGGACGTGTGCCCCAGCTTGGAGAACTCCAAGTGCCTGAGGATCCAGACATTTAGCGACAAGGGTGGCTGCAGTCCCGACCATCCTTAGATAGTGCCATGCAGCGTCGACGAAGAGGTGGGCGATGCATACATGGCGCGCGGCCTCTCTCCGCCGCGATGTAAAGTGCACTTTAGAGGTTTTTGCAAGCGAGCCCCTCCTATATGCATCCTCACACTCTATTTAGTGGAGATTCTATGTTTCGTTTCACCAGCAGGCGCTCTAAGGCTGCCAATTGGTTAAAGATTGCCCGGTTTTCTTCAGAAACGCCCGTTACGTCAGATGTCTGAGCGCCCGGCCACAGCGCGCTGCGTAATTGGATACAATCGGCCCCGCCGAGGAAACCCTGTCTGGGGCGCTTTATCCTATTCAGGCTAGAGGGGGCAAGGGGATACCAGACTGTACAGCGGGCCAGGTACGACTCCTACTTTCGGCCGGAATATGTCTGCGCTACCGCCAGTACCACCTCCTATAACGCACCGCGGCGGTGTGACTTGGCCCCTGGCTAGGGGTTACGGCATGACGAAAATCCTTGCGAAGATTGCCGCCACTTACCGGGAGCCCAGGTCCGAGGACCCGTCTTGTACCTGCGCCACGCTGCCGGTTAGGCAGGGTTCTACTTGCATCTGCTGTTGTTAAATCGCATTATTGCCTCCTAGTCTAAAGTTAAAACTAAAAGATTTGTAAAAAAAATAAAATCTTTCAAGAAAAGAAAAGAAAGAAAGAAAGAAGAAGAAGGAAGAAACTATCTTTCTATAGGGGCGAAAAAAATCCTTGCATTCTGGGTTGTTCTTTCTGCACCGCCAGTGGGGACAGAAGGCGAAAGAACTAGAAGCAAGTTAGTGTTTTACGTTTGCCCAGCTTTTTCCCCAGCTTACTTTGCCTAAGGCTAATCGCAGTTACATCGCAGGCCTTTCCCCAGGTTAAAGTAAGAAATCAGAGGCTAGGCACTGCTACCCTGTGTTGCCGCGTCCCAGTGTAAGGATCAGGGGAGTTATTACGCCCAGTCGTCTTAGCCTGACCTGGTCGTATGTGCTTAATATTCCGTTGTCTACATGGCTCCTTTAGAATATCTTATCTACTTTCCCTGGTTTTACCGGCTCGCCCTTGTATAACTCCATTCCCGGTTCCGTGGTGCCGGGTTGGTGGCGGGTCTTATTTTCCGCCACCTCTCCCCGAGCTAGCTATTACTTCCGGATCCTGTGCCGGCGCGTTTCAGGTCAGCTCTTAGCGCCGCTCGGTCCTCATTGATTAGTTCGCGAAGAAAATCCCCGCTAGTGCAAGGGGGAAGAACTCCACGTGGAGCACCTACACCCGGTTTCTCTTAGGCAAGGACTCTCCGGACCTAGGATGCTTCAAGCAGACCTTGTCTATGAAGATTCTTAGTCCGATACTCGGTTTTCTTTTGCCACTATATCTTGGTAGGTATTCGGGCTATCTTCATCAAGTATAAAAGGGCCCTTCGTCCCGCCTTCTAATGTCCTCTCTTTATCCTATCTATCTAAACAGACTACCTTGTCCTGTAAACAGTTTCTCTTTCTTTCCTTGCTGTTTCCAGTATTTCTCTTCTTATTCTCTTGTACACTCTATTATCCCAAATTTCCAAGGACTATTGTTTCCACTTGCAGGCCCAGGTCTCGGAACAAAGCATTTTCACCTCTATCCTAACGCTGTGTCGTTTTATTTTCTCTTTTAACAAACTCAATCGTGGTACCAGAGGGCCGGAACCTTTCTACACCACCAAACTACTTCCATTACTCCAATCACACCTTTCTCCAACAAACAACGAAAATGCACAACAGCGCTCTCCTCGCCGCCCTCTTGGGCGCTAGCAGTGGTCTTGCCCACATGACCATGTCCGACCCGGCGCCCCTCCGCTCGAAGGACAACCCAAATGCCGGCCAGGACATCGACTATGAGCAGAAGAACCCTATTTCTGCAGACGAGTTCCCCTGCAAGAACACCCTTGACCTTATCGGCACCGATGCTGGAGCCTCTGTCGCCGACTACAAGGCGGGCGAGTCCTACAGCGCTACTATCGAAGGAAGCGCTGACCACGAGGGCGGCTCCTGCCAGTTCTCCCTCTCCTACGACAAGGGCGAGACCTGGAAGGTTATCCAGAGCATTATCGGCGACTGCCCTGTCTCGGGTGGCTCGTCCTTCGACTTCACTATCCCTGCTGACGCCCCTGACTCTGACGAGGTTGTCTTCTCGTGGTCATGGATCAACAAGATCGGCAACCGCGAGTTCTACCAGAACTGCGCTGTCGTCTCTATCTCCGGCGGCAGCGGTGGTGGAGATTCCTCCAGCGGGAGTGGAAAGACCCGCCGTAAGGAGTCAGTCTCCTTCGATGATCTCCCGGATATGTTCGTCGCCAATATTGTCGATGATTGCTCTGTCCAGGAAGGCACCGACGTGCTCTACCCTGACCCCGGTCCGCAGGTTCTCAAGAACACTGAGGGCAGCCCACCTGATGGCTCGAACTGTTAAGGAGGTTGTTACTTTTCAGCTTTATATGTATAAACAGAGCCAGGCTGCTTAGCTGCTACTAGATAGTCTAAACAAGGTTGTTTTACACCAGTTGATAAACTATAGACTTATACGGTTTAATAGCTCTCTTTATGTATAGCTCTTAACTAAATAACACGTGCCTACCAATAGGCATTGGATATTGTACGTTTGTATATGTAATACTTACTTGGATATAGTTGTCCGGGGCGCAGCAGCAGCCGCGGGGGTCGTGGCGAAGTGAGGATTTCCGCGTTGCTGCATGGCCGCTGTATCCGGCATGCTGTAGCACAGGTGCCCTGTAAACAATAACGCGCAGCTAACTACCGGAAATAACATTAGCAATTCGGTCGAAGTAGCTATCTAAATGCAGCATAGCCCTTATATCCTACCTCCCAAGTTTCAATCTTCATCGTATTATCCTTGCGGTAGTCCCGACCTACTTAAACCCCAACAGCCCCTTTTTATTTACTTACGTGTAGTGAATATGTTACCACAATCCAGCTGAACCTCTTAACTGGGATAAGCGGAAACATAGAGTAGTCTATGTTGACGGTGCGATCTCCCCTGTTCGGCGGCCTGTGGCGCTGGGGTGCCACTGCCACGTGCGGAATGGCTTTTAAGGAAGACAAGACCGGAGAGGTAAGTCGTTCCTTTTCCTGGAATGGAAACGAAAAAAGGCCTTTGCGGCTTAGGTAAAGCTAACGCGTAGGGTAAGCTGTACTGCGGCCGCGGCTTCAGCATGTTCATCGCCGCGACATTCGAGTGGAAGGCCTTGTCCGATCGGGATGTGGAGACCCTGGACAAGGTCATCGGAGGCGGGAGCAGTATCCCGCCTGTGGAGATTGAGCTCAAATTGAGCAGGCGTCGGGCGCTGGCCTGGGAGGGCGTGAGGCAGACGCTCAGGAAACGACCCTTACACCCCAGGCCCATCGGGCTAAGACGTATACTATCCGGTTAGAGCAGGGCAAATCCCCGGTGGTCGGCCGGAGCGACAGGATGGAGTGACTGTGCAAGTGGTACCAGCTCCACTTCCATATCGAGCCGTCGCCGTACCCGCCGCTAGGAGAGTGGGCGGTCAAGAGGCCTGCGGATCGGCACGAGTACTAGAAGAGGAAGGACTCTCATCGGCATGTTGTGGAGGGGGATATGTATTAAGACCCAGAGAGGGGCGTCTCGAGGCGGGAGGAGGTGGGTAGGCGGAAGGCGGAGATCGGGGCTAAGCTAGCGAGGTTGAATAAGGGAGACAGAGCTAGGAAAGGGATGTAGGAATAAGCGGAATTCATTCGTCGGCTCGTTTCTCTGTTTTATATAAGAAAGAACGGTGGTAGACACTGTATGTATTCTCCTGTTTAATGCATAGGCAGACCTTAAAATACAAGTAGGTCCATTAGTAGCTCTTATATATTTGTTGCCGTTGCGACAAGTCGACGGACAAGTCTTCTATTGCCTCCCTAGTTACTGTACATTTTGTCGCGGGTACCGTCATCTCTCACCCTATGCTCCCGGATCCCGTTTTTAGCGTACCAGTTATAATCTTCGTCCCCTATGCCTGTTACTCGGGTCCCTGTGCAGCACAAGCCTGGGTGGCTATATAGATGCTGTTAACTTCTAGGAGGGGTAGAACTGTGTTAGAATCAAGGTCTTAGTATGCCTCTTATCTGACAAGTTCCCCTTTTGTTCTTTACTAGATGTTGTTGCAGAGCATACCCTCTACCTTAAAACCTTAAGGTATAAGTCAATTGCTTGCTACGCGTGCTATTTAAGAGGAGGTAGTAGATATATATAGAGGTATATTGTCCCTAGTACCCTTTTTGTCTTTCTACTAAGCTGTAAAAGGTGCTATTACTTAGATCTATGCTTGCCAGCTTACTTTTATAATTGCAATACCTTTTACCTACTCGGTGTATAAATCTTGAGCTCTGCAAGACTTAGCTAAGCTTCCTACTGTCCGCCTACCATATGCTGCTATAATGCACACTTTAATTCCCTACCTCTCTATATACCTTCTAGACGGCCACCTCCCCTGCTAGGGCTGCCTCGCTCTCTAGCACACCTCTAACAAATCCTGGCCCTGCTTGTCTATCTGCACCGTCTATATTATAGACTGACAGCTTGCTGCCTAAGAGCCTGCACCTAACGTCTGTGCAAAAGGCCCTAAAAAAAGGCAAGGCGCTTAAAAAGGAAGGTAGCAAGAAGAAGGCAAAGGCAGATAATTAGGTTGTAGAGGGGTGGTAGCTTACTTTTATTATTAAGATCTATGCATAATTAAACATACCTTGGAAGCTCTTCTCCTTGGTACTGGCGGCGGGGGGCAACAACCTGAACAGCTGTGTCGTACCCTTTGACCTCGCTATCCTGTGGAGCTAGCTAACTTAGCAACCTTATGTTCTGGCACATTTGCAGGGTTGACGGGGCCCCTTTGCTCTGCATTGTCAGGTCGACTAGCGTATCCAGCTTAGGGATGTCCCTCTGCTTCTTGTCCTTGCTGCACGCCACGCCAACAAGAAGGCTATAAGTAGATTTCAGCTGCATCGTCTGAACGCCTTGTCCTTTACGCCACCTGGCTTTATTATTGACGGCTACTGTCCTGACAAGGAGTTCCCCAAGGGAGTCGAGTTGTAGACGCCAGCAAGGTACATAATAAAGAGGGTTATATGTTGGCTATGCGGCTTCGAAACTCGGGGTTAGCCAGTGGATCTAAAAGAACTTTCTGGGCAAGGCGGTTAAAAGGCTGGTAACAATAGGCCTGTGGGGAGCAGAGGCTAAGCGCTTGGATCAGCGTGGTTTATCTTATCGGTTCTCGGGCTTCGGCGCTTGCTCGGCGCTGATTAAGTTGATCTCGAACTCTTTTACCCCGCAGCGCTGCCGCGCTCCACTGCCGAGAGTTTAAGAGGGGCATCAATGACGATCACCCTCCTTTTTCTACGTCGCCACCACCAGAAAGCGCTAACCCAGCCCCGCAAGATTTCTTTACACCGAATAGGAGTCGGGCAACAGGGTGATCCCACCTTCACTCGGAGCTACCCCAACGCGGCTGAGCGAAATATCCCGGATAAGACGCGAGCAGCAAGAGACCCCCACTAACCCCGCCCTCGCACCTGTAGTGTACAGAGGCAAGCCCGGAAAGAATCCAACCTTCCTAATAGGGCTAGAAGCACGTTCAAAGTTCTGGACATCGCGCTCAAATTCAGAAGCACAGATAACAAAACTCGCTAATGCTGCTTCTTCCTTTCTAAAACCTACCAGCAGGTATGCCAAATCCTTCACGTTTAGTTGTTTTCCCGCATTAACGAAGTTTCTCTAGCCCTCGTTACGACATCCCGCTATAATTCAGCCTAGACACCGGAGGCTTAATAAACCAGCGACCATGGCTACCGAAAAAGTCATCCCATCTGACCCACTCGAGGCAGAGGGCTCTATTGCCAAAGGCAGCTCAAACGCCCGTACGCCAAACATGCCTGAAGACCTGCGCAACGACATAATCATCGACGAAGAAGCCGAGAAGAAGCTAATCCGGAAGCTTGACGCGTGGATTGTCCCTCCGGTCATGCTCCTATACCTCTTTTCGTTCCTGGACCGCGTTAACATCGGCAATGCCCGCCTCTACGATATGGAAGAGGACCTCGGCCTTGAGGGGGACCAATACCAGCTGGCCGTTTCCGTTCTCTTCGTCACCTACATTCTATCGGAGTTGCCTTCGAATCTCGTTATCAAGAAGTTCACACCGTCGCGATGGCTTGCCTTTATCACTACGAGCTGGGGCGTCGTTGCTACCTGCACCGGTCTTGTGCAGAACTTTTCGGGTCTTCTGGCATGCCGCGTGATTCTCGGTGCGCTCGAGGGCGGCCTTTTCCCAGGCTTGACCATCTACCTGACCATGTTCTATACAAAACGCGAGTACGGTCTGCGTATCGGGTACCTTTTTGTGTCGGCCGCTATTGCCGGATCCATGGGCGGCTTGCTTGGTTACGCCATCGGCTTTATGGATGGTATTGCCGGCCTTAAAGGATGGCGATGGATCATGATTATCGAGGGAATCCCGACTGTCATCCTTGGCGTTGCAATCTGGTGGTGGCTCGCAGACGACCCCGATACTGCGCATTACCTCTCGCCCGAAGAGCGGGCTCTCACCGACGCTCGCATGCGCCGTCAAATTGGCCACACCAAGTCTGGCGACATGATGCATAAGAAGGATGTGTACGCAGGCCTTAAGGACATCAAGATCTGGCTCTTCTGCGTGGGCCAGTTCGGCGGCGACGTTATCTTGTACGGGTACTCGACTTTCTTGCCGACTATTATCGACGGGCTAGGAGACTGGTCCACCGCTCAAGTACAGGCCCTTACTATCCCTTGCTACGCAGTGGGGGCCATCAGCTACCTCGTCGTGGCCTGGCTCTCGGACCGCACCCAGAAGCGGGCTGTGTTCGCTATCATCTTCGGAATCATCTGCACAATCGGCTATGCTATCCTTGTAAGCACTGCGCCTAACAACGTCAAGTACTTTGGCTGTTTCCTTGCTGCCATGGGACTTTACGTTGTTGTGGGTATTCCGCTGGCCTGGCTTCCAAGTAACAACCCTCGCTATGGGAAGCGAACCGTGGCGACTGGCCTCCAGCTGACCATCGGTAACTCTGCTGGAGTACCAGCGCCATTTGTAAGTCCTTCTGAAAACTCTCCCTCTATGATATCTCTATAGCATAGTGTCTCTATTTCCCCTTTCTGGGAGCTTACACGTTGTCACAGTTATATCAAACAAACGAAGCTCCCCAGTTTATCAAAGGCCATGCTACCTCCATGGCATTGGTTGCAATGGCGACCGTTATTTACATCCTATTCTGGTTCTACTTCCGCTACGAAAACCGACGCCGGGCCGCCGGAAAGTTGGATCATAAAACACAAGGCATGACGGAGGAGGAAATCGACGAATTGGGCGAGGACAACCCGCGTTTCCGCTACACGTACTAGGTAATTGTGCCTTAGACCGATGCAGGAAATACAGATATGCTAGTTTTAAAGAAACAGCGCAAGTTTCGTGCCATAGCCATCATCTAGTACCTTGGCCTTGTTCGTCTCTTGAAAATCCAGCATGTGCGCTACAAGACCTCGGCCGAATTCCGAGGTACCCCAACTAAGGGGAGCGCGTTACCCCTCAGAGAGCATTGTTACCCCGAGCCCCACACGAGCTAAACCGAGCCCCGAGGGCTTTAGTCCCGGATTCTCCACTTGTCTTCTCCGCAGAGTTTAGCTTGCTAGTGCTGTTAGGCCAACGTAACTCGTCGAAATAAAGATCAGCGTCGCTCCGGTTAATACGGCAGTGACGGCGCTAATACATCTGCCGGTTCGCCGTTAAATAACACTCTTACCAAGAGGTGGCATTCTCGAAGATGCGGGGAGGAGTAAAAAATAACAGCGGTGCTCTTGCCGGCGCGACCACGAGGAAGACCTGTCTAGCGACAAGATGCATTTCGCTCACCCCGTTATGACGGCGGGGAGCAAGATGCCGGCTGTAATTCTACACTCCTCGCGGATAATTCATCTAGGTCGGTTATTTGCATCCTAGTCCGAAGCGGCGGCAGCATCTAATTAGTCCGGGTTGGACACTTGGACAGCAACAGCGAGTACCACCTCGCGGCCGACAGATACCCCACGCGCCAAACCCTCGAAGTCTACCGCAGTGACATAATTGCCTCCATAGGGTCGAGACGGCGCTAACAGTGAGAAACAAGACAACGTATTGCTTGGCTCGGCAGCGGTCAACGTGAGGAATGGAGGTGGAGTTACCGTCTACGACCTTGACTGTGACGGCCATGGTGAAGTGGCGGCTCGCATCGCCAACGGTGTAACCTTGGGGACGAGATTACTTTCGGCCAGGGAACAAACGATATAGGGTATAGGGTAGTTCTTCGCGACTTTAAATGGCCAAACCGGGGCGTTGCAAAATCCCGCACAAGTGCTGACGGATTTTATATTTCTGACGGTCCGCTTGCTGCTCACCTTGGGGTCGGCGACTTGGACGGCAAGACTCCCCACATCGCGGCATTCGTGAAGAACGGTGGCTAGGAAAGTAGGGGCTTCAACTTTGTAGAGTGGCGAGAACCTTTGAAACCCTGAAGCATCCTAAGTCTAACAACTCTAAGGCAATCTATAACATGGGCATGGCTCCGGGATCATAAGGATGCCCCGGCTGGGCACAACACCCGCGCCATCAATACGGACGCCAATGGTAAGGATAAGATGCACGAGATCGGTTTTGTTTATAATGGCCATGACTAGCTCTAATTAAGTCACGGCTCAGCTGGCATAGTGCTCAGGGACCGGTTCCATGTCGCCAAGATAGACCACGGCCGACCGTGTCTCCAGGGCTATGGCGTTCAGCAAGGAAATCCAAGCGGGTGTTTCGAGCACTAGGACGCAGCAGACGGGCCCCTAATACAGTAGCACTATGACGAGTCGAACCCGACCGAGCTCGTGGACATCAGCCGTGGAATAATTAGCGACATTGACCCGACGGATAAGGGGATAGAGGCATAGTTGTTCTTATTCCTTCTCTGACCCTGCAGAGAGCAGAAAGATCCTACAGCTCCTCTTTACCAATGAATTTTGCGCTATTCACACGGACGGGTTGAACTCTATATTTCACAGGGACATACCGACTCAGGGACTGGCAAGAGAAAGTTATCAGGATATTTATCCTTATTAGTAGAATAGAAAACCTCAGTGGGCACAATGTGCACTATAAGAGTACACATACATAAATCAAAGGTCTAGTTACCTAAGATATATATATGACAGTTGCATAGAAGTATACCAGACAAGATAGACCAGTTAAGCAATCCTGTCCGCCTTTGTCTCGGCGGGCCGGTCGTCGGGCAAGTTGTCTTGGGCATCGTAGGTGATATTCTTCTCGACTGCAGTGACCATCCTCTCGCGGTATTCCTCGTCCTCGAAAACTATGTAATATGTTAGCATGAAGCGCCTTGGACAAGAGGGAGTAAAGTGCTTTTCGGAAATACTTACGGAAAGCCAGTTCCTCGAGGGTACGGTTGCTCGTCTCGGGATAGAGGAAGAACACAACAAGGAACTCAAAGAAGATCCAGCCGCAATAGATTGCCAGGAACTTCCATGCGATAGCATCCAATGCAACTGGGTTAACATTTGTAGAGAAGAAGCCGGCCAGCTTGCCGAAGATTTGCTGAACACCGATACCACGGGTTCGTTGAGCGTACGGCCAAAGCTCGACCAGGTACGCTATTGCGGGTTAGATATAGAGAGCGCCTCTGTGGACAGATTCGACTTACTATAAGTAAGGGCGTTGTTGCCAATGTTATACGTGGGCGAGTATGCAAAGTACCAGAAAAGGGCTGATATTCCAGCCGCGCCGTTCTGGACGCCAGCGTTCCTGGCGACCTCGAGCCTCTCAAGGGAGATGGTCATGGCAATAAAGACAAGACACATGGTGGAAGCAGAGAGCATGTACATGACTCTTCGCGGGAAGCGTGTAACAATCAGGGCAATGATAGTTCCGTTTAGAAGCGCCCAGCAGGCGTTGGCAAGGTTGATGCGGGTCTTCGCGTAGTCGTTATCAAAACCCATCATCTCGAATAGAATATTCGAGTAGTAGCTGAGCAAGGTGTTCCCGGATAGCTGGGTGAAAAGTCCGATAAAGATGGTAACGTAAACGCGGCGACGCATACCGGGGGCCTTTATGAGATCCATCCAAGACTGCTTGGAGACTTCCATCTCAGTCTTAATTGTCTCCCTGATCTGTGCGATTTCAGCCTTAACGAGGAGCGAGTCGGCGTCACCCTCAGCGTGGTACTTGATAAGGATCGCAGCAGCCTCTTCCTGGCGGTCGTGGGAAATAAGATAACGCGGAGACTCGGGCAGGAAGCTGTATATACTGTTAGATTTATTCGATATAGTACCCCTGGATCAATCGGAGCTTTCATTCTTACAAGACGAAACAGATCTGAAGGAGGGACGGGCAGATCTGGAGGAGAGAAGGGATACGCCACGCCCAATCATTGGGGATCGAGGTAGTCCCCAGGGCAATAGCCGAGGCTGTAATCTGACCGATGAAGTAGGACGAGTTGAACAGCGATGTCAGGACAGGACGCTCCTTAGGGTAGCCGAGTTCTCCGAGCATAGATGAGCCCGAGATAAGAGCGAAAACGATGCCAAGTCCGAGGATCATGCGCGAAACAATATACATGCCGACTGGGATACATTAGCTGCTCAGTCTTCCAATGGAGCCGACGGGCGGGGATAAGATACCATGCTGCGCAAAGCCCTGGAGAATCGCGCCGGCAACCATGATCAAGGACCCCAACATGATGGACCATCGTCGTCCGTAACGCTGAGCAAACCAGGGGGCAATCGGAACGCCAAAGATCGAGCCGAGCTGGTAGCAGGAGTTGATGAAGCCGAGGAGACCCGGCCTAATGTCAGGATCTCCGTCGTCATTAATATAACCATCTCCAAAGTCTTCTCGGAGGTTAGCGCACAAGAAAACGGGACTAGACATCCACGGAGAGTCCTACAAACTTTGAAAGGCTTGGCGAATTGCAGAGTGTTGATGAGCTGGGAGTCGAAGCCCGAGGTAATCTCGACGCCCATACAAGTGATGAAGAGGAAGATGTACATCCCGCGAAGGTTAGGCTTCTTGTACCACGGCACCTTGTCACCCTCGACGAGGCGGGTGACGATAGGGTCCGCGGTATTTCCGGTTTTCACCAAGCCCATTGTGGCGGCTTTGTAGGGTGTCGCGCACTTGCGCTGATGTGTTGTCGGTTCGGGTCTGTTGCGCCTCGCTCGTGCAGGCCGGAGGAACTCGATGGGTTCCTTGATGCCGAAGAAGGGACGTGGAGAGAGGAAGATGTCTGATCACCGCAATGCGGGGACACTCCTTGCATATATACTCGGTACACGGAGATATGAATAGGCGTTAAACTGCAATAGGGCGGCCCGTGTCTCCCCTCCCCCTATCGGTACCAGAGTTCTCCAGCCTCGGGTGTCTTGCCTGCGCTTCCCCATGCAGCGGTTAATAACGGCCATGGATAAATTGATTCCATGCGGGGGGGCGGAAAGCCACTAAACTAAACTTGGTCTTTAATTTTGGGCCTGGACGACAATAAGGGGGGGAGAGTTTTGAGGTTATTGGAGACAAGGGTGGGGAAACGGTAATGATCGGCGCTCTTCTGACCCCAGCGCGGGGAACGAGCGAAGCAATTCATTCGCCCGCATCGCCCTGCACGTGGTGGATGGCTCAAAGGATTCCGCCAAGACGAAACGTCCAAGCGATTGCCCCGGCGTCCGGCTCTTTGTACCGCCCAGCCGTGTCTGGTCGCTCCCCCAGCGAATCAACGGCGCAGGACGCGACCGAGAATTCATCCACGGAACCGACCTCTCCGCAGCCACGTCTTGGCTTTGCAGCCATCACCCCTTATGTCAAGCTGACCAACCGTATTGGGAATCCGGAAAAGGAAATCTTCCGAGCCCCGGCTCTGCTTCCCGTCTGAAAGTCACGCGAGGCGCTGGAATTGGATTTGCCGGCCGTTGTATCGGCAATCACAGTCTCGAATCTGAGAAACCCAAGGCCGAGGAAACACCGCATCCCGCATATCCCCTGCAGAATTGTCCAGATGATTTCTGTACTTCGTAAAGTTTTATCCTGCGCCAAGACCTGTGCCTTCTCCTTGTCGTCAATCCTTCGGGCGAAGCACTCCCAGGGCCCGCGCCCGTACCACCCGACAGTTTGGTTGGCCGCGGAGTCCAACGTTCCAGATGTGCTTTGGCCTCCAGGCTTGCAGGACGCACATATTTAGTTCATTAACCTTATTTTGTGGCCTCCCGATCCCCCATATTCCTAAAAGGATTGATTTCCCTCCGCTGAAATTTGTAAGCGTTATGGCTGTATATGGTCCGCTGGTCCGATCAAGGACCGGGCATTCCCTCACTTGAACAAAACATCAAGTGCACGTATGATAACCTAAATGATTTTAGGTTATCACTAAAAGGCGGTTATAAATGTCGGTTCCACGTTTTTCAACAAATTATAAATCACAATTTCTACCACAAGAACTTTCTTTGCATACAAGTGTCTTCTTACTTATGCAAGCTAGTAGGTTAGACCTGATCGATAAGATGAGATCGCTGCCGTTGTTTTGCTCGTCCCGCCGCACATGTTCTATGAACCATGCCTCGCTTAATGCCCCCCCGGAATTAATATACCGGACCGGGGATTAACAGCTGAAGACTTGGGGTCCCGGAACAATATAGTTCTCCACAGGCGGCCAGTAGATGTTAATGTTCACGCCGGGGTCGGTCCCCTTTTGTGTAATGATTAGCTCCCGGTTTACTTCAACATAAGATCTTCCGAACATACCGCATAAGCGCCAGGAAGGCTAACAGTGCTGGGAGACTTTGAGCCCGTGCCGCCAACGACATTGATCTGGGCGCATTCCATGTAAAACTGGGCACCGGGATAGTTTCCGGCAGCATGCAGGGCAACCAGCTCGGCGCGAAGCAAATACTGGCCCGGCTCGATACACTCGGGTATGTGGATGCTGTGCCGACCCTCCCCGTTGATAATATTCTCGGTCCCCCAGACCCCGTCGTTAAGACCGTCCTCCTGGATTTTGAACCAGCCGTCTCCGACACCCGAGTCGCTGGTGGCGTCTGAGACTTTCTTCAAGTACGCCATAGTCGGGCCTTTGTGCGAGCTGTCCAAGATGTCGTTGGGAGCCGTCCCGGTTGTCCCCAGCATATACCGCCAGATGGCCGTCACCGTGCTTCCAGCCTCTACCGTGATAACTGTATCCGTAGGCGACGTTGGATTGGGCGGGCCGTTGCAAGCAACGGAGTCGGAGGTGACGTCTTCGATTGGCCCGTTGTACGAGGGAACTCGTACCCCTTGGCCCACGCCACCGTCAACTCCGTCCACTTCGAGTGAGACAAAGATGGTGTGTGCGCTCGCCAACCCCGCGAAGAGAACCGAAGAAATATGCATAACTTCCAGCTTTACCACGGCCTTTATACAATGATAATGTGGATAAGAGAGAAATTCACAGCTGCAGAGCGACTTTAATCTCTTGCTTCTGATCGAAGATCTAAGAGGGGCAGCTACGCAGTTTAAATATCTAGTCGTCGCTGGAAGTTTGCTTAAGCTACACTTTTTTCTTGTAGTGTTGAAGTTTCTCCGGAGAGAATCATTGGTGGCGAATCTATTTAATCTATAACACAGCACTGAAGGGTGTGATGAAATGATCAATATTGCAACGTCTGGGCGGCCTGTTTGTGGTCGGGAAATCCACGCGTGAAAGCTTCCAGCCCACGGAACATTGTAGACCATGGATAATACTAGCCGCTTCCCATAGCATCTGTGTTTTCTTATGGTCAGGTGCTGGGGTCAACTGACGCAACGTATCCTCCTTTGGCGATTTCTGGGCGAGGAATGGCTCCCGCGTTGCAATATTGGACATCGACATTTCTCGGTAGTTTTGGCCAAGCCTTCAGGAGTTTATCGTCGCCTAGGAGGGTGACGTGGATGCGCCGAGTCTGCTGCCTTGCAGGGCAGGGGGATTCAAGACTGTCTTGTTCTATCTCACTTATTGGTGGCCGTACAAAACTAAGATATCCCGCTGCATTTTGCTTGACGCTATGGTACCTCGGGCTCGGGCGGACAGATCCAGGACATGAGGAGAGGTTAGTACCTGTACCTATTCAAACGTGTCGCTCCTTCTCTTCGTCTTCCTTAACCATCTCACGAATAACTTGCACAACGGTATGTCGCTCCTTGTCCAAGGCCTCCGCGTCGAGATACGGTGGTACATGGACAAATACTCCCTTTAAAGTTCGACCTTCCTCCCTGAGTCGTCGTGCTGCGATAAGCGACGAGTAGTATATGAACTCGCAAAGATAGAGGCCGGGATCGTCTGACGCCTCGATGTCCCACCCCTCGCTGGCAACCTCTTAGCAATAAGACCACCGCGAGCGAGCTGTCGGCAAGCTTAGACGAGATTTCCAAACTTACCCACGACCCATCATTCTTTCCACGATCTTATCCACACCTACCTGCGAGTCCAAAACCTCGGGCCCGCCCTCCCAGGGACCGTCATCATCGACGAAGATCTCCGAGAACCTCCTCCCGTCCACATCCTGCTTGGTGTACGGGCCTTTCTTCGCTTTTCTCTCAAGCCTGCATCGGCAGATGGAACCGTGGACGCCAACGTGCACGAAGTATTTAACATTCGGCAGCGCGCTGTACAACTTGGGCACTAGCTGAGAGACGCTGCTATATGAGACCTTGACCGGCTCGGGGTGCTTATGAACAATAATGGCGGGGTCGATGCCATTTCCGCCAGGAATAGAGTCAGGTAGCCGTGAGACAATCTCGTATGACGGGTTCTTGTCTATGCCGCGAAATGACTACGTGCCGGCGAGTTAGCTGGGCGCCCTAAAGCAACCGGTTATTGGGCAGATGACCGACTCCAAATCCCGTCACGAGCACCTCAATGTCCGACGTCTTTGTTGGGCCGGGATCTTTGGCTGGGGGGGGAATCACTGGACTCATCGTGAAGATAGATCTTGTGGTCTGGGCACGATTAGCACTTTAGAAGACATCTGTGTTTTTAAATATTGGGCCGGGCGATTGGGCCGGCATGCTTACGTAGTATCAATGCGATCTCGTCTCACCCCGCACATGACCGGTAGACCCACCAATCAAGGTTCGGGCGCCACATAATCCTTCGTTTTAGCTCGTCTCAGAGAACACGCCGTTCTTGGTTATCCCTGACTACACGTATTGCCGAGAGACCTTATTAAACATCACCACATGCCACCAGTGGCGCCTTACCAGCAAGCCTGGATTGACTGGTTACAGGATGAGAATCAGATGCTTGAAATTAAGGCATTGTTGAATGTTGCCAAATAATGCAGCCTATTTAAAGCCGGGGCGCCATGCGCCACATTGCACACCTGTGAATACAAAGGCCGGCCGAAGGAAGGTCCAAAATCTAGTAATGCATGGTCTATCGCGCGAGGTAAGAAAGAAGAGCAACAGTCGAACTTTGCTACTCAAGCGATCCAGTACCAGATCCTCTGCCAGACATTGTTGGCGACCCGGTCGGGTGTAGCCGCATCCAGGTCCTCCATCTCCTTGACGCCTGTGACCGTGTCGACTTGGTCGGCCTTCCGTGCCCAGGGAGTCCGCATGACAATCTTGTGAACAAAGTAAAGAGCGAAGAAAATAGGCAGCGTGATATACGCTGCTAGGAAGTCGGAAGCGTTGAACTTATCCGGCCAGAAGACCTGGAAGCCGTTCGTCAACGTCAAGATAATGAGGAGGAAGCCACAGAAATACGTGGCATAAGGCTGGAAAGGGGTAATAAAGGGTCGGCGGTCAAGCATGTTATGGTGTTTCATCGCCTGGTGGAACCGAACGTAGGTGATCATGACCACGACCCAGGCGATATAGCCGCTAATAGTGCTAATGTTCATGAACCAGGTGAAGACCTGCGAACCACTAGTGTTGACGTTGAGGTATGACAACAGGCCGATGGCCCACGTCATGAGAACGGCAACGTAGGGCACGCCCCTCTTGTCAGTCCGGGCGATGAACTTGGGAGCCTGCCCGTTCAGCGCGAGAGAGTATATAACGCGGCTGCCCGAGTACAAGAATGCGTTGCCGGCGCTCCAGGCGGACGTCAGGATGGCGGCGTTGATGATGTGGGGGAGAACCTTGATGCCGGCGCGCTTGATGCCAATGACCCACGGGGAGGAGGAAGCGTTCGCGTCAGGGCTCAAGAGGCCCGGGTCGTCGGACGGGACGATGCAGCCAATCATCAGCGAGCCGAGGCCGTAGAAGACGGCGAGGCGGTAGACGAAGCGGCGGGCGGCCTTGGGGATGTTGCGCCGCGGGGCCACGGTCTCGCCGGCGGCGACGGCGATCAGCTCGGGGGAGGTGATGAAGGCGAAACCGGCGCGGGCGAAGGCGCTCCAGAACGCGAGGAACTGGCCAGTGGTTCCCGGGGCCATGTATTCTTTGAATGCTCCCGGTTCTTCCCAGTACCAGAAGCCAATTGCCTTTTCGTCAGGAGCGCCGCCGCACATGATGACGATACTGACGAGGATGAGACCCATGATGGTGAGGAATTTGATACTGGCGAACCAGAACTCGGCCTCTCCAAAGATGGCGACGCCGAAGATGTTCAAGCCGAGGGTAACCACGAGGATGATGGTGATCCAGACCGCGGGACTCACGGGCGCCTTCCAATAGTCGAGCAAAATGGCGCCGGCGGATGCCTCGGAGGCGACCAGCATCGAGTATGCGTACCAGTAATTCCAACCGCACGCGAAGGCCAGGCTGGGCTCCACGAAGCGCTCGACGAGGTAAGGGACCGAGATTCCCTTCAGCGGGAGGTATGAGGCCATTTCGCCAAGGATGTTCATAACGTTCCAGACGAGCGCCATCATGACGAGGTAGCCCATGAACAGCGGCGCGGGGCCGCAATCGTTGAGGATGACGCCGGAGCCGACGAAGAGACCTGTTCCGATTCTGCAGAGGGCATTGTCAACGATCGCGTTTCGCTCGGGCGCATGCTTGGCGGGCGGCTGTCTGGGCAGGGGGGAAGGAGGGTGTGGTAACCACCGCGATAGGCTACTTACGCGCCGCCAAGGGCCAAGAATTGAATGTGTCGACTCTTGAGACCTCGCTCCAGCTGATCGTTCTTGCCAAGGTCGGCTGCGCCCTCTGCCATGGCCCGGATATTAACGTCGCGTGCCTCAATGCTACCGCTGGGCACCGTCTCGGCGACGCCCGCATGGTCGGCACTCGCTTTTTCCATCGTGATTGGGTGTGTTGTCGCGCTCGACCAACGCAGGAGATGTTAAGATCCCTGAATGCGTCGTCGCTCGCAGTAAAGTTCTCAAGAAGAAAAACCCGCAGTGTTAATCGACCGGATGTTAAGATCCTTAGAATTGGCCTTTATATGCGCACCGGGGAAGAAAGGGTAAAATTTGCTTTTAAAGCCGGGATGTTTTCAACATCCGCCGATCGCTGGTGTTTACAGGGGCGAAGAAAAGAGAAGAGAGACAAGGTGCTAGGAAACACGAGGCTGATTCCGGGGGCACATGTGAGGGGTAAGCAAGGGCAGACTTCTCATTTCGACTTGCACAGCCGCTATGCTGGAACGGGAATCTGATCAGCAGCATGACGTGTGGAGTCATCAACCTCCGCACCCGGGGGCGGCTCGGTGGCATGGCGGGGGAGGGCTGGACTAACGTAATTTGGCAGGTGATCTCGGGGTGCACCAAGAGAAATCCGCCTGGTATCAAGGCTCGGGACGGCCGACCTGAATGTGGTTAGGCCGTGTTGGCTCCACGGGTCCGCCTTGGCATGTGCCTTGGATCTTTAACTGGTCGAATCCCTCGAAGGTGGAGCCTATGGGGCGAGAACTGGTTATTCCAGAGCCGAGCGATTCCTCGCCCATTGGGCCAAGAACACAAGTCAAGCTTCGGGAAAGGCCCGAAAGCCTGCGTCCCCACCTTTTGCCACCACAAGACCGATACAAAGCGCCCAACACTCCCCCCGTTTTCATTGGCCGACCCAACCGATTGGCAGGAACAAATCAGCGAAGCCGGAGGTCTGACGCCACGTTCCTCGCTCGCTCGGCCCCTCGGTCGGCCCCGAAGATCTCGAGCCTAGCGGCGCTATTGACGCCAAGTCTGGAATTTTCGTCTTGATTGTATTATCATGCAGTTCCTTATCGAATGCCTTGTGTTTCGGATGTCCGTCCAATCTCGTAACCATGCACTACATCAAATCGTCGCAGAACCCAGCGAGGACTCCACCGTCGTCCCACGCCTCCATGACTTGCACCAGCCCCCGAAGCCGGACGAGGGCACCAGCAAGCACCAGCACGTGCATCCAATTGTGACTCTGTCCTATCAAGTCAAATTTCGTGGGGAACCACCGCTCGGGTATCCTGGCGGCGTAGACGGCGGCACCTGAGAAGTTAATGACCCCCAGGCCCAAGAACGACCACAGCCCCATCATCTCCTCCAAGTCGGCCGGCCCATATGAGAGGGCGCCGTGGATGACGGGCAAGAAGAGGCTAGCGCCGAGAGCGACGTACATAAGGAAGCGCGTCGTCCGGTAGGCAGGCTGGCGGAATTTGGGGCGCAGGGTGAACAGTCCGCAGCCGAAGGCGACAGCGGATAAGAGGGCGAAGTAGGCGCAGCGGGTAGCCAGCCGGCAGCGGAAGGCGAAGTGTGCTGCGGACACGCCCGAGCCCCACATCACGAGCACGATCCCAAGGTGGTCCAGCTGGTTTCCGTACGTGTGCATCGCAGGACTGTGGTCGGAGAACATATGGAAGCTAGTAGAGAGGATAAAGCAGACGGCGACGCAGAGGTAGTAGATCCCCACGGCGGCGCTGTCCTGGACTGAAGCACGGGATCCGAGGCGTCGCAGATAGAAACAATCGACGAACATAAGAATAAACCAGAGTGCGCCGAGGAGATGGGACCAGATATTGGCTTTGGTGGTCCTTTACTATTAATTCTCCGCGGAAAGAGGGGTGACATTCTTACCCGTTTCATTGTGGATTTGGAAGATGCTTCCGAAGCTCCTAGGATAAGAATAGGACGCTACCCTGCCATACCGCTTTAGCTATTACAGTCTGCTAAAGCCCTACTGGAGAGCTCGTCTAACCGGTATCCTGTAAGAATGAAGTCGTTGTCCCTTTGCCAAGGTACTGCTGACTGCAGTTAGCCAAGGGCGCTGCATATAACAGTTAAATTGCCCAAAGTTACCCACGTGTATCTCTCCAGGTTACAACGCTTCCGCTTCCCAAGCCTATCGTTTTCCGCGCTCGTGGTATCATTTCCGGTGAAGTCGCGCTGAAGGGTGAAGGGGATATTAAGACAGGCCAATAGGACCATAAGCGGGAGGAAGGGTAGCGAATAGGTCGACACCAGTCTTACAGACGCTACGGTGGACGACACGCGATAAGGAAGAACTGCATAACTCGGAGAAATTTGCAGAAACAGGCGAGAAGCCAGTGCGGGGTTAGAGGGCACGTGCTGCGGTAGCATGCTACACTCGAACCAACAACCGTGCAAGGGGCTCGGTACCCACTGGCGGGGGGCGGCGCAACGGGCACTAATATCCTCCTTAAGGGAGGGAGGAGAGTTTACTACGACTTCGAGCCATCTGACCTTTAACTATATTATAGGCAATATTATTAACGAGCTGAAGCATGCGGCTCTACACTATATTATACCGAGCGGATAGATGGTTCGCGTGTTTCTTATCAGGATTAAGCGGGAAATACTTAACTGACTAGGTCAGGTCAGCCGTGATACAGGATAAGAGCATAGTAAACAACCTAACCTGTGCCCTTGGCTTCTTTATGCGGCCTCGATACCCTTACAAATCCTACATTGCCCCTTTCCCTCCTATACGCTGTGTCTCTTAAGGTTGATACTGTCGCTTACAAGTAAGCTTGGGCAGTCTTTATCGGAAACCGCCTAAAGTAACTTTTTAGCGTCGAAACCTGTCCTCTGTTCCTACCCCTGCATCCCGAGATCTGCCTAACAGGGGTTGCAGTGCTACCTGCAGATCTCAGTACAGTTCTCTGTCTGTCGATCATACCTTAATTAGACGGTTATTCTAAGAAACCTCGTGCAAGAGAAAACCGCAAAGGATAAAGGTGGGGGTAGGATAGGGGCTGTGACTAAGGCGCATTTAGGTTTAGTCTCTTGTAAGGCTGGATGCCGTGTTCATTCGTGCTTTTCCCCTGTGTACTGGCCAGGTTAGCCTAAGGGCCATGTACTTTCTGTTAGGAGGTGGGTTTCCCTATAGCCTCCTCTGTTTCCCATCGCATTAACCTTTGCAGAGCTGATCACAACTCTTCTTAAAGGCATGTATACTTCGTCAATTTTTGAGAAGACACCTGAGTAAAAATTAGAGGACTACAATTAAACGCCTTACGCTGCGCTACAGTGGAATCTTTTGCCTAGGGGGTTGATCTCTCTTTCTGGCATTGCCTTTTAGTGGACTAAGTCTGTTAGAACAACCTAGGCAGACACCTCTTTCCCCTTACGCTTAATGCTGAAGACGAGAACAAGGTTATATAAAATGGAATCTAGGCCACGCTAGAAACCTTAAGACGACACCAATCAAGGCTTTTCTTGCGGCTGACGGCTGCGGGAGAGTTGCTGACTAGTGACCTAGAATTTAGGCATATGCTATCTACGTAATTTCTAGATCAACCGTGGCAGTTACCCAGCAGGATAACACCTAAGCGAGGGAACCAGTGCCGTCTTTAGAAGCGCTAGGGGCTACAGACACTATTCCCTCGCAAAGTCCTTTACCACTTGCACCGACGAATCCGACTTGAATGCGGGCCAGGGTGCGGAGTATATTATACTGGAACACGTTACCGGTCGCCCTTATGCTTATAATAGAGACTCTGTTAACTATGGTAGCGTTGCACTTCCGTCGAGTTCCTACCCAGTGCGCATTCATCCACACATTAACGTAAGACGTGCTCGCCTGCCGACCAATCTCCAGGGCATAACACGCGGCCCTTTAGACCCGGTCATCGTCTCCGCGCTTTATAACCGCTTCTTCCCTATCCTACCAGCCTTCCGGCGATCATAACACAAATCCTTCCGCTGGCATGAGGGGAGATTCAACCCCAGGCCCAGTCACGTTCTTAAGTACAGCAGTAGCTTCGCCCCCGACGAGACTATTCTCCCGGGCGATGTTCTCCCGGAACACCCTGAGGGGAGGTTTCCCGCGTCCCTGGACGGGTACGAAGGGAGAGAATATTAAGCTGATCTTGATCTTTAAAGCTTTTCTATAGTTTTGTTCAGTAAGCCCTTCTGTAGGATCTCCTCTTCATGCCCCACAGGCCCACCAGAAAAGTGGCAGTTCGAATATTAATCCGGTATCGCACAGAGGTGTCACGTGATTGCATCGTTTTTCCCGACAGCTCCAAGGGCTGAGAAAGTGCTTCAAGGTCTTTTTTAAATGCCGCCCTGCAGATGATCCTTCCTAAACTAGGTCTTATTCTTCATCCACCTCAATATGGCGAATATGAATTCCTTGCCAAAAGATCTCATGGAGCTCCAGCTCGGCCAAATCGATCTCCTAATGGCCATGTATGGACCAGACAACGCAATTTCACTCGATGCCACCTCATCCGGCCTCCTTGATGCAATAAGAGACTGGTGCGAGGGTGACCGGGACACAATACCCCAGCTTACCGACACCAGTATAACTATGGCCCTCGACATAGACATTTGCAATACGGACAACCCCGCCGACCAGCGAAACTCGCTACTACGGCTCGTCTTCTCCTTCCCGTTGGTAGCAGAATCACCCGCAGTGGAGCCACCAGCCGTGAGAACCAGATTACATCAACCTGCATGGATGAGCAAAAGCGAAGTGGCCCGGCTTACTGCGGAGCTCCCAGAGGAGGACATCCTGTCGGTTATCGAGCATATCAAAGCGGCGGCCCCGCAGTATCTGCGCGGGTCAAGAGAAGCAGAGCCGTCGAAGGACGTATCAGAAGCGTGTACATCCATAGTGCGCGCTTGGTTTTACTTTCCTTCGATCAGTACGCGGTCAAAGAGGGACGACCTGGTAAATCTTGCCCCCACATACGGCCTGACTGGATTTCTCATGGCCGGGAAGCCGGGTATCTTGTGTCTAGAGGGGGCCCCTGTGGCCATCGACGAATTCATGAGATTTATCAAGACGGAGAGCTGGGGCGATATACCCTCGCAGCATAAAAAGGTGAGCGAGCGATATCGGGAGGAGGTGCCGGGTTTGAAACCGGCGTTTCGGGACATGCAGGAGATTACAGACTCGGTCGGCGAGAAGCGAGGTGAGAGGGCGAATCGCAGTGACATGAAGGCTTTAAAGGCTTGGCTTGGCGAGAGTGGCCTGGGCGAGGCCTTTGAGAAGGTCGTGATGTAGCTTTCTGTGTGATTTAGCCTATAAAAATTAGACCTCTTCTCTTGCCTTCTCTCTTATTCTACTCTCCTCCTCTCTCTATAGCGTCTACCTATTATCTGGGCAGGGGGAACCGACAGAAGATGAGCGACTATCAACGATTAACACTCTAATAACATAAGAAGATTGAATTCTGGAACGTCAGCGACTACCATTTCGGCCAAATCATCCGAGGCATGCAGCAAACAGGCCTTTACAAATAGGGTTTCGTTGTCTATCGCTGCACCTACTCGGATGACAAGGCCTGGTTCTGTTACGCTCAGTATATCAGGGACCGGACTATCCGCATCCTTGATAGGGTTGACCAGAAGCTCCTCCTAAAACAATACCTCTGTATCCAGGTCGTTAGGGCCTGTGATCAGCTCGGTGGTTTACATCCGCAATAATGCCAGGGAGTTCAACCACCCACTCCTTGCAGGCCTGCCTGTTCCACTAGCATGCTTCTGCCTCCCCCCTTACAATAGCGCCTCGGTTCAGCTTTATAGCCATGGTTTTTATAAGTTTCTCTTAAACAAGCATGTCATGTCACTTGGGTGTCCTGGGCCCGGTGGGGATACTCTTGGGTTCTTGCCGAGCATAATTGCAAATGATAAGAGGAGTGCAGCGTTCGGTAGGGATACGTGGGTTAGCGGCCCGGAGCGGGTTAGTGCGAGAGCTATTCGGTTGGCTTGGGAGACCTAGCTTGGGAACAAGAAGAATGGTGGGAAGGTTCGATCGCTGTTTAAAAGAGTCCCCTACAGATATGCCCTGTCTGCCGTTAGAAGGAGGGGCAAATCACATCTTCTACGAATAATAACGTAAGAGTATCCAAAGCACAGAGCGCGCTGTGAAATTCCGGCATGCTTAACTAAATTCCCTTATCATCTAGAAAGGACCGCTCCCGCATCCAGCCAGAGAGTAGGAACACACTGCCTTAGATACATCGCGAATATCTCCAACTAACCCCAAACAGATACACCCTATAATTACTTAGTAGATATATCTGAACCCAGGCGGCGGTTGGTCCCGAGCCACAGCAGGCTGTCCCTCCGTCGTTCCCCTCTCATCCAACTCTCTTTCAGCTTGTTCAAGCTTCTTGTTTTCGCGGATATGTATGAATCTTAGAGCCAATGCCAGTGCGGCTACAAGCAGACAGACGACGGCATTCGTACTTCCGCCAGGGATGTACTGCGGGCCAGTGGAGCTTGGGTACATGTATGATCCGTAAATAGTTGCGGTGTTGCCAAACATATTGGCTATCGCGATTGTGGAGGATCGCTTTACAAGCGGGCGAGGGAACGAGTTCGAAACCCACGAGACGATGATCTGGTCTATGATCAAGAGTCAGTTGGGATATCTCGGCCACACAAAACGCTTATAGAGTTTTGGGAAACTTACAGGCGGAAACGGCGCCCATGGGCATCAAGAACATAGCAAAGAAGCGGGCTCCGAGCGCTGTTGTTCCAGTAGCGACAGCGTTTCCTACCGCAGCAATAATCATAAGGCCGATAATATGCAGCGATCGATCCTTAAACCTGGCAGATGTCCACGTAACGCAAATAGAGACGAGCAACGTCGCAAACTAATACACCACAGGGAGGGTCGTTAGCATAAGAATGCCTAATATCTATGCAAGTCAGAAATTCAAAGGAGTCCAACATACCCAGACAGGAGCCGTAAGCCACAGGGTCACGATCGGACCATACCCCAGCGTGCCCACAATAGTGGGGAAGAAGTACTGGAACGACTGGGACAGCAAGCTGATGTGTTGCAGAAGGACGAAGACGTATAGCCGGTAGTCGCGAAGAGCCAGCTTCAAGCCGTCCCAAAGAGACTTGTCCTCATAACCGTCGACCTCGTTGATATCTTTAAGCAGCCTCCAGGCCGCGAATGCCTTCTCCTCCTCATTTAGCCAGGTAGTCGTGTGGGGGTAATTCGGCAGAATAAACACTGCACACATGGCGAACGCGATGGCGATGACTCCCTCCTGAAGCGTATGTCAGTCAAATTCCACATGGACATTAAATGCGCCCCGGTGTAACAGTTAAGGGGACATACGATAATAAACAACCATCTCCAGCCAGCGAAGCCGAGCGCCCCCTCCAGGTCACCGAGAATTGCCGCCCCCAGCAGCCCGCCGAACATATTGGCCAGTGCATTCCCCGAGTAGAACCAAGAAATGCGCCGCGTCATCTCCGCGCGCGTGTACCAGGAGCTCATCAGGAAGACGGCTCCCGGGAAGAACGGCGCCTCGCCGAAGCCGAGGAAGAAGCGGATGACCACGAGGTGGGTGAAGTTCTTCGCGGCGGCGTTGCACGTCGAGATGACGCCCCACAGGCAGCACGTCGCGCCCAGGTACAGCGACGGCCTCATCTTGGTGAGAAGCAGGTTCGAGGGCAGCTGCATCAGGAGGTAGCCGACGAAGAAGATGGAGGTGGCAAGGTTGAAGTCGGTGCCGCTCATGTTAAGGTCCTTCTCGAGGGTGCCCTGACGGGCCTGTGCGAGGTTGGAACGATCGAGGAAGTTGAGGAGGTACATGATGACAAGGGTGGGCAGCATGCGGATGTCGACCTTGCGGAGGAGCCTCTTGTCGAATTGCTTCCTCCACTCCTCGTCTTGGGCCTCGAAGCGCGCGGCATATTCGTTGGTTTTCGAATTCTCGGCAACAGCGGTAGATGGTGAGGCCGCCCGCTGCACCTTCTCGTCCTGCTCGATGCTAACTTTTGCAGCATCCATTGTCGTAATTAGAAGCGCGGTTTTGCCGGCAGAAGAATTGGAGAACAAGACCCGGCGGGATCGGTAGATGTAGGAAGCAGGACGACGGAGGTGCGATCGTCACAGCATGGAATACTTATACCAGAAAGAATGCTACCATAGTACTGCATAGGTGGTCAGTCCCACGTTTCCCCGCTTGTTCAAGCATGGTCCAGACAATGCGCAGGGGCGGAAAAGCGTTCATCATGGCTGTTAGCTCGGTCGGAGTCCCGTCGGAGTTGCATCAGGTCTCCGCTCCCCGCAATCAAGCGGGGGAGCTCGGTGGAACAAGGACTGGGGTCCGAGTGCACAGGGCCCCAAGACAAAACCTCCTTCCGCTCATAGTCCCGTGCGCCGGCAGAGGCTAACGTGGGGGGCCAAGAGGGCGTGATGGGCTTGCGGGGAACACATTTTCATTTGTTAGAACTACCGAGAATCTCTCCCGCCCTGCCGCGAGAACCTGGCCAACCGTCCGTGTGATGGATCGGCCAGATATTCGCCCGAGTCGCGACGCCGCCACCGTCGATCTCGGCGCGATAATCCCCCTGGCGGTTTGCATAACGGGGTGAAGAGACAGGGGTTCTCCACTTAGGAAAGGAAACTCGGCTGCAGCCAATTCTCGGCTAATATCAATGGGCTTAATGCTGTGGGGAAGCACACCGTCCTCGCACTCAAGTGCGGAGAGGCGCTGAACAGGAAAGAAAGGGTCGTATTCTTGAGAATGCGGGGAAAGCTCCATTCCTGCTTAGGAAGTGATCCACATGTTTTTGTCCAATTAGGCCAGCCGCTGACCCGTCCAGCATAACTGCCTCGGCATTTAGTCCGAAGACTGGATTTTCTATCGGGCTTTGCTCCGATGCCTTCTAAACTGGGCATAACCACTTGCATTTGATAATGTTATAGCGTACAGAATAACCGAGAAGTTAAATAGTTTTATGTTCCCTGGCCGGCTTACCAGCAACAGGCGGGACACTTTCAACATGCTTTAGTTAATGTAGTTGATGCATCCCGATGTCCTGTCTGTCTCCCTCTGCAAGGGGGAACGGCTTTGCATTATCTGGGGGATTTAAACTGGTCTTTAAGCAACCCTTCCTGCCGGAAGACGGCAGGTCCCCGGTCATCCCTAACTACAAACCTCTATCCTTGTTGTGCATAAGACCAAGCCTAAATCCTTATCTTCCAGTCCCGCTTTCGGCCCGTTGTTAAGCAACTTCAGATATTTGTGGGTGCTGTCGTTGAGCTAATATGTCAGCGTTAGGAGGACGCTCTCCTTTATTACAGGTATCCCGAGCCTGCGCGTCTAGAGAATAACCAGGGCAAAGTAGGACCGACCCACGGCGAGCGCAAGGAGGGGAAGGACGAGATATGCCTACTCGATATAGATATGCAGCCTGTCAGTAGGACTAAGGGTTAGGATAGACGGGACACATCCGGGCTTGTTGCTAGGGCTTAGATAGTCTAAGGTAGAACTGACCTATACGAGTGAAAAGTGGCAGAAAGCTTGTCTAGTAGGCTTAATCAGAGCTTGACTAACAAACAGTTTAAGAGCCTGTTAGACTCTGCAGTAAGGTTAGTAGAGTTTTAGAGGATCTTGTTAATAGTATATCTAAAGTCCGCTTCGCCTAAAACAGGGAATATAGGAGGTTATGCCTCTTATATAGTAGTCTTTAGGGAAAAGATGCTTACTCTCTTACAGATCCATAAGGATAACTATATAATAAGGGGTGTAATTACTATAGCACTACTTCTGCAGACAGACCTAAGAGCTGCAGCGCTATCTAGTCTTCTAATAGGGATGTTTAGAATAGTCACAGTGTTGTTTATGTCTATCCCACCTGCCACAGCATTTATACAGCCACTTGTAAGCTTTTCCAGCATAAGAGGTTATCTACAGGTGGTTTGGTAGGTTTAACGTAGTGCCAACCGGGTCTCTGCGTGCTAAAGAACGTTGTACCATTGTATCCAACTTATGCCCTCGTATAAAAGCGGCCAAGACTATTTTGATTCAGCTCGGGTCTAGGATCTGAAGACTTGACTCTTGTATCAATTCCGTCAGTTCTGATTAGAATAGGGGTTAAGACCAACGAGCATCCTAGAGCCTCTAACGCCTATCCTTCGTTCTTGACTAAACTACCTACTTTTAAGTTATTCGCGCGCCACCTTTGATATTCTCATAGAAACCTTCCCCGCCGGCCCCGCCGTGAAATTAGTCCACTGGAAAGCGTGCTTTCCGACGAGTGTATCTAGGTCCGTGTGCGCCACCAGCGGCGTCTCGCTCGGCTCGTGGTCTACAAGCTCAAAGTCGAACCACCGCGCCGTCAGAAGGAGCGCGATCCTCATCTCGTCCATCGCGAGGGCCTGCCCCGGGCACGCACGCAGGCCGCGCTCGAAGGGGCGGTAGGCGTTGCGGTCGATGCTGCTAGCGGCCGTGAGGAAGCGCTCGGGCTTGAAGAGCTTGGCCTCGGGGAAGAGAGAGTCGTCGTAGTGCATGTCGTACATGTCCAGGGCAAAGGTCTGGTTCTTAGTCGGGTACGACTTGCCTCCGTATTGAATCGAGGTCCTGGGGACTAACATAAGCACTGGGGCGTGGTCGGACTTCCACAGGATAGCCGTGGGGGTGGACTTACGTATCCGCTAGCGAGCCACGGATGGGATATCCCACCGAAAAAAGCCGTAGTGTCTCCTGGATAACCGCGGTCGTGTAATCCAGTTGTTTGATCTTAGCGGGTTCCTCCTGGAGACTCGTTATAGTGCCATTAAACGTCCGGCCAAAGAGCTCATCATGCTCTTGGCGGAGCTTCTGCAACGACTCAGGGTGTGTAGACAAAAGCATGAAGATGTACTGCATGGTATTTTAGTACCTATATCTTCCGGAGCTGAAGGAGAAGGGCATCTTACACAAAGTGCGTCGGTTGTCGTGCCATACCCTGCAACGACAAGACCCTTTCCACTGCAGTCTACAGTTAGCGACTATCCGATCTATTCCGCACCACCAGGTTCAAAAAGGAGGAACAATACAAGCACGAGGGCAGTTAAGAAACATGCGCGAGCGGGGGGTTCCTTACTTAGCCAAGATCAAGTTCCTCAGGCCCTGGTCCAGAGGATTGCTGTTTAGCACGGCGTCGAGCATCATTCTGTCCATGATAGGGAGCGAAGCGTCCTTGTCGAGGAGCCCTTGGGCCTTTTGCTGCACAAGGCCTGCGTGTCTCTTGTCGATCATTTGGTCGAAAGCCGTCTCAATATTGTTCCTCAGACCCCTCAACTTTGTCCTTTGGAGCCACCATGCATGCAAAGGCGTCGGTGAGCGGTAGCCTATTTCCCCAACAACCTCTATAAGAGCCCTCGAGTCGTCGTAAAGTTTGTCGCTCTGCACGCTGTCCAGCTGCTCTCCAAAAAACACCCGCTGCACGACCGCAAACGGGAGTTTGCCGAGTTCATACCCCAAGTCCAACGGCCCTCCACGCTCCAAAAGGGCATCAAACCTGGCGTGAAGCGAGGCGGCCTCGCTAACAACCAGGGGTATGTAGGCCCTCGTCGCGCTCCCACTCAGAGCCGGCGCAATGATGCGGTGAAGATGTTTCCACAAGGCGCCTTTCGTGCCGTCCATAAAGCCCGGGCCGATGGACCAGTTGTAGAAGCTGATTACGACGTCGCTGGGCGGCGCGGTCTGCACAGTCGTCGGTATGGCGACGGCATCTGGCGCGGCGAGAACGAGGAAGCAGGGTCCTAGCGGCCACAGGTCGAGGTAGAAAAGGTCGCCGAGGCCATACTCGCGCTTAATCTCGGCGATCAAGGGCGAGATGCAGGTGTACTTGGGGAACACGGCCTGGTGGAACCCGAAGAGCTTAAGGTGGCCCCAGAAGAGTGAGTGAGGCGGCTTAGGCTAGAATAAGACACTGGTTAGCGGAATGTCCCTCTCAAAAGTCGTTACCGAGTAATTAAACGGCAGGGGGGCCGGCAAGTCGACAACGTCGCAGTGTTAACTTGCCAAGTCTCGGTAAAAGCGGCGGTGGATGACCAGGCGATACGAAATGTAGCCCAAGCCTGTCAGCGCGGCCGTGAGTATCGCAACAGCAAGGCGCGCCCCACCGGTGGAATTCGCAAACATCTTCTAAAGTCGTCTGTTTCAATTCGGACTAATAGGCAAGACTAAAGGAGGAGCAATAGAGGAAAGGAGTTTCGCTGGCGACCTTATCAAGCTAAAATCTCACGCAGCACAGTAGAATAGGATCCTCAGGCACCGACGCGTCGGACTGAGGGCCAATCAAGCGCTGACCGGTTAAACGCTTGCTACCCTTTCCTAACAGGGCTGCATTAAGCTATAGCAGCCGTTACTAAGTGTTATAGATTAGACTGCTATAGGCTAGGAACAGGCGCCTATAGGGCAGAGAGGAGTATTATAAGCTTGTCTTCCTAGAAGGTAAGTAAGTCTTATAATAGCTTATTAGAGCATTCTCTAAATATTAAGAGCTAAGTGTTATAGATTAGACTGCTATAGGCTAGGAACAGGCGCTTGCAAAGCAGAGAAGAATAGCAGAATAATATAAAGCCCTAAAAGAAGGAATTATAAAATAGATTATATAAGCAGACTAATAATAAAATAAGTATAAGCAAGTAATAATAATTAAAAATACTTAATAAAGAAAGTAATATAAGTAATAAGTGCTTATATATAACTAAATAAAAATATAAAGAATACTTATTATAAGCTTATCTTCCTAGAAAGCAAGTAAGTCTTATAATAGCTTATTAAAGTATTTCTAGAATATTAAAAGCTAGAGGCCTTACTACTATTCTTAACTTGTTTTAGTAAAACAAGGTATCTTTTATATAGGCAGTAACTTTACACTTAGCAGTTTTTCTATAAAATATATTTCTATAAAACATATCCTTTTATTAGCTAATTTTATAGGTAGGTCTTATATACTCTTAACTTAGAGTAGAGGTTTGCAAATATATTTATAGTTAGAATAAAGTAAATAAAATTTTACTATAATTATATAATTATCTAATATTATATATTAAAATTTAAAATTAATTAAATAATATTTTATTTTAATATAAGTAAAATTATAAATTTTAATAAGTCTTTCTAGATTTTTAGTATAGTTGCTTTAGCTAGCTAATAAAAAGTAAAAGTATAATAGATATATTTAGCATACTATATTTTATACTATCTAATACCTATCTAACTTTTAGATACTTATATAAGTACTTATTTATAGTTTATATAGGAAATATACTAAGTATATAAATAAGATGCTTATATAAGTATATAAATAAGATATAAAACACTTTATGTTATAAGCTTGTCTTCCCAGAAGGCAAGTGGGTCTTGTAATGGCTTGTCGGAGCGTTCCCTGAACGTCAAGAGCCAAGGGCCTGATTAAGTAAGTGAGGTAACTGTAGGACAGTAACACAGTATGTTATGTAGTTATATCGTAAGAGACTTAGGAGTCTCGAGCAGTGTGTTAACTGAAGGCTTTAAAGTCTCTAGTAGGATAATCCTAAGATTGTTGTATAATTAACTACTAGAGAGAAGGAAAAAGGAATAGCTAGATACAGAGTAATAACTATGGTTTATATGCTTCCCTGTCCTTCTTAGACTATTTAGGACTAATAGTTGTCTCCTATCAGTCCTAACTAGGACTGCTTATGGACTGTTCTCAGCCCTGCTCAGTCCTCCTTGCGATTAGTCTGTCTCTTTCCTTTATCTCTTGTTCCTTATGTTATTCTGCCTTTGTTCTCTGCCCTGCAGGCGCCTGTTTCCTAGCCTGCAGCGTCTAATCTATAACACGATTTCCCCTCTCCCTAGGAGTTAACCTAACAACCTACAAAGAGGCCTGGTTACCCCCTTTGCTAGGTGAGTTTATGTCCTCCCTCTTGCTTTTTCTTCCCTACTAATCCTTTCTTTACAATACTAGATTGTATTTCTAAACGTTATATTCCTTCTATGTCTAATCGCAAGCGCTGCAAAGTCAAAGCGCTCTCTAATTATATTTTCGCTAAAGGGAAGGAGGGTGAAATGCCTTGTTCGCGTTATTACTAGGCGAAAAAGAAGACTGCTTGTCTTTTCGCGCCAGGTTCCTCCTGTTATTTCTTATGCGTTTATGCGAAGGTGTCCTGCAGTAGTCCTTCTGTTGCTCCTGCCTGTTCATTACTTCTTCTATCCTTTCTTTTGTTTTTTGCTAATCCTTTTTAGTTTCTTAAGCTATATCTAAGACAAAAAGAGTTAAAGCTAAGATAGATTATGCTAAGGAGGAGATAGAGGCGTTAATAGGTTGTTTGTCCTATTTGCGTTGTTAGCGCTAATCCCTTAAAGAGCAGAGTGCTAAGCTCTTTAAGCAAGGGAAAGAGGGTCTAGTTAAGGACTAAATAGTGCTAGACACCTAGGAAGCTATTAGCAACCTACAGTCCTTAGGTGCCTTTAGTTTAGTTAACTAGGACACTATTAGGTTAGATCTAACCTTAGATCTGTTAGTCGATCTAGGTGTTTCTAGTAGTACTTCCTTAGAAGTTGTTAGCAGTTCACCAGGTTCCTAAGTAGTTCCTATGTATTATTATTATATAGGAAGTTTTTCCACTTTGTTAGGTATTTAGCTTTTCTGTTATTGTTAAGCATTAAGTCTAAGATCCTTCCTACTTTGTATTCTGGTTCCTTGGTTTCTATGTAGATTATGTCTTCTATAGGTATATCTTTGTGTGCTAGTTTGAGCATTAAGATGTGGAAAACCAGGTGTATTCTTATAGTGTCTAGGAGTTCGAGTTTGTAGTTGACTATAGAGATTTTCTTCTAAATCTTAAATAGTCTGATTTTTTTTAAAATTAAGTTTGTCGCTTAGTTAGTATATGCAGATGTTTTTTTATAAAAGGTAGACCTTATCCCCTCCCTTTAGGGTTAGTCCCTTAATCCTCTGTTAGTCTATATATTTTGTTATCCTTTGCTAGATAAAGCATAGCTCTGTTGTAAGCTGTTAGTGCAATTCCTTTATTCTTAATATCTCTAGGATTGCTCTTTCTGCTTCTGGTTATAGCTTTAAAGGGTCGCTGCCTGTCTAAGGCTTAATTCTATAGTTCGCATAGAATAGTGTTGTCCTTATGCTTTCTAAGATGCTGCTGTTATAGGCTGTCTAGGCAGTAGGTAATAGTTATACCTAGTTATCCTGCTCCTAGTTGATATAGTATTATAGGTACTGTTCTAAGATCTAGTTAATCCTCTCAGTTTGTCTGTCTGTTTACAGGTGGTAAGCTATCGATAGCTTGCACTTTATTCCCCTAAGGTCTATTAGGCTGGTCTAAAAGTTAGATATAAACACTAATCCTCTGTCTGTGATAACTTCCTTTAGTGGGTTGTGGTTGCTTATAACATGTTAGTTAAACATATGTGCGAACTGTGTTGCAGTTATAGTCTCTTAGTATAGGATAAAGATCGCATACTTTGTAAGCCTATCTATAACGTTAAGGATGCTGTTGTACTTAGTGCCTGTTGCTAGGTCCTTCAATACTAGCAGCTTTATAATAAAGTCTATACTAATCGATTCCTATAGTGCCTCTGGTACTGGTAGCGGTTATAGTTGTCTGTATAGTTTGTGTTGTGTGGCTTTTATCTGTGCGTATATGTCGTATTTGCGCAGTATCTCCTTAGTGTGCTATCTTATCCTTAGGAACTAATAGTCCCTTAAGATCCTCTGGATAGTCTTTGTAAGTCCTAGATGTCTATAGAGAGGCGACTTGTGAATCCCTTAAACAAGTTCCTTAATTGCCCCCTGCGGTATAAAGATCTTCCTATGCTTCTTCTAGAATTACCCTTCTTATTGCAAGTCAGGGTTGCTAGTTAGCTCAGGGCTTTGTTTGTAAGCTGTAAGGAGTGTATCTGTCTATTTTGTGTTGTGTGTAATAGTGTAAGTAGTGGTGGCGATAGCTAGGCTCCTGTCTTCTTGTGCTTAGAGCAGTGCTATTAGTTCTGCAGCTGCTTTTTGGAAGTGGTCTGGTTGTCTGCTTAGTGCGTCTGCTCTTCTGTTCTGACTTCCTTTTCAGTATATAATCTGAAAATCAAACTCTAATAGGAATTCCTACTATCTGACTTGTTGTCTGTTAAGTTGTTTAGTGGTGGTGAATGCTGTAAGGTTGCTGTGGTCTGTGTAGACTGTGACAGTGTGCTAGGCCCTAAGGAGGTAGTGTTTCTATTCCTTGAAGGCTTCTATAATTGCTATCATTTCTTTGTTAGATACTAGGTAGCGCATCTGGGTGCTATCGAATTTTTTTGACATAAAGGCCACAGGGTGTAGGTTTCCTTCCTTATCCTGTTATGTGAGTTATGCCCCTATTCTAAAGTTAGATGCGTTAGTTTCAACTTTGTATAGTTCTTTAGGTTTTGCGATTTTCTATACAGGTTCTTCCATAATAATTTGTTTGGTTGTTTCTATAGCCTTTTGTTGTTCTAGGCCCTATTCCTATTTTGCGTCCTTCTTTATAAGGTCTGTTAATGCTTTAATATTAAGCAAGTGGTGTGTGATATATCTTTAGTAATAGTTGTATAGTCTAAGGAATCCTCTAACTTCCTTAACTATAGTCAGCGTAGGCCATTCTAATATAGCTTAGACCTTTAATTTCTGCATGCTCACTTCTCTATGTCAGATAATATGCCTAAGGAACTTAACTTCCTTAACATAAAAGTAGTATTTCTTAGGTTCTACTAAGAGGTTTGCGTCTTATAGTCTCTTTAAGACCTTATAGACATATTGCTTATATGTCTCTAAGTCATCTAAGTAGACCAGGATGTTGTTAAGGTAAGCAAACATAAAGTCGTCTAGGTACTCCCTGAGTATATTGTTAATTATAGCTTAGAAGGATGCTAGGGCGTTTGTAAGTCTAAAAGGCATAACAAGGTATTTAAAGTGTCTATACTTTAAGTTAAACGCTGTCTTCCACTTGTCTCCTTCCTTAATCCTAATTAAGTTGTAGGCACTCTTTAGGTCTATTGCTATAAAGATTTATGCTTGCCTAATTCAATCTTATTGCTTATTAATCCTTAGTAGCAGTGTTCAGTCCTTAATTGTCGCTTTATTAAGCAGTTAGTAATCAATACAAGGTTATAATTCGGTTATGTTCTTCTTTAGTACTTATAGGATTAGGTATCCTGCTAGGGATGTTAATTGTTATATATATCCTTTTGCTAAGTTGTTGTTAATAAATTTCTTCTCTGCTGCCTGTTATTGCTTATTAGCTAGGTATAGCCTGTGTTTCTTAAGTTATATTCCTTCTTTTAAGGGTATCTTATAATCCTATTCTATATATTAAGGTAGTCTAGTGTCTAGTTTTCCTTAAAATACCTTTGCGTATTAGTGGTATTCTTCTAGTACTCCTTCTAGCATAGTGTCTCTTACTAATTTAGATCCTAAATATCTAATGCCTTCTTGTTATATTACTGTGATAAGTGATCTTATAAGGCGTGACTTGCGTGCAGGGCGTTTTTGTTATCCCTCTCCAGTGGCTAAGTCCTTTATGTTCCTTAGGCTCTAAGTTGGTTTATCTTCCTAAAACAGTTGGCTAGTTGCCTAGTCAATCCTCAGGTTGCTTTTCTTTAGCTATAGGATTCCTAGAATCACTGGATAGGAAGCAGTCCTAGTGATGTTAAAGCAGACCTATTCCTTCCTAGTTCCTATAGTTAACATAAGGTGCGCTGTCTCACGCTAGACTATCCCGCCATTATAGGTTGTCAGGCTGCTGTCAAACATCGCTAGTAGGTAAGGTTCTTCCTTCTATATCTATAGTAGTTAGCAATGATTAACAATCTATAGTGCGATATAATTTCTGTTTAATCTGCTGTCTATAAGCGCTTTTATAGGGTTCCTATTGATTTCAATATTTAGGATCAGATATTATCCTAGGTTCTATATTACAAGGCATTTTGCTGTTCCCTAGCAGTTCTACTTCTGCCTGCTAATTAGTTTTTTAGCTATGTTATAACAGCGTCCTTATAATCTTTGTCTGTCCAGTTTATATACCTAGTTAGTAGGCTGTCTAACATTCAGATAGCCTCTATAGTCCTCTTCTAAGTTTTTTCTTAAATGTTCATAACCTGTTACGCAAGTTCTATAAGTACTTCTTCCTTATTATAGATCTTCTTCTGCAATCTCTAGATGCCTTTGTCTTTCCTGTTTATTATATGCTATAGTTATGCGATTTCGTCGCTGTTTTTGTCAAGGGTCCTTTGCCTAAAGATATATATAGTGCAGTTCTTCCTTGCTCCTGCTGTCTTAAGCTGTTAGATTTCTTTATCCTTAGTCTTACAGTCTTCACAGCTATTGTCCTTAAGCATGTCCTAAGAGTTGTCTGATTCTTTATAGGTTAGGGGCTTAGTCTTAACCACCTCCTAATCCTGTTATAATTCCTCCTCTTAATCAAGGTTCTTCTAAATCGATTTCTTATAGTTGTCTTATCGTTCTAGGCTAGTTGCTTCCAGATATAAGTAGATGCTTATTAGTTGCTCTAAGGTGCTGCTTTCCCCTTTATTATTTTTCGCGAGTATTAATAAGAGGCTTTCTAGCTTCTTCTAGTTTTATTTCTCTGCAAGCCTCCTAGCTGTGTGTTGTCTCTAGTACTTACTTAGGTAGTTAGCTGCCTCCTAGGCAAGTTGTTCTTTATATCTATCACGTTTAGTTATGTTCATAGCTATAGTGGCTATAGGTGGTTAGTTCTCTTTATTGTTCTTGTCTTTAGGTACTAGGCTCTATTCTAGTAGTTAGGTCCTAAAGTTTTCTTCTTCTTCTCCTATCTTAAAGTTAAGGTTGACTAGAACGTTTGTGGTTAGTAGCCTATTTTATAGTTTATAGATATGTCTGTAGACTTCAAGGAATAGGGTTATATTATTCCTTGCTGCATGCAGGTACGCCCTTTAAAGTTTTATAACTTCTTCGAGAGTCTTCTTAAGCTATTCCTATTAAGGTGCTAAGGGAAACTATTCCTTGTTGTATAGGAGCGACAGAATAGTCCTGATGATCGCTTAGTCCTTATAGCGCTAAGCCTAGATTCTGTCTACCAGTTCCTAAGGTCCTGCTTCTTTATCGTCTTCTACGCTAGGTTAAGGACTGTCTTTAGGTTTTTCAAATTCTGCGATTTCCTTGATTTGTCCTTGCTCCTAATCATAGGCGTCTTAGTGCGTCAGGCACTCTTCTAATTCATATGCTGTCCAGTGCTTAATAGTATGTTCTAGGGTTTAGCTAATGCGCTCTTCTTCTGCTTACTATTGCTTGTTTTCAAGGCGTATAAGTTCGGCCTTAGCGCAATCTATATGTCTGTAGGGTTAGGGTTACTTAGGGTTAGGGTTAGGGTTAGGGTTAGGGTTAGGGTTAGGGTTAGGGTTAGGGTTAGGGTTAGGGTTAGGGTTAGG